>OW387136.1:4576619-5176619 GCA_936440205.1 Lepidonotus clava | reverse complement strand
AGTTCTTTGCGGAGATATTGAGCTGCCAACAGGAACTTTGTGATGCCTTCCACTGTAATGTATAAGTATTAACCTAATTAAATTCCCATTATCTAAGCCCATTAACTATTTTCTTTGGATTTATCAACATTATTTTTATAAGCAAATTAAAGATAGCTTATTCAGAACATTTTATGTTAAATATCAATGCTGGGGTTCCCCCTATGATATGTGTGCAAACTATTACAGATACTGTGATTCCGCAATGCCAACACGCAGACCTGTAATGAGGTCACAAAACCGCAAAAGACAAGAAAAAAAGCATCAGCATAATAGAAAGGTGTAGGCGATGGTTGGAGTTACATAGCTTAATATAGCTAGAATATATAAAAGTAGATAAAGCTGAGGGCTTGCCCCCCCCCCCCCCCCCAAAAAAAAAAAAAAAAAAAAAACCACCAAAGAAACCACCAAAAAAAACAACAACAAAAAACAAAAAAAAACACACAACAACACAACAACAAAAAGCAAAAAAAAAGCAAAAAAAACCCACCTCCATAACATACTGAATGTATACATGCTATTGGAGTCACTTATCTATGACAGGACAGGGGAAGCAAATTGTGGCACATTGTATATTGGTTACTGTAATTATACTAAATCAAGTGCATGATTATCAAGTGAGGTGCTTACTAAACCTCTGTCTTAGTAGCAGCCATTGCAGTTCCATCTGGAGGTGACAATCTCTTCCCTCATTTAACCTCCAATTTAGGGTCCAACTTAAACCTAAGGATTTCTGGTACTGCTCAAAAATCAAATTCCAGAATTGCAGTATAATATTTTAAATGATAATAGAGGGTTGTACTTACACAGTCTGGTGTAGTAGTGGATTGCCTGACTTTGGTAACTTGAATAAAAAATTAATTCAGATTAGGAAATTATTAGAAAGATTGCTTATAATAGAAGACTTAATGACAACTTTGAGTATATGCCTCTCGGGCATTCCTGACGGCATTAATATTTGATACTTTCTGCTGGTCCACTATGAAATACATCACACAATGTAATTGTCTGTCACTTGTGATCTGATTGCTTACAATAACTTTTAAATTATGTTCTGATAATGCAATCATTGTATTAAGAAGAGTTGTCCTGAAGGTTAAAAGAAAGGCCGTATCCAGTGGGGGGGGGGGGGGGGGGGGGGTCCTAGGGGTCCTGACTCCCACCCACCCCCCTTTTGGTGGACCCCTCAACTACAAAATAATGTTTGAGTGTAAACAGATAAAATCATGAGCCCTCAGGCAATTGGTTACCCAAGGAGCAGAACCTTTTCAGCTGGTAGATATATCACTTCAGTTGAACATTTCACAAAATATTTAATTTCTGTGATTTTACAAACAAAATCTAGATTATCCTGGGGTTCAGCATAATTTCTATAATTATTATACACCTTTCCCACAACCCTGCGCCGAAGTCTAGTCTGCCCAGTTTTGGGGCTTTTGGTATCTAGGTCACTTCACTTCCTACACCTTAACTATTGGAAAGACCTAAAAGTGTGTTACCCATTTGATACACCAGGGGGCACCATCTTAATGAAAAAGATGTATAGATTAAATATCAGACATTGCAACTTAATGTGCATTAGTGCAACGTTTTTTGTCTCTGTTTAGCGACCACCAAAAGGTAGGGGAGGCGATGGTCAGGATCTCTTGTGCCCCGTTGCACAATGCAGTAGGTAAGCATAAAACAGAAGGTAAGCAAAGAATGCATTTTGTTGTCCACTTTGATCGTTGTTAGGCCGTTTTTCAGACACAACCAAAATGCTGTAAATGAGCTGTTACTTTTACAGCACATAGGCTCCAAATGCAGAAATGAAGTTATAGAGGTTTATTTAATATGATATTGTTATACATCAAATGTGCTTAGAGTGACCGTTGAAATCAGTCATTGTTCAAAGGACTCCTAGAATCTCTATCCCCCTTGATCAGTCCCTGAATTGAGAATACCTATTTTGTAAGAATTAATTTGAAACCTACCTTTTCTGAAGCGTCAGACACATAATTTCTCCAATGGGACAAGTGCTGCAAAAGCATGAAAATATCAACATGTATGAACACTTTATATAATTTTTGGTGGTCTACAGTAATTGCCAAGAATGGTAACTTTACCATAGGGTTATGGTTTGAAACTCAGCAACAAGCTGGTACCCATGTTTGCTCTCCATACAAGGAAGGCCCTTACAGGAAATATTGGTTATTCATTTATTTCTGTCAGTTGATTTTGATGGTATTTCACATTTAACAAGAGAGATAGATCTGACATAAAATTTTCCACTCTGCTTCTATGAAGACTCTTTGATATTTCAACTAATATGGTACTAAATATAAAATACACACATTAATACACATTCATTCTGTTGGAAAACGTTGATTGTTTAAACTGAAATTAATGTGGTATGATCATATTACTCTTTGAAGAACATGGTTTACCTGATTTTTGAAAGATTCTTCCTGGATCCAATGACTTCAATCAGTGATTCAAAACAATCACTCGTCAAGCGATCCAAGATTCTGAAAAGAGTTCTTCTTCAGATTCAATGTCTCCTTTATATTTTCATATAATGTCATATCGCAGGTTTATAATAATAGATGTATGTTATTGGCTATAACCCCCCTATTTAACACCTATGATGTATCCTTGGGTGTTATCTATCCCTGTAGGTATGAATAGGACAATGCTCAAGATTCGTCCAAGAAGGCTTAACAGGTTTGAATGACTTCCTGTGACATATATTAACCAACAACCACACCTCATTGGGTAAGCCGTATTATGATATGATCACAATTCTCCCTACCACGGATAACTTGAAGTAAATAAATAGTGATATGATTAATGAAGATGACTATGCTAAAGCCTTGTGATTTGACAACATATTACCCATCATGCATCCTGATCCTGGCTAACCTGCAGGTACAATTTTAAAAGTTGTATCTGTGGTTGAGTAAATTGTGAATCATTATGCTTTCAGTTGCAGAACAGTGCCATTTTCTTTTTTATACTAACTGAATTATGGATTAAATAAAAGAAAACCATGACCCTAGACAGCTCTTGCCAAAAATCTACTTGCTACTAAGGGACACATTAATCCCCAAGGCTGGCAACTAGCTGAACTAACCGCTGGTGACTAGTCGAAAAGATTAAACACGTCAAAAATTTCACCCAGAAACCACGGCGACTATACCTGTTTAGTTGTCAGACGTCATGGCACCCTTGTATGGTATTTGCCGGGTGACTAAACTGCCGATCATCACGTTGGTCACCGGTGTATTTCTAAACACTAATTGCCCTGTGGGGACCAAGCTTGAAATCCTATACCCGCTCGACGATTTTACATAGTCGGTCAACTGATCAGCTAAAATGTCAGATTTTAAGGGTAGAGTCGGCCGATTTCAGCCCGATTCATATCAACACACACACATTTCTATATGATATACATACAGGCGTTCATGGGAGTCTGCTTATTTTATCACCGACTCATTGGCCGACTGTGTTGCCTAGTGGGTATGGGTATGGTATAAGTTACCAGCTGCAGGATTATCGATGGTATTTGTAGGCAATGTGGAAACAAAAGGCAGGAGAAGCCTCACCCACAACTCTCCAAAGTTTCATATTAGTTAAGCCTACCTAATTTACCTAAATTTGTCATCTATCCCATATTTATACAAAGCAAAATATCTTTACCTGACGTTCTTCAAAGATTTGTTCTGCATTAAAGCATCAATCAACCTTCCTGTTTCATGAT
Source organism: Lepidonotus clava (assembly GCA_936440205.1). Classification (NCBI taxonomy): domain Eukaryota; kingdom Metazoa; phylum Annelida; class Polychaeta; order Phyllodocida; family Polynoidae; genus Lepidonotus; species Lepidonotus clava. Next base: position 5,172,841 of record OW387136.1, on the reverse strand, counting down.
CCGTGAATATGCACTTAAACAACCTGAATATGAATGGAACGATTTTAAGTATATCATTATCAGGTAAGTTATCCGGTTCAGCATCATTAAAACACCATTTTTTTTTTATAAGAACAGTTAGGAGGTTTGTATATGATCATGCTATGGTAACACGCAGTTAGATAAATACATCTGGAAAACAGGGGGCCAATAGATATGAAAACTTAAGAAGTGTTGAGAGGTCTAAAACCTGGTTTAGGCAGGGGGCATAGGGTGCCTGCCCCCTTTCCACCCTTTTGTTGATCAAACCTTTTGTAATGTCAAAATCGTTTCAGTAAGAGCGCCCCCCTTTCTAAAATTCCTGGATCTTCCCCTTATTTAGTACGTACTGGAAGGCAAGCAGGCGGTTCTCCTCAATAACACGGACGACTTTGTCCAGCACAGCATCAGTCAGTGGACTAAACCCAAGGCTAACCAGCAAAAGATATTGACATAAAGTTACTGATAAATGCTGTGACACACCCACCTACACAGACTTAGCTTCACAGCTGAAGAGTATTGTCGTATAAACACATTTGCCTTGGTGTTACACTAGATATCAATTTTAGATCCCCCAAATATTGTTTTGTTTCCTCCAAAGTACATTTACTAATATAACATAATAATGGATACTATGACGGCTACCACAGCATCATTAAACTATAAATCTATGTGTGATCTTACCCATTATTATACTTTTCCGGAATTGCTAAATAGGCATACAGTGACGGCCTCGACTGTGGTAATATTTTTTCTGTATTACCACACTGTGGTAATACAGGAAAGTAGTGCGACCTATATATTCAGCCAATGAAAATGGCCGCAATTAGGTCGCGACCTTCAACCCCCACTCGTGACCTAATTTTAATTTAGTTTAAACCAAAACAAACCACGCATTCCTGCACATTTTTCTTACATTTTCAATTGAAGACAATAATTGTTTTTCATCAAATTTAGTATGGTTTGTCAAATCAACCAAGACCTACCGAAAGGTAGACTGAGGTTCGACCCGGCCCGACCTGACCCAATTAAGACGAGGAGGGGGCCGGCCACTGTCACTGAGTTGGCGAGTGAAAACGTCCGATGTTCTTCGCCTAATATCTCCATATCTAGCTGCTAACAAGTTAAATCTACCTGCCTCGTAGATCACAGGTATCTTATGAGCCTCCAGTACGTAGGATATCCTCGTAGATTCAAAATTTCCCGGCATTACGAGGAGTTGGAAAGCAGTAACTGCCGTCATCTTTAGGCCTAAAATCTAGGTCACAGTGACGTCTTTCAAACAACCGCTTTGCCAACAGTTGTAGTCCGCTGTGCATATAGTTCTCAATGAATCGGATGGATCGAAAACATTTATGCATAAAAGATTATGAAATCTTCTAAGATTATATCATTTAACCTTCACAATTCCGGAAAAGTATAATAAATACAAAACCCTACTCGTATGTGGATCCGGATAGCAGGATTGGACTGGCGGAAGGATATCTAGACTCGTCCTGCGGACTCGTCCAGATATCCTTCCCGCCAGTCCAATCCTGCTATCCGGATCCACATACGAGTAGGGTTTTGTATATTTCTCAAATGTGGATATATTTTTTACAGTGGTGCTAACATCTGAATAGAAATCATAACCTTTAAGGATATGTCTCATGCCCAATGTATGTACATATTTCCTACTGCATCAGAGATGTATTAACGTTATATTGGAAGTAAGTAGACTCATAAATTTAAGATTATTTCTGAGCAAATAAATCTAACCTAAAAAGAATACACACAAGAAGAGTCAATATTCCCACTCCTCTAGCTATATTATTTTCCATAAATATAAGATGAGGGCTGTTTGCTGATCAAGGCTCGAATTATAATGAAATTAGAAGTATTAATCCTGTATACCATCAACCTTGCCATGTCACTTTGTTACAATGCAAATAAACTGCATACCAATCGGTATAAGCTGGAGTGGCGATATATGGAAATAACAGGTATCATAGGCACCCTTAATGTAACATTTTTTTATTTTCTATTCAGTTTCTGTCATCTCTATTTGCAAACTATAACACAAAATAACAGTAATATCTATTTATTCCAGAAAATATCCAAGAATTCATTGAGAAACAGTTACATCACCTTTACAAGGTCATTGATAAACTTTGTTGTGTCTCCATAGCATAAAGCTCCAAAACATCAAAAGTGTCAAAATAAAATAATCGAGCATATAATAATTCTCATTATGTGACATTAAAGCAACCCACAACCAATCCAGCTACAAAAATTGTCACAAATTCATGAAAATGTACAAGCATTTCTAACACACTCATAGGTGATTCTAAAATGCCCTCCATGTTTTTTTATGTACCATTAGACACATTGTGATGGAGAAAAATGGTTTCAAAGTTTTGGGTTTGTTTTGGTTTGCTCAATGACTAAAATACTTCTGGGAAATACCCCATGTGACACCCAAGAATTGATGATGTCATTGACAAAGTACTTGCAGAAGATACTCATCTTAAGAGAAGGGAGTAGTGGGTTAGATTCTGTAAATATGGTTTACATAACTTTTATAGTTTGGAAGACCTTCTCCTTCCCACAAATACAGCATATTCCAGAATAATCTATTAAAGTGAATAAAGCATTTTAATTATACATTACTAAAGAAAGAGGGCCACTCAAGTGCACTGATTCATGAGTACTCCCCTACCATCAATGGACTGGTCCTGAGTTAATTGCAGTGTGCACTGAACCGGAACTGGGTCAAGTGAAATGTACATGGTTGACCAGAGTGTCATGTACATTTCACTGGTGGAGCCTGGACTAAGGCTATTCTCACACTATATGAATTGCTGGCATATTAGAGATGCATCTCATTCTAATAACATACTTTATTAGAGAAATTTCTTCAACAACCTTATTGGTAATGTAGACAAATTAATTAGTAATCCTATGGTATCAATCTACTAGAAAACTTGGAGAGAACACTGTTTGAAATAAATACAAAGTGTACATAGTGTGAACTGGATTAAAGTGGTTGGTGGGGGGAAATCCTATCACAGTGATGTCATCACTTTCTGTTGTAAACAACTGAGAAGTTGTGTGGGCCCACAATAATAGAAGGAAGACAATAACATTAACTGTTTTAATAAAGTTTTAGCCAGATTTCACACTTTATACTTTTCCAATGGCTTCAAGTATGCCCCTACAATGTATTTCAATAGTTAATGGAACTTGCAATATTTTTTCACACTAAGAGGAAACATTGGTTGTGGGTTGCTTTAATAAAGAACTATCCTACCAGAAGTCAATCATTGTGTTGTTGGCACAGAGGGCTTGGAATATGATCCTGGCGCCTTTTTCGCTGAACTTGGGGCTGAACAGGCTGGACACAGATAGAGAAATGAAGTATTAACTGAGAGTCGAAACCTTATATTTAGACTATTCCTGTCAGTCCAACCTATGTTATCCAACACTATTTTGCCCTGAAATACATCATTTTGATTGGCTGACAAACATGCAAATCTGTCAGTTGATAGAATTTAAGAAATGATAAAGGTTTAGCAGTACTTCCTCCCCCCCTGCCCCCCTTATTTTGTCCTTTATAGATATCCCCAAAAATCGTTGAAAATTCATGATGATTCTTAATGTAGGTACATCTATATCTTATACTTTTGTTTATGTATCTGAGAAGTAAATTGATGGTACAAAGAGGAGGTATGAGATTACATGGTGTTGAAGGACCAGATTGGTGTGTTGGTTGCTTATTGGGGTTTAACACCGTATCAACATCTAAGGTCATATCACAGCGATAACAAGATTTGACAACTCTGTCCTTGATGATTGTATCTATGGAATGATTGAATCTATGAGAAGATAGAGACCATACCCCTACACTTTTACCGAGGCAGGTGTTCTTTAATGTGCATGGTCCCATAGACAAGGCCACACACACAACTGCTGGTGGCCCTCTAGGGACCTTTGATAACCCAGTTGTTGCCACTTGGGAACATGCAGAGGGGAGAAACAGCCAGCCCACCTCAGCCCAGACTTGAACCCGGGCCGCCTGTGCGACAGACCCTCTAACCACTTCACCACTCCGCACACCTAGCACCAGATTATATGGTATGGCCAGAACGCATGAATCGTACTGTAGAAGTCTGGGATCTATTTTATGTCTACTTTATGTTTATAGTTTGATAATTTGCCATTGGTATAAATGGTCCTAGACTAAAACTGGCATCATTGTACATTAAAATAATAATTGTGTGAGTATGATTAAAGTGTAGGTATTTCTTTAACAGGTCTATGTAAACCTAAATGTACTGTGGGTATGGTAAAGATTATATCATTTAGAAGGTTATAGAAATATAAAATTGTTGTATAAGTTGAGGCAGCCCACAGATCCATTTTGTAACTGTCTTTGCCAGCTGTATAGGGTTCCTTAATACTCCTCCACACACTGGACGAGAGACACATGTGACATTGTATTGTGCATTCAAACTCTAGATTGTAAAGGCCCCTACATGCCCAGAATGATGGTGGCTGTGGGCCTATGTTAAGCTTCAGTATAAAATTGAGGGCTGTTCTCTCAGCTCCTCAGCCTTCACTCAGCTCTCACAGAGTTCACATCAGTCTCCTGTCTTCATTAATTTCTACAAGTATTCTATGTGGCCCTAGAGGCCACTTATAGTTTACAGTGGCGACCACGACAGAGACATTTCCCTCAGTATCATGAGAGGGAAGGACTCACAGTTATAGACAGGTGGCTGATGTTGTAGACAAGCTGTGGCAACGTCAGGCAAGTGGTGGCAACGTCAGTCAAGTGGTGGTAACATCAGGCAAGTGCTGATTACCTCTACAACGTGCTGGTGGCCTCTACATCAATCTGAAGGCGTCCTGGTCAAGCTGATGGTGTCCTGGTTGAGCTGAAGGTGCCCTAGTCGAGCTGACAATGCCCTGGTCAAGCTAACAACGCCCTGGTCGAGCTGACAACGCCCTGGTTGAGCTGACAACACCCTGGTTGAGCTGACAACGCCCTGGTCGAGCTGACAATGCCCTGGTCGAGCTGACAATGCCCTGGTCAATCTGACGACGCCCTGGTCGAGCTGGCAGTGCCCTGGCCGAGCTGAAGTCGCCATGATCGAGTTGGGGTCATCTACGGAGGTCTGGCAGCATCCATGGTGGTCTGGAGGCGCCATGGATGTCTGGCGGTGCCATGGATGAGCTGACAGTGCACTGGTCGACCTGATGGTGCTCTGGAGAGAGTGTCGGCGTTGGGAGCTCCTGTAGGGACAGGTACGACCACCTGCCCCCCCCCAGCATTCACTGAGGGTCTGCAGCGTCCACTGAGGGTCAGCAGCGGCCACTGAGGGTCAGCAGCGTCCACTGAGGGTCTGCAGCATCCATATGGCATCCACAGTGTCCACAGCAGGCCTATGGCGTCCACAGCGGTTCTGCAGCGTACATAGAGGGTCTGCAGCAGCCACAGGAGTACAGGTAAGGTACAGGAGGGTTTGCAGGTGGCTTCCAGATATTTTGGTCATGTTCTATTGGGTTAAAGCATGATAATAATTACGAATTATGGACAAAAAAAACGACAAGTTGGGTGTTTACATATATATAACCTACCTCCTGTACCTGTAAACCCTTATTATCAGCGTCGGATGCCATGGGGAGGCCATGTATATACTGTCCCACTCATAGAATTCATGGAGGACATCCTGGGGCATGCCATAGCCCCTCCCACATGGAGAATGAACTGAGTTCTAATTTATTTTGATTGTAATATTGTTGATATGTTATGTCAATATTTTGCTAGTATAATGTGCCTCTCTCATTGATGGTGTGTTGGTATGTGAAAATGTATACTTAGAGCTATGTGGTAGAGAGGTACACTGATGAATGTTGTTTGACCTATCCATGGCTATCTGATTTGTGATAATGTTACGTAGATACAATTGTTTGAAAAACTAGTGTGACTAATTCTATGACTAATTGAAATCAGTCTTATGACTAATTGATCTCAGTCTTTGTCAAATATATATGAGATGTATTGTTTGCATATACAGGGTATGATGCACCCAACCATGTTTTTATCTGGTTTCATTGTCTTTATAATGAAAGATAATGCAAACACTGAGCCATAGGGTAGAAAGGTACACTGATAAAAGCTGCCTCTCCCATTTATGGCTAGGTGGTGTGTATTTTGTTGTAAGAATGCAGTATATCATTATACTGGGGTGTTTTGCTCATCCAAGATTGAGGCCTATAGCATTTTCATAGCATTCTGCTATGTTTTTACTGCTTTGATATTTGTATGTTTTGCTGTTATAGGGTTGCAGTTGGTAAACTCCCCTATATGTCATATTATGGTTTATAGAGATTGGTAATTGAAAGTTAGAGCAGAGACTCCCTTCTGTTACTTAATGGGTTGTAGTTGTTGAACATCCCATAGTTTTATTGATGCCTTAGAAAGGGTTGATGTTGTTGAACTCCCCTTTAGGTTACTTTGAATGGGTGGTAGTTGTTGAACTCCCCATAATTGAAGGTTAGAGCAGGGGCTACCTTTAGGTTACATTAAATGGGTGGTAGTTGTTGAACTCCCCATAATTGGAGGTTAGAGCAGGGGCTCCCTTTATGTTACTTTAAATGGGTGGTAGTTGTTGAACTCCCCATAATTGAAGGTTAGAGCAGGGGCTCCCTTTATTTTACTTTAAATGGGTGGCAGTTGTTTAACTCCCCATACTTTGAATGTTGGAGCTAATGATACCTTACACTGCACTATTTTCTTTGTGGTCAGACATGAAGTTGAAAAGGGATGATTTAATTATGTTAATGGGTTGAACTGGCCATGTTTTAAGGTTGGAGGCTCCCCTTTTTTTAATTGTTTTATGGGTTATAACAGCCTTTATTGTTACTATTCATAATATTTTATAATTCTAAATTATGTTGAAAATATTTGTCTCCCATAATTCTAAGAAAAGTTTCAGGGACACCTGAGACTTTTACTCCAATGTGATGTACTGGGAACAGCCCCACTGCTGTTCAAAGGAACAATCACACTAGCATTGTATGTTGCAAGGCTGATCACCTTGCTGCTGTGGTGCTGGCAGCTTTTGAACCTAAAAGTAGTTGCAATGGATTGCAAAAGATTGATTGGAAAAAACGACACCTTTGTAAACAGTTAGGATTTCTAACAGAATAGATATTTTCCTATTGGATAGTGATTCCTTTTTAGATATGAGCCCCTATTTTCAGAGCTGGTCAGCCATGGAACATAGTGTAGTGGCAGGGTACCTATCCTTTTATTACTTATTATTATAATTGCTGTCCTGGTGGTTTATTTCAAAATTGTTGGTTGTAAGCATCACTGTCGTACGCAAGAGAAGGAAGAGTTTCAATTGCTTCGGTCTGCTCCTGAAGTCCCTCCCCCAAAGACTAGTTCTAATTCTTACAATCAGATTAATTACCCCATTAATACCCCAACTCCCCAAGCAACTGCCCCCGTCATAGTGCGCGATATGACGGAGCAGAACATGCTCGTGTCTGGAGGGGAATCATTGTTCAATGGAATTTTTTGAATGTTTCCGGGTATGGTAATTTGCATTTGAACCATGTTGATGGAGAGGAATGTTGAATCCAGCATTTAGTAGGTGATGTACTACCATTTAACTGCATATTCCAACAAAAAGGATATTTAATGATGTTGCTACCATAGCATACTGGTTTAAAACAGTTTTTGGACTAAAATTATTGTTTTGTGTGCCTGTGGTTGTATTCTACTTGGACCCAAGACTGAAAGGCACTGAACTTGTTGCTAAGTAAGCATGGAAAAGGGTTGACTGACAACTTGTAGGAAGCATAATTCTATTTGTACAATTGTGACATGTTTCCTTTTATGTTTTAAAATATCATGATGTATTAGTTTATTAATTGGTAGTTCAATTTTGTCGTTATATAATTAATGCAGGGTGATGACCTGAGATCCTCAGACTTCTTTTGTTTTTTTTGAGATTTCTCCATATTTTGTAAATATGTTTAAATCTAAGAATTGGATGACCTGTGTAGAAGTCTGGGATCTATTTTATGTCTACTTTATGTTTATAGTTTGATAATTTGCCATTGGTATAAATGGTCCTAGACGTAAACTGGTATCATTGTACATTAAAACAATAATTGTGTGAGTATGATTAAAGTGTAGGTATTTCTTTAACAGGTCTATGTAAACCTAGATGTACTGTGGGTATGGTAAAGATTATATCATTTAGAAGGTTATAGAAATATAAAATTGTTGTATAAGTTGAGGCAGCCCACAGATCCATTTTGTAACTGTCTTTGCCAGCTGTATGGGGGTCCTTAATACTCCTCCACACACTGGACGAGAGACACATGTGACATTGTATTGTGCATTCAAACTCTAGATTGTAAAGGCCCCTATATGCCCAGAATGATGGTGGCTGTGGGCCTATGTTCAGCTTCAGTATACAATTGAGGGCTGTTCTCTCAGCTCCTCAGCCTTCACTCAGCTCTCACAGAGTTCACATCAGTCTCCTGTCTTCATTAATTTCTACAAGTATTCTATGTGGCCCTAGAGGCCACTTATAGTTTACAGTACGATGTATGACTCGTAAAATATTGTGGACAAATAAGTATTGTTCACAGGTACAGATGATTCTTGAGCAAACATGTCAAGTTAAAAATAACTCAGTCATTTAAAATGAGATACTTACTTTAGGGTCTGGAGCGTTCTATTATTGTCCAGAACATTACAAATATCTGCAGCCACAGCATCAGTAAGAACACTGTCTTGAACACTAGATTTAAGATAGAAAGTGAAGTAGATGTATTAGAAATAGAGTGCAGGATAGAAAATCACCAATGGGAGTTTATATGTTTCTTTACCATAAATATAGTTGTAAGATTAGGTTAATCAATAATTCAAAATATCTGTCCTAAACTTTTATCTTTCAAATACTTTTGATGACTGGGATGCTCTTAGATTTGGCATTTGACCTGAGCCAGAATTTAGGTGATGGACATGGGGATCTTAGATGGAGGGCGATAAATCAATAAATAAAAAAGAAGTTCCCAGGAAGCAGCGACATAACAGGCATGTTCTGTGACCATACTTTTTTGAATCAAATAGACTATTACTGCAACATTATATTAATATTACATTCCTGCTTTGGTTAAGAATTGATACAAATTTAAAAACCTTAAAGTCTCAAGAGTCTGGTTGCTGAGGAGAGCCTGTAGTATTTTTCTCATCCCGTTGTCTGTAAACACACTTCTGCGCAACCTTTGAGGGACAAAAAACTATATGACATTAGAATGCAAGACAACAAATGCATGTTACAAACCTTATCAAAATGTTTACAAATCTTAAAGAATAACTTACTTACAATACGTTGCTTAACAACACTTCTACCAATCTTTTATTTAAAAACTATGTTTATGGGAGATATAATGTTTATTATATCGGTATAGCTCAGTGGTGGGGCAACTATGTTATGATGTGTATCATTCCCTCCTATTGGTATGACTTGGCACTTGGTTGCTACTTAGGGGATAGGATCCTGTCTGCATTCAGTATGCAGGGTTGGGCCAGTGAACAGACTATGGCACATGGTTGCCACCTAGTGGATGAGAAGCCTGTGAGAACTAACACCAGATGGCAGGGCCTACACTCTGTTTATATATTGCCCTCACTCCCCACTACAACACTGAAGGTAACACACACACAGACTGGCTGCACATACAGGAGATATGTATGTAAGGTTGACTTTTTCTTTTTCTTTTTCTTTGGGGCGTGTTCGGCTCCAATAAAGTATGCATATAACCACCCTTTGTGTGTTCCCTGAGTTGTCCATATTCACCATTCGGTAGCTATAAAATTGGTGGCTTTTACAATCATTTTCCTATGTGATTCTTACATTGCATGTGTGTAGATTTTTGGCTGTAATGAACATGATACTTTTACTTTATTGTTAGTGTATTAATCAAAGTACAATAAAAAGAGTTGCTCGCTTTCATTGTTTCACTGTTACTTATTATCCATGATGTTATTTATTCTAATAAAGTGTTCAAATGGATTCTATGATTAAGTTAGTATATAGATATTAGGAAAGAGTTTTCCTTATCTAGGTTGTTCAAGTCCAAATGAAGGCACTCACTTGCAGAGGCACAATAAAGTTTCATTATATCATGACATTCAAGTATCAACTGAAGTGTACATCTTTTGCCAAAGATCCTACTTGCCCAGTGGACAGACTGCTAACAAACGATGTTCACATTTCATACAAACAAGATGGCCTCATTCAAGGTCTTTCTTCAAACTCTACCTAGCAGACTGCTATTAGTATATCCCTGGTCAGTCAGTCATTGCTACTCCTATCATTTGGTAGATGTCACATTTACAATTGCAGCTCAGAAGAACTGCTCAGAACTACTTTACACATGTTTTTGATGGCTCTTTTACTGTGGTTCCCAGCCAAGGATATGACTTTATAATACCGTTACAGCAACGTTCTGGATTGATTCTTGTTAAATTACACTGTTAGGTCACAATAACGTTCTTTTGTTGACTCCCAGCAACACTGCTGCAACCTGTTGTGATGTTCTGATAATGTTCTTGTAATGTTATTTATGGGGCTAATATTGTCACCTACTTAATACGAATGTCACAATAAGATTCTGTTTAGGTTAGGTTGACACACAACATAATAAGATGTTCACAGTAACATTCTGTTTTGGTAAGTTCAAGACCTAACATAATCAGAAAATCACAATCACGTTCTGTCTAGGTGAGGTTGGAACCTCCCTTGGTCAGGAGGTCAAAACAACATTCTGTTTAAGTGAGGTCTAGACCTCACCTAATCAGAATGTCACAATGATGTTCTATTCTAATTTTATCTTGACTTAACCTCACCAGAATGTTATGATAACATTCTGTTTTGCTTGGGTCACAACCTCCCAGACAAATAATGTAACAATTACATGACATTTTAGTAAGTCACGGACAAACCAAAAAAGTATGGTTGCATAACTTGATCGTTACATCGCACCTTGGCTGGATTCCTATTTGGTTGGCATGTTGTTGATGTGACTTGGCGATCAACTTTTACCTCTCTCCCCGGATCTAAAACCTATCTGTCTACGGCTTTCAGTTCCTTGTCTACATTAATTTGTTATTCACAATCATATTTTCAGTTCTCACCATACAGCAGCTAAAGCTCATCATAGAAATAACTAAACTCAAGGACTAATATGTAAAATATTTCAAATTCATGGTTTCTTGATGTAAGCCACTCTGATCGGATATCCAACTCTATCTGACACCCGATTAGAAATTGAAATTTAAAAAAAAAGGTGAAATTCTAGCATGCCATCTGTTGTAAAGCAATATAGCTACATTTATCATTTTATTACATTCCATCTCAAAAATAAGGTTAATTTTGACCTCAGTTCAGTAACATTCTTGCAATGAAAGTTTTATTTTAACTAGTCTCTGGTCAAATCATTGGCAATAGTCATGCAACTAATACAGTTTAGATGGATTTCATACTATGAGATCAACTCACTGGAAGACCCTCAGTTTTCCATCCTTGGTGACAAGGTCGCAGATGTCGGGTACAATATCATCACTGAGCACACTGTCCGCAATGCTTAAATATAGTGGAAAAGAAAGGAAATATATTCAGATATCAACTTCAACTTTTAAAGGCATCTTAATATCTGTTGCGTGGGAACACCTGCTGTTGCAGCTATAAACTCTCCGCCAGTCACCGGGGGGGGGGGGGGGGTAACCTTAGTTATTCCCTATGTCAACCAGTGACATCACTGTACAACCACATCAAACTTAATCATTTGATTTCTCACGGGACGAAGACAAAAAATGTTAATCTTACTGTAACTGTTTTTATTCCTGTTAATAAATAGGACCTGTTTCTAGGTCTCTCTGGTTCGCCAACAACTCTCTATTCACTTATTCCCAAACTATCATTATCCGGTTTAGAAGTTATCACCTTATCCTATCCCCCTAAGAGGGTGGTTAGTTATTATGTAGGAAACAAAACACTTGGTAAGTATCCTTCAACCCATAAGGCATCACAAAGAAGCTTTCTTTTAAAGGCTCAACATTTTTGTACATGGAATACAACTACAAATGCATAATAACACTCTACTGCTATAAGAGGCAGCTATAATTCAATTAATATAGACATTTCATGATGACAGGTATTTTATTCTAATGAATTCATATTTTACATTGTAAGACATCTAAAGGCTTGAACCCAGTAAGCGATGCAACTGTAATTCTGGTTGAATCTCATCATTCTAGCCATCAGAGATCATCTAAAGTGATCAGAAATGGTTGAAAATGACCAGCGTTGTGTTCCCATTGAGCTTAGCCACCAGAAATTAATCAGAAAATGGTAAATCGTATGTAAAATGTCTAACAGTGTTTGATATTTTGTCGTTAGTGACTACGATCCAACCAGAATCTTAGTCGTAGCACTCAGTGGGTTCCTGCCTTAAGGATAGACAACAGTAGGCACTATCCTCTCTTATTTCCATTATATATCTAGTATAATGTCATGTCATATATCAAAGGAGAGGCCTTTTTTCTATCTAGTGATACTACTTAAGCTATAATTAAATGCATAATTTCGATTCTATCAATTAAAAAACAATTTTTGGACTTTTAATTTTTGAACATGGATATCTTCTTTGATGTATTAGTACAAAAACTCAAACTTTTCATACCTCCTAATAAGCTTCTTCTGTAGGGAAGCGTGTCTCAGATTTTTGATTTAGGTCCTGGTTTTTATTTTATTGCAAAACTTTATTTTCTAGATTTCATAAAACCAAAACTAAGCCCCAAATCAAAAGTCTGAGAAAAGCTTCCCTCCACATGATCCTTATCTATGTGTATTCAAAATGTCAGGTCTATACCCAGCTAACAATTTTACGTTGCTACAACGTTGTTACAACATAACAGTTTGGTTGTAGCAACGTTGCAAAATGACGTTGTTACAACATAAATTTGTGGACTCCCAGAAAGGTTGCAGCAACGTTGTACCCAACGTTGTACTGCAACCATTTCACAACTTTCTTACAACTTTGTTATTTTGTTCTTTTTCACACACTGTATATTCAATATTGATGAATATTATATAGGTTTGGCAATACATTTGCGCTGACATATTTCTGTTCCCTAGTGATGACACCATTATATGATGTCCTTAAAATATTATACAAATTATAAAAAATGCTTTATAAAATATATGAAAAAAATCATAATAATTATGAAAATATGGGCAACCTTTATTTATCATTCTACCATTTTTATTTCATAGTGCATTTTGCATCTACAAATCAATATATTGATCAAATATATTGGATCATGTCAGGTTAATGACCTGTTGCATTTACAATCTAACACTCTCAAGACTGAAAACCTCTACCTTGTTGACAACATACAAAAAAGGTGTTTTACTTAAGTTTTTATTTCAGTTCCTCTCCTGATACCATAATATATTATAAAATTGTGACATAATGTATATGAACAATGCTCCCTTATTCAGTCTATGTTATTGATGCATTTTATTTGAAAACAAACATCAAATTCTTGTCCAAATTGGCATAAAACAAAAAACGTTTTTCCAAATTTACACTTTTTAGACAGTGGTGCCACCTGTATGTTTATTTCATGTCTTCCTTACAACGTTGTGACAACATTGTGAAAGTTATGTTGTCAGAACGTTGTGAAAAAGACGTTGTGACAACGTCACTTTGAAATGTTGCAAGTATGTTTTAATAAAATGTTGTGAAATATATGTTGTGGCAACGTTGCTGCAACGTTTTCTATTTGAAGTTGTTAAAAGGTAATTGAGCAACGTGCAGGCAACGTTATTTTACTATGTTATTATCACGTTGTAATATAACGTTGTTCTTTGAGGTTGTAGCAACGTTGCTGGGAGGTATTCCAACAACATTACCAAAATACAACCTAAACACAACGTTGCATTCACGTTGTGTGTTTGCTGGGTATATAGAATATTAAAGGAAACCTTGCATATAATCAAGGGGTAGATATCTGTCAATAACATTCTTTGTGCATGAAATATGCATCAAGAACTAATAATTGCTAAAAATGTTTTAAGGATATTCCAGATGTATCCACTGTTGTTGGACTTTGATATTTGGTCTATTCTAATGGTTTTTTAAGGGAAATCACATAGCTTGTGACGTAGCAAGGACTGTAATTGAGATTCCCCAGGTTTCAAAAAAGGGAATCCCCAACCCTCAAAAGTGTACAGAATTTTGTTTTAGCTTCAGCAATAAATATTTATATTAGGCAACATACAGGCTAAACAAATTTGTATCCTTTACTCTCCTAAATCCATTCAATTACATGAAATTTTCAACTAATTTTTAAAGGGATTCCTCTTAATTATGACGTAGCAAGGACAAGAATGAAAGCCAAAAAACTAAGGAATTCCCAAATTATATTTCATTTGACTTATAATTCACTAATACTTAAACATTTTCCATTTTTTCCCCTTTGAAATACTTTTAGAATACCCACGAGAACTTAATTAGATAAGAAATAGGCATTTGAAATGTATGTGCAAGGAACCCTTTAAGTGTGATATCCTTGTTAAAAAAATAGTAGTCGAATATCACTTTTTTGAAATCCCTGTATCGATTCTCAGGTGTGGCACTTCATATATTAATATGATTTACATCAATAGATAGGGTTCTTAATTAACTTTTTAAAGATGTACATTGCACATATGAGAGATACGAAATAGCAGAGTAAGGAGCTAATTAATGCAACTATATGCCAAAATGCCCCTTATCACCTGTTGTCTATCCTAAACACACCTGAAGTCTGTCATTGTCCGGTTGAACAGAAACGCTTGCAGTACTCTTCTCATTCCATCTTCACTGAATTTGCTTTGGAGTATCCTGGATGTTGATAGAATATAATCCTCATATATCCTCACATATCAGTAACATTATTATGATAACTATCTTTTTTTCACTAGTAAAATTCTTTCTTTATATACCGTCATTTATCGGGAATGATAGATTATTTCTGTAGTCAATCTGTTTTTGATTTTTAAACAGAGAAGTATGTAAGTACATAGTAACAATGTTGTGGAGTGATTTTTTATCTGCAGACACTCAGAAATGTACTATTGTAAGTACATTTATGCACGTATTATGAAACAGTAACCAAAGGTACGTAAAATTACTATGCGACTTGGAATGACATATAGAGGTATATGTGTGATGTGAATATCAATTCATATAATAGTCCTTTTGTATTACTTCTGGAAGATCAGGGAAACATGAAGATGTGATTAAACCAATAAAACAAATAAAACAAATTATAAATAACTAATATCTTTGAGAATATATTCCTATGTTTTCCTTTCCATTTAACATCATTCTAGATTGATTCTTGCTATGTTAGATTGCAGAGAATGATGTTCTTTTGATAACTTCCAATGACATCGCTGCAGCCAACTATTACAACGTTACATTACGACGTTCTGCTAATGTTCTTGTAACGTTTTTTATGAGGCTAATATTTTACTTCACCGAATAAGAATGTCACAAAAATGTTTTGTTTAGGTATGATTGAGACCTTACTTAAAGAGGATGTCAGAATAACGTTCTGTTTAGGTTAGGTTGACACTGAACCTAATAAGATATAGTCCCAGTAACAAACTGTTGAGGTAAGGTAAAGACCTGACCTAATCAGGACATCACAATAACAGGTTCAAGTGAGGTCTGGACCTCACCTTATCAGAACATCACAATAGCATTCTGTTCTGATTTGGTCTTGACATTACCTCATCAGAATGTTTTGATGACATTCTCTGTCGGTTAGGTTTCAACCTCACAGAAAATAATGTAACACTTATGTGACATTTTAGTAAGTGAAAGACATACAAAAAAGTATGGTTGTATAAAGCCAATGTTATGTCACAGCTTGGCTGGGTTAACCCCCCTCAGGTAGGAATAAGTTACTTACTGGAAACCTCCAAGAGGTCCGTCTCTGGTCACAAGGGTGCAAATGTCTGGTACGATTGAATCAGTCAGTACACTATCCCAGATACTGAAACAAATTTATTCTTTAAAACGGTCTTTGAAATTACCCCCTAGACATCAATTTGGCTGTATCTGCCCATCAGTCGGCTCCAAAATCCGGCCATAGGAATTCAACCATTTGATTTGGTATTTGTAGTTGATGAAAGCTGTAGAAATTCCCGATAAAGTATGAAAAGCATTATTTTTGCACTTTTGTAAAGTTAACAGGAATTTTAAGATACATTAGCTGTAGTGAAAGTGAGATAATTCTAAGAAAATTCCAATAAAATCGTAGGAGTGGGTGAATAATTCAAATCAAGTGGACATTTCCAGTTTAACACAATTAAATGTTAAATCTTATCAAAACAGGATAGAGAAAACAGTTTTCGTTGTGAAGGCCAACTACATAAAGTTAATGGCCAATTGGATAAATTACACTTGAAATGGCAATAGATCAAAATAATGGTTGTTCAAAATTGACATGACAATGACTTGACGGCAATGAATTTAGTTCTTTTAAATGCTGTTCTATGATTTCAGAATCTACCATATATATGTGTGTCTTATTGTGAGTTTACATAGAATACATAGAATTTTAATGAACCCCAAATAGAAAAGTGCATTACTTTTGCAATACCTGTCTTAACGAACAATTCTAGTTGATTGTTATGTACTTCCCCCTGGCATTAATATTTGTTTATGGACATGCAAATGTTCAAAATTCTGCTTGTATTAAGGGTCTATGATGTAGAGTTTATTGTAAAATATGAAATATGTGTTAAATTCCACAGGTTAACTGATGAGTATATTACCTATCCAATACAGTTGGTTCAAACTCAAACCACCTGGGTACTTTTGGTCATTACTATAACGCCTAAACGGTATTAAGAAGGTTTAATCTCAAACCTTCTGATTAATAATATCAAAATAGAATATATATTGTTCATTGTGGTATAATGTATTGAATGTTTATTGACTTTATTAATGTTACTTACATGGAAGATCACCTCGCTGTGAATGTGGTTCAATAAATAAAAAAAAGAAAAAAAAAAGAGTAGGGGACAGTCTCTGAGGGGTTTAAGGTAGGACTGGAGCATTGCCTGTTGGAGGGTTTTGATCCTCAACCCTAGAGTTTTTGATAATTTATTACCTGAAGTGAGTGAACGTTCTGTTGTGCAGGAATGCCCAAAGGATTCTTCCCATTCCTTCATCACTGAACCTGCTCCACGAAAACCTGTCAAAGAATAAACATTAGTACCTGCTGTACATAATTGGTTTGAATTCTCATTTTCAAAGTATTTCAATAGTGGCAAGACAGCCATGCTTTGTTAAATTCCATATCATTTTGTTTGCAGTGTGTGTTCTCCTTTAATTATGAGTATCCATAAAGATGAAAAAATGCTAAAATGAGGGCAATTAAAAATCCACTCTTCTTGCTTCAATGGTACACGCAGTAAGCAATATTACCAGCATCTGCTGGTGATCATCATAGGCCAATTGTTGTCAACCCATGATTCAGCCAATTCCACCAGAAATGTATAAATCAACTAAGCAGTTCTGGACCTTATTGAAGGCTAGAATTTGCCAGGGAATCTACAACAGATTATCAAACTTGCTTGATATTCTAGTTTCCTAGTTCTGCTGGACCCTCTTAAAATCACTGGCTATCCCTAATTAGATCAGAATTCCAGTCACATCACTCACAGGTACCCCCCTAGAGTGCCTGTCTATGCAGCATACACATAGTCTGGATGCCTATAGCCCCATTCGCCCTGGTGAACGTGGTTTGTCTTAGATCTCTGCGATCTGTGAATGTTGGAAACGTTGGATTATTGGAACCCCTTTGCGACCTTATCCTTTACGAAATTATTGAACATGTTGAATATTTTTTGTGCTGACCTGTACAATTTTGCTTGCAAATTTTTTTACATCTAATCACAAGGGACCTCCGCTCACAGTCTGAATGCCATTTGATGAATTTTGTTGGCCTGCGACAATTTTGTCGTACCTGAGATTGTTTGCGAATGCAAGAGAAAACAATTTCACAGGTCTCTACAACAGAATCTTTGACCAGGGCGAATGGGGCTTCACACAGATTTCCCACTCACCCTTATAATAATAACCCTAATTATAACTAAAGGAGTGAATTTCCATTTGGAAGGAGTTTAGGTGGTCCTTTTTTGAGACCTGAACAAAGAGACCAAACTGATTAGTGAAACATAATCAAACATGACATTGGAGAAAGACTTCATTCGGACAGCAACAATGATCTTCAAGTGAGTAGGTTTCCTTAAAGAAGTTGTCATTAAGTGAGTCTCTACTGTACTTACTTCAAGACCTCCATCCTCGTGTTTTCTATGAAGAACCTACAGAGGTCTGGTACGATAACATCAGTGAGCACACTTTCCCAGATACTAGAATGATAGAAGATTCAGAACATATATTCTAAACAAATGAAATGATATCTGTATGTGTCACATACTATGAACAAATTACATAGAATGATTCTAAAAAGAAAAAGGTCATACTTACAGACATTGTGTAGATGATGTCATATGTCTTAGAACAGATTGGCTGCCATATTAGTGATCATATGTGCTTTGGGATTTTGGGGCCTATTAACATACACTTTGATAGGTCTATCTTCAATATTTAGACAGAAAAGTGGCCAAAAATGATAAAATAAGCCAAAATTTCACTAGAAATCAAATTTTGTGTAGTTTTATATGAAACTTTTTCTGTTTCTATCATCATTTTAATGGATTTAAGGTGTCTGACCATATCACATTCAAAAGCTCATAGCTCAGCTAGCTTCTACTCAGAATATTTAAGAGCTGTTTACATTTTTAGAAAGCCTTAGCCTTGTTCTGTATTGAACGTTTATGTCAAGTAGTCCTAAAATCGCAGAGCAGGTCAATTGAATTGGTATTATTTGCATTTCTGAAGCATTTACAAGAAACATTTATGGCATATGTACATTCAATTCAAAATAACATTGCCAACTCAAATGAAACAATAATTCTAATTTGACATTTACATATCTTGGATTTATATCTATCACCACCTGGTGACCACAAAAAAAGTGATCACATCTGCACAAGTTCTATAGAGTCTATTCATGGGGTTAGCATTTATTAGACTGTATATAAGAATCTTCAAAAAACGACCAAAACTGCCTCTTCTGAACATAAGCTTGAATGAGAGTATTTTAATGTATCTTACATTTCTATACATGAGGAGAGCACATTAAGATGTTGATAAACAGTGCAATGCAGCACCAACCGTCTCTTTATTTTTAGAATTTATGATATGGAACACCTTAACATGAAACATAAGGAAGGTGGTATTAGATACCTGATAGCTGTCAGTGTCTCGTTTTTGGAAAGGGCACGCAGCAGCCTTTGCATACCAGCATCTGTGAATTGACTTCTGTGAAATCTGTTCAAAATTTCAACAGTATTTAAGAGAACTTCTGGGGAGGCAAAGTCCTGTTCAATCAAAACATTCAGATTTGCCTTTCAGAATTCTAAACCTACAATATATTAGCCTTGAGACTACCTCAAGGTCTATGTCTATATACACTTTGAAAGTTATGTTTCTACTAACTGAAGCTAAGTTGGTTTGGGTCAGACCAAAGAATTACCCATGTAGAAATATTAAAGGGACCCTTGCACATAATTGTAGGTTAGATATATTCCAATCAAATTATTTGAGCATTATAATTGGATCCAGAACTAATAATGCTAGAAATATCTAAAGAAAATTCCAAGTATAGGCACAGTTATGGGACATTATAATTTAGTATACTTTGTCTGATTTTAAGGGAGATCCTCAGTCATTGTGACGTCACAAGGAACATCATTGGGAATTCCCAGCTTTGAAAAAAGGGAATCCCCAACTCTATAAAATGCATACATAGCAAATTGACCTGAAGAATAAAATATTTATGTAAGGTTACATGAAAGCTTTTATCAATTATTTTTTCTTCTTACCTACATTCATTTATTAACCTGGGAATCACTAGTTATTTTGTAAGGGAATCCCCATAATTATGGCGTAGCAATCTTCTTTCCCTTATAATTCACCTATACTTTGATATATTCAATTTTTTTCTTTTGAAA
Organism: Lepidonotus clava; assembly: GCA_936440205.1. NCBI lineage: Eukaryota > Metazoa > Annelida > Polychaeta > Phyllodocida > Polynoidae > Lepidonotus > Lepidonotus clava. Next base: position 5,152,610 of record OW387136.1, on the reverse strand, counting down.
CGTTTTTAAAATACCAAAGAGATTTCAAATAAGTAAAACTTTGGCTTTTGGAAATTTAGTTGCAAGGAACCCTTTAATGTTATATGTTCGTAATTGGCGGTCATCTGATCTCTACAGAAGCCTGACTTGAAACACACAGTCAGGGTTGTCCTCGGGGCAAAAGCTGGTCAAGTGGCTTAAGACTATCTGGTTTGTACCAGGATGTGTCCTTGGGCATACAATTAATATACAGAATGAACCGATGGGGCACAAAGCAACAATTATTGCCCCCCAGTCTCGCGCATTTATGCGTTGAGGGCTTTAGCCTGAGACGCATCAATGTGCTGAGACGAGGGGGACACTGATTGTTGCTGAGTGCCCCTGAGGTTCGTTCTTGTTTTATTCTATACCAATAACCCCATGACAGTTGAAGAGATATGAAAAAACAAGACGGAATCGCTTTATTTACCCGCTTCGCCTCCGATGCTGGGCACTACCATGTTGACTTAGTCTCCTCCACCAGAGAGTTCCATCCGCCCACAGGCAAACACCTTATTTTAACCCTTTAGACCCCATTGATTACGAGGTTGAATTGCAGGATTTCCCCAGGATTTCCATAGATTTCCCTCGAAAATCCCTTAAATTTGTTTTAATTGACAAAGTTCAAAGCTTTAGCCATCCTAAAATATCAAAATTAGATAAATCTGGTTTGAAGCATTGCATAAAGAATTAAATTAGCTTTTAAATGATATATTTGGCATTTCTGTACCCTGAATACTATTAAGCATGTTCTGTTTGGAAAAATAGTGAAAAATCATGGGAAAATGACCGTTTTTCTGGGTGGCCATGGCCGGATCGGGGAGTACACCCTCGGGCGGCCATGGCCGGATTTGGGGCTAAAGGGTTAAGAATTTTAACATATTGTTTCTATCAATTCATGTGTTATTGTTAATATTTTGACAAATCTATGTGCTAAAACACATGAAATATGTATAGACGAGGCTACTGCTGCTGGTGCCGTCTAGCGTTTCTTATGAAAAATACATTGGAGGAGACAACATGGTGGTGAAAACAAGATTTCAGACTATTTGCTGGTAAATAAACCGATTTCTTCTTGTATTTTCATTAAAAATGACAATTTTGGCATGGTTTAAGGGTTGTTTACATAGTTCCCATGCTGGCAAGCATCGTTATTGACCGCTATGGGGCAATAATTTTCTATTATTAATGATGAAGGTATAGGCGCTATGAAGTTGGTATAGAATAACGTGACATTATTTTGGGATACTCCTCATTAATTTTATGTGCCTCTAAAAGATACATTGTAGCTGAATGGATAAAGATAGATCATGTAACGAGTACTCTAAATCCATTGAGGAATACTATAGTCCATGTTCTTTTAGGGGGCCTTCGATTTAGTACATACGCAAATTTTCAAAAGTCTCAGACCCCCCGCCCACCCCCACTTGGTGCATATGTACTTAATGGAAGGCCCCTAAGCAACTGAAACCTCTGGGTGCTCAAAGTTTCACACTTTTGAATCATCTTTTCAGTATCTACTTATTTTGTGTCATTCACAACTTCGAGTCATGTTTCAAGAAACAACTACTTTGTGTCATTTACAGCTTTGTGTCATATTTGGGGTATTTACTTATAATTTATTTAATTTTCACAATCAACAATATGCAGTTTAATCTACAAAGGAGGGAGTATGTGAACAAGAATATTTTATAGAACGCTTACTGTAGTTCCTCAAGAGTCCTGTTTTGTTCCATAAAACTGCAAATTTCTTTGACCACGCCATCCGTGAGAGCGCTGTCAAGGATGCTGAAAACATCACTTTTATGAAAAAATGTAAATTCTGCATTGAAAAGCTATTAAATCACAATTATGAATGGACAGATGATATAGGGATAAATAGTTTGTCTACTCTATAAAAATAAATGAAAAAATGTCATTACCTGAAGAATTCTAACTTTGCATTGTTGTTTATGGCATGTAATATTTGCAGTATTCCGGCATCACTGAACGTGCTGCTACACAACCTGTTTACAATATGAAGAGAACCATCATTGCAGTAAGATCTTTTTTTAATATGAATATGTGAGATTTTGATATGAATATAAGTTGGATCAAACATCATAACTGTTTTTATAACTCTGTAATTTATCAATTCAGCCAAATTCATTTGACAATATTATACTATGTTGTTATTAATTTATTTTGCTTATTTTTTTCAATTCTTGCTACTTACTGAAGGTTTCTCATGACATTATTGCCCAGCACGAAGTTGCAGAAACCTGGCACCACATTGTCAGTTAGGACTGACTCCCAGATACTTGGTGAAATGTAGAGTACAGAGTTAGGATGATGTTGAGTAGAAGCAGCTGTTTTTATATATTTTTATCTATCTATCTATCTATCTATCTATATTTTGCTTATTTTTTTCAATTCTTGCTACTTACTGAAGGTTTCTCATGACATTATTGCCCAGCACGAAGTTGCAGAAACCTGGCACCACATTGTCAGTTAGGACTGACTCCCAGATACTTGGTGAAATGTAGAGTACAGAGTTAGGATGATGTTGAGTAGAAGCAGCTGTTTTTATATATTTTTATCTATCTATCTATCTATCTATATTTGTGTGTGTGTATCTGTGTGCTTAAGGCGGGTCTCCACGTGGCGACTAAACCCCGGCGATTAGTGCATTTTGCTAGTGACCAAGGACAAAATATTGGTTGCCGGGTGAGTAACTAGTTACCAGGCAATTAAAAGACTATGTAACAAAGTTCTATTTTAAAATAGAATGTCACAAAGTTATATTTGAAATAGGATATGGATAAGGTGTATTTAAAATATAGAATGCTGTAACAAGTCACAAAGTTGTATTTGAAATAGGATGTAGAAATGTTGTATTCAAAATATTTAATGCAACATTATAGATTATTGAAGTTGGGTTGTAATTTCTGAAGCACTTGACTATTGGGTTGTATAACTGGGGAGTGGCTGGCCTGTTGTCCTTGGCTCTCTCTGATGTACATAGTCCCTTCTTACATAACTGGAAACAACTCACAAAAGGGATCCTGTGACCAGTCACAAAAGAGTGACCACACTGCTGGTTATCTCTTTGTGAGGTCCTGCATTGTGACTGTTCTTTGGTGTCAGTGACTTCTGCATTGTGTCTGTCACCAGCTGGGAATGGTGGGAGCTTAAATGTTCCCACAGGGCTGGTGATGGGCAGAGTTGGTTTGGGCTTAGAGAGAGCAAGTAGGAACTGGGCCTGCTGCTTCCCTCCTGTTCTAGTCTGTACCACTCTAGATCTATTAACACCACTGTACACAACTTAGGGTGAAATATATTTCCCCACACCAAATCCTTATATAACTAATCTCCATGTTGGGACACTCTTACCCTAAAGCTGCCGGCGATTAGAGGAAACATTAGTTGCCCTGCCCGTTTATTAAGCGCCCTTATCACTGGCGACTGGGGGAAAATATTAAACATGTTAAATATCCACAGTGACAACTTATCTAGTTGCCAGACATCAGTGCGCTAGTGTATCAAAAGTCACCGGGCAACTAAACTGATACACAAGATACTTAGATAATGATTCATAATGTTAAAAAAACGCACACTATGGCACAAACAATTAGCTGAAAATAAGGACCCTGTCTTAGATTAATTCTATAGAGTCCGACTATCATGTTAAAATTCTGGGGTAAGATATAATAAATTCATAACCAATGTCAAAATATATACTTAAGCCAATGTAAAAAAGTTCCTTTGGGTTGATAATGTGACGTTCTCTGGTAAGTCGGGGTTGCCGATTCTTACAACAGAGGAACGTGGGGGTTGTTCGGGTCTCGGGGCGGACGGGGAATCCGGGCCAAGAACCGAGATGTGTTTCTAGAGTCGTGCCTCGCGCACGAGGGGGGGGGCTGAGCGAATCGGTCGGGAATCGGCGCTCGATGTCAAATGGAGGACTGCGGGGAAGGGAAATTATGGTAGGGGTACGGGTCGGCCGGGGTTCGTCTCGCTCTATCTCCCAGACCAGCATTCACCCCCACCGGGCGGTCCACCCCACGGTTCCGGTCCGCGGGGGCGACGGGCCGACAGTCGCCTATTGTTTGGTAGCGTGGGGCCGAGCCTGCCGCGCCCTCGTCCCCGCGGACTTCGTTCCTTCGTCCCGCCCATCATGCCTTCGTGCCATGCTACGCCTCGGTCTCCGGGACTGTTTCGGGCCTTCGTGCCTTACTTCGGTCCTTCGTTCCTCGTTCTTCGGGCCGTCGGGCCCCTACCCTAAGTTCCTACTATTTATCTCGAACTTCGACTGTTTTATCCTAACTTCTGGTTAATTACTCGAATCGGCTCATCTTTAGCGGTTGTTTCAGGAAAGAAGACACGTCTGGACACAAGGAGAACTGTCAAAGAACTCTGTTTATTCGGGCCTCACCGCCCCTTTATATACCCAAGAGGTCAGCTCTGATTGGCTGCTTTCAGTCACGTGATCTACAACTGACGTCACTTCCGGTTTATATTTTCCGTTTCCGGTTTACATTTCACTTCCGGTTTACATATTTCCGGGTCTCGTTCCTTTACATTTTCGTTCCTTTATACTTTCGTTCCTTACATATTCGTGCCTCTTTTTCGGGCTTTTTATACTTTCGTTCGTTCTTACATATTTCGTTCTTTTACATATATATTTCGTTCTTTTACACTTACGTTCTTTACATATATACCTTTTATAATATTACCTTATTTTCTCTTATTTTGACCTCTACATACTTTGGATGAATAGCCGTTCATCACAATAACCTACCTCATAAACCCTTCTCTTAAACCCCCTTTTCGTAAACTATAGCTACCAGTCTAGGAACATAGTCATAACTAGAAGGTTAGATAATTCCCAATGTCAAGAGGGGACACAGGACCATAGATTCTGAAATATTTGTGCCCACCCCAATATGAAAGTTTGTGTAAAGAATCTAGGTAGCTAAGTAAAAACAAATACCTAATTCAACTCTTGCAATGTCCCAATGACATTAAAGGTCTGAAACCTTTGTTCATGACAGTTTCCAAGGAAGGCTAGTGTTTAGAACACCCTTATGACAGCCCATACAAAATTTCTGTGGTCGGTCACATAATAAAAACAGCGAGGGCTTTGTTAGGAAATGTCAAAGTCTCGCTGTTGTGCCAAAATCAAACATCAATTTTCATCCACTAATAATAACCTTTCTGGGCTGAAAATGTCAGCATTTTTATTTGTCAGCATTTTTAGAAATGTGTATTTTTCAAAACTGTTTATACAATTTTTTTTAAATGTGTGAGTGGAGGGGGGGGGGGGCATTCTGGGGTCAGTGTTTTAATATTCTGTTTTCAGCAAGTGATAGCTGTGTGCCCCTGAGCTAATAAAATATAGAGAAGTTAAGTGACGGAAATGTATTTATCAATCAGTTAAATGTGCTCAAAATGTGTGCACAACTATCGCAATGGATGCAAGGCCCATATCTAAACCCTTGCTGTGCTCTCGCTGTTGCAAGGGTTTGGCTATGCGATGGACAACTGTGCTCCATTGCAAAACCAAAACCTTGCAAAAGCTAGACCACAGCTAGGGTTTAGATTTGGTTGTCACAACAGTGCAAATCACAGCGAGGGTTTGGCAAAAGTCTCGCTGTTATATGCGAAATTCAACATCAATTTTTAGTAGAACAGCCACAAATCAACAGCGGGACCCATCGCAACAGTGACGTCCTTATAGGGACAGGTTGTATTGTTTAAATTGTTGCGCAGGGAGGGGTCTCACTGTGGTGGACAACCCTTGCAACAGTGAGGGGGGTTATGCGATAGACCACTGACCTTGATCTGTATTTACTGTGATATGTAAAACTGGGTTTTACCTGAACTGTGATATGGTCTGGTTTTTCACAAACGCCTCCAGCATCCTAGCGAACCCACTATCACTCAACCTGCTTTTATGCAATCTGAAGATATGAACATATATCAATATAGGGAATGTGAGTTGCTCTATACTCAAATACAGGGGGGGGGGTCACTTATGAACAAGTAATCTGCGATTATCTTCATTTCAAAAAATGTACCAAAATTATATATAATCACTGGTGCAATGAAGAATACCGGAATAACTCCGAGATTTGACCAGTTGAATAATATATATATATATATATATATATAAAATTTAATCTAAATAATTATAAGCTCGTTTATATATAAACGAGCTTATAATTATTTAGATTAAATTTTATATATATATATATATATATATATATTATTCAACTGGTCAAATCTCGGAGTTATTCCGGTATTCTTCATTGCACCAGTGATTATATATAATTTTGGTACATTTTTTGAAATGAAGATAATCGCAGATTACTTGTTCATAAGTGACCCCCCCCCCTGTATTTGAGTATAGAGCAACTCACATTCCCTATATTGATATATGTTCATATCTTCAGATTGCATAAAAGCAGGTTGAGTGATAGTGGGTTCGCTAGGATGCTGGAGGCGTTTGTGAAAAACCAGACCATATCACAGTTCAGGTAAAACCCAGTTTTACATATCACAGTAAATACAGATCAAGGTCAGTGGTCTATCGCATAACCCCCCTCACTGTTGCAAGGGTTGTCCACCACAGTGAGACCCCTCCCTGCGCAACAATTTAAACAATACAACCTGTCCCTATAAGGACGTCACTGTTGCGATGGGTCCCGCTGTTGATTTGTGGCTGTTCTACTAAAAATTGATGTTGAATTTCGCATATAACAGCGAGACTTTTGCCAAACCCTCGCTGTGATTTGCACTGTTGTGACAACCAAATCTAAACCCTAGCTGTGGTCTAGCTTTTGCAAGGTTTTGGTTTTGCAATGGAGCACAGTTGTCCATCGCATAGCCAAACCCTTGCAACAGCGAGAGCACAGCAAGGGTTTAGATATGGGCCTTGCATCCATTGCGATAGTTGTGCACACATTTTGAGCACATTTAACTGATTGATAAATACATTTCCGTCACTTAACTTCTCTATATTTTATTAGCTCAGGGGCACACAGCTATCACTTGCTGAAAACAGAATATTAAAACACTGACCCCAGAATGCCCCCCCCCCCCTCCACTCACACATTTAAAAAAAATTGTATAAACAGTTTTGAAAAATACACATTTCTAAAAATGCTGACAAATAAAAATGCTGACATTTTCAGCCCAGAAAGGTTATTATTAGTGGATGAAAATTGATGTTTGATTTTGGCACAACAGCGAGACTTTGACATTTCCTAACAAAGCCCTCGCTGTTTTTATTATGTGACCGACCACAGAAATTTTGTATGGGCTGTCATAAGGGTGTTCTAAACACTAGCCTTCCTTGGAAACTGTCATGAACAAAGGTTTCAGACCTTTAATGTCATTGGGACATTGCAAGAGTTGAATTAGGTATTTGTTTTTACTTAGCTACCTAGATTCTTTACACAAACTTTCATATTGGGGTGGGCACAAATATTTCAGAATCTATGGTCCTGTGTCCCCTCTTGACATTGGGAATTATCTAACCTTCTAGTTATGACTATGTTCCTAGACTGGTAGCTATAGTTTACGAAAAGGGGGTTTAAGAGAAGGGTTTATGAGGTAGGTTATTGTGATGAACGGCTATTCATCCAAAGTATGTAGAGGTCAAAATAAGAGAAAATAAGGTAATATTATAAAAGGTATATATGTAAAGAACGTAAGTGTAAAAGAACGAAATATATATGTAAAAGAACGAAATATGTAAGAACGAACGAAAGTATAAAAAGCCCGAAAAAGAGGCACGAATATGTAAGGAACGAAAGTATAAAGGAACGAAAATGTAAAGGAACGAGACCCGGAAATATGTAAACCGGAAGTGAAATGTAAACCGGAAACGGAAAATATAAACCGGAAGTGACGTCAGTTGTAGATCACGTGACTGAAAGCAGCCAATCAGAGCTGACCTCTTGGGTATATAAAGGGGCGGTGAGGCCCGAATAAACAGAGTTCTTTGACAATTTTTAAACCAGGTCACATGTTATGCAAATATAAATAATTATAAGCTCGTTTATATATATATATATATATATATAAACGAGCTTATATATATATATATAAACGAGCTTATAATTATTTAGATTAAATTTTATATATATATTATATATATCACTCATGGTATATGATTATATTATAAGCTCGTTTATATATATATATATATATATAAACGAGCTTATAATTATATAAATATATATAAACGAGTTTATAATTATTTAGATTAAATTTGAAAATCAACAAACTATAATACAATTGGTTAATTGAAAAAAAAAATCAAATAATGAATACATACTGCAAGGTCCCGATGCTCCTGTTCTTTTCAATGAAATTACAAATGTCTGGTATTATTGCATCTGTTAGTGCGCTCTCCTGGAGGCTGCAAAAAGTCATAAGTTTGTGTTGTTATAAGTCTTAGTGTTTCTTTTCGTTGCTATACACTCATGGTATATGATTAATACATAATAGCCATAACAAAGTAACATGCATTATGGAAAATATATGAGTGTACAGACATGGCTTCTTGTTGGGCTATCTACCACAACTGACCAGGAAATGTTTTGATTTGCCCTCCCTTACCCCTATTTGCATAACATGTGACCTGGTTGAGTCAGCTTTGCTATTATGTTGTCAAGGTAGAAGTATGCTGATTGGTCAGTGATTGCAGACCAGTCAGCTTTTGAAATCTCACCCATGTGAGTTTTGGATGTGAGATTTCATGATTTCTACTTCTTTTATATTTTGCTAGTTTTTATTTATTTTAATATTTTTCCAGGCTAAAAACCTGAGAGAAATTTTTTTATATAAATATTGGAAAAGTTGTTTGAAATTGATTTCAGATTAATCCCAACCTACCTTCAAGTACATGCTCAAACTCAAACTAAAAGTATTCATCATTCTGTTCATTCTTTAGTTAATTATTAAAGGACAGCTTGCACATAATTAATGGGTGAATAGTTTTTAATGAAATTCTTTGAGTAAGGTATATGCATCAAGAACTATTAAGGATAAAGATATTTTAAGAATATTCTAAGTGTAGACCTGCTTCTGAGACCTTTATATTTGGTCTATGTTATATGTTTTCAAGGGAAATCTACTAATTTATGACGTCACAAGGACAGGGATTGGGTATCCCCAGCCTTCAATAAAAGGGAATCCCCAACTCTATAGAATATTTAGATTGGAAATTGAGTTCTAGCATAGATTATTAAAATTAGGCCCCATAAAAGCTATAATTATTTGTATTTTGTACTCAACTAGATTTATTTATTAAGCAGGGAATCCCAAATTATTTTGAAAGGGATTTCCCATAATTATGATGTAGCAAGGGGAGTACTGAAAATGCCAGAATCTAGGGATTTCCCATATTTAGTTTTCTTTCTTGTCTCATATACGGACATTTTGCATTTGCTTGGTTTTTTTTAAAATAGTTTTTATTTGGGTTGAGTAGCTCGGCATAGCTGATCTTCCACTGATTCCCACTTATTTTCCTTTCAAATTTTTATAACACGTAGATGAAGTGGAATACCCAAAAATTGGCGTTTTGTAAATGTAAGTGGAAGTTTTCCTTTAATGTATATACAAAAGTGTTGTTGATGTTTTATTCAGCACTTTTATTAAAGGTATTTAAATTGAATACTATTACATTTGATGTAACCCCTATGAAGACTTTCAACTAGTCAAAACATGTTGATCCTTGTGCTATATTAGTTGTCTACACTCTGTTTAATAAATAGTAGAGTCTTCCATCAAGTTGTGTTTGGTGTCCACCTACATTTTTATCATTACATTTGATGAATGGATAGTGGCAGCCAAGTGGCTCAATATTAATTATGGTTTGTATTATTGAATAATATAATACATTTTATGTGGACCAGACTTGCCTGAAAAACTGCAAAGTGTTGTTGTTTGTTAGTGTCTGAAGAAACTTTTTCATCCCATCATCACTAAACCTGCTTCTGTGGAACCTAGAAATAAACAATAGATGAGTGATGTTGTTAACACATCTATAAAGGCTGTATTCCACATACCAATAGTGTTCTGCCGATTTGACGCAGATAAATTTTGCTACTGCCGATATATAATCAGTGGTACTGCCAATAAAATTTACCAATGTGTTGGTTAATTTTACAAGTGTGAATCGGCAGAATGCAATTTCGGCAGACTTTTGGCATTGAAAGTCTGCTGCAAGTCTACCGAAAGTCAGCCGCAAGTGAATGGCCCTGATATAGAACGTTACCATGGAGATGTTCAAATATTGGCAGCCCACATTTTTGGTGTGTGGGATGTAATATTTTGGGGTCCGATACCTTAGAATCGTTACCATTCTGTAACTGTGGTTACGTAGATTTGTTGACATGTTACTATAAATATTGGGAGTGTAACCGTTATCATTCAGTTGCTCCCACACCATCGACCTGCTCACATCTCTGAATTTTAAGTTTTAGCTTGTTGTAATAGGAGAATTTAATAGATATTTCCCATATTTGTCTATGTCCAAACTTAATGACTTGTTAGTTGTTACTTCCTATTCACAGCAATTTATTAATCATGAGACCGAACCGGTAAATACAGCCTTAAGTAGCTGTGCTTTATGATATCATAGACATTCGTCTACACGTGGTATTAAAAGCTTGCATTGAATCAGCATAGCCAAAAATATTCATTCTATTATAATGCTGACAGGAAAACAATACTACTTACTGGATAACTTTGATGGTTGAGTTCATCCTTAAAAAGGTACAGAGGTCGGGGACTACGACGTCTGTCAACACAGAGTCTTCGAGGCTGTGAGTAACAACATCTCTCGTATGATCGACCAGGCAAGCAGCGACATAACAAGCATGTTCAGTAACTGTACTTATTTGGTTAGTCTGTAACCTGACCAACTTTTATGTAACAATTATGCTATTTTAGGTAAAGTTGAGACCTTACTTATAAAGAATGTTATAATAACGTAATTATAATGTGAAAGAATGTTACAAAAATGTCACAATAATGTCACAGTGTGACGTCACAATGTTAGGTTCTAAAGACCTTTTTTGGTGCCATCAAAAGAACATCAAAAGAACCAAAGCAGAACTAAACAGAACGTTATGATAAGGTCATTTTCTTGCTCCGGCAGAGCCTTTTGTCAAATTATGATATAGAGTCGGTGTGGGCAATTCCATCCAGGAGGGTAATTCCGTCCATTCAGATCACCTTAATAAATAAAAGTACTTTTAACTTAAAAGATTATCTTTAAAGTATTTTATTATATTATTAAATTCCATAAGGAAGTACTATGTTGAGATCATACAGCATAGTGGAACCCAATGTTGATTGGTTGGAAATGTCAAGGTCAATTCATCCCATGCCAATTATTTTTGGTGGCCATTTTGTTTATAGTAGACACAATTTGGATAGGTCAGTACACAGTACTGCCCACTAAAGTGTAAATTTAGTTTTCAATAAATTTCAATAATTTGCTAAGTCATCTGTGGTTGAAGTAAATAGAATGTAACAGGTTTTCTAATTTTGATGGAAATGTATTGTTTTTCAAGTAGTTTTGATAAGTGGACATAATCACCTTCAATAAATTCAGTGATTACACACAAAGGAGGGTAATTCTGTCCACAATAGATATATCAGTGTCTACTCCAAGATATCCTTTAGCACTTTTGTGAATTACTATAAGAAATATGTTAACTTGACCATATGGAGAAAACATGATGGAATTACCGGACAATTTTTAATATCATTTCACCTTTTACAGGTGCTATTTAACCCTTTGGAGACCTATGATAAGGGTGAATTTGTTTTAGATAAAGGCATCACATTACAGTAGGATTACCCAAAATTGCAAGTGACATTATTATTAAATTGTTTTACTGAGCATAATCATGCCTTCCCTAGATAATTAAGTAGTAAACTGATTTCACAATTATTTCAATAAAATTATTTAGACAGACTTATTATGACAAGTGCTTAATTGTGCAAAAGATGTTTATAGAAAGAATGGTATTTTTTAAAAAAAATTGTTAACAGAACCATGTTAACAAATGTTCTGAATATATATGGTAATCTTTTTTCTCATGTGTTTTGTTACCAATGCAATGGTCCAACCTCACAATCCTGTCTATGTAATAGTTCCTTAAGAAACCTGTCAGACAGTCCTTAATCCCTTTAAATGTTAATGGCACAATATATATACCCCTTTTTTTTTTATTAAGGTGGTGCTCCCTGGTGAATTAAAATTGAAACATTTGTGACCAGCCGAGGGGAAAGGGTGCTCCGTGCTATCCTGCACTAAGCACCCTTTCCCCTCGGCTGGTCACATTTGTTCAGGGCTTTCCCATAGTTAAGGTAGTGAAGTTAATGAAGTGAAGTGACTTAGTTACCAAAAGCCCCAATAGTGGGCAGACTGGTGGACTATTATGTGGCATATAGACTCATTAGTTTATATGAGTATTAACAATATCAACCACCAGAGGACACCACTTCACGCTAGTCTCAATTGAGATCCCCCACCCAACCCCCCAACCCCACCCCCCCCCACCCCCCAACCCCGTGGTGGTCAAATTCACCTGGGCCACGCAAGTGGTCAGACATTCACTGAATATAGTGTTATTCTCTGAGAACTGAAGTATATTCTAATTTAACTCAATCCCTTAAAATTGATGGCTCTTTTTATTATAACATGTATTGATTATTGGCTAATCGTCCCCATATCTTTAGCCATGGTGCTTTGAATACATCAAGATGAACACACTTTAAGTTTTGACAGTTTATCTCGTAACAGCCATGTGCTTATTATTCAGTTTGCTAATCGATTTTCTTGTATTTTATCAGCTCTCTATGATGTCTCCTTCTTGAGTGAGGAAAATAGCAGTAGTGAGTGGTACTAGCAAACCTTGATCAGATGCAATGTACAGAACTGGCATAATTTTGCACTTTATCATTTCATTTGATTAAAAAAGACTTAATTTTGTCACATAATAGTCCCCCTTCATCACCCAATGACATAATGTAATATTTCCAGGAGTGAATGCAGAGAGGGGATAAGGGGCTCCTGATCCCCCCGTCCTTCAAACTACACGAACAGGGAAAATGCACACACATGTACTCAAATGCACACCATCTTAGTATTTATCCTTCATGCTGACCCCCTCTATAGAAAATCCTGTATCCTCTTATTTCCATGCATTCATAAGCCCATCCCAGGTTAAACCAACAATACAGTTTACCATGAAATATTTTCAAAATTGCTTCCATGCTTATTTCCTGAAGACACTTGCATGATACAAAATTGATCAACACAATTTGGTTGACAGATTGCTCCTAAAATGTCTAAAATACAACATAAGTATTTTTGACTTTTCCCCATAAGAACCAATAGTAAAGCATGTCAGCCCAACCTATGATATCCAACCCGATTTTTCCCTGAAAGACAGCGTTTTGAATGGCTGACAAACCTAAAATTCTGCCCATTGGAAAAATATAAGAAATCAGAATGTTTTATCAGTCCTTGGGGATATAGAAAAATGTAAGTTTTGCTCATTTCAGTAACCCAAATCTAGGATACAAGGATTGACTTACATGGTAATGTTGTCCAACCCTTGTCCAACCCTTGTCCAACCCTGGGATATACCCAATATATGGTATTGGCTTAAGGTCATATTCCACTTTTCAGTAGGTCGCATTTGGAGCGGCTATTTCTAGCTGCCGCAAGCAATTTGCAGACCATAGAAAATCAATATAAAATAGCAGGTACCACAAACAGGTGCTGCAAATACCCATATTCCTCTTTGTGGCACCCTACCGCAAACGAGTTTGCGTCAGTTTCCTTGATTTTTTTATGGTGCCGCAATCAAATACTCCATAGTGGAATATAGCCTTATTATTGTCTTACCTGAATGATATCAGCGTGGTGTTAGTTCTCAGGGCCTCCCGTATCTGCGCCCGTCCGTGTCGACTGAACCTACATCTAGGAAGGCTGGGAAATAGAAAGTCAGCAAGCTAATTATTACAGTCCAAGGGGAACTTGAACCTACCCTCCCACCTTCATGATGTATGTTCTACCTCTTTATTGTATCAGTCAAATTAATATGATAATGACATAGTGAGTGAATTTGATAAATGCATTATCCAAATATTGCAAGTAAAAATGTGTTTATTGACAGTGGGAGGTCACTTTCTTGTTTTTCATTTTCATCAGATGTATTCAGGATATGTAGACGTCTTCAACGTTGTGAGTGAGTGATGTCTTCCACGTTGTAACACATTTACATTTATCTTATTATAGTGAACTGGGCAGGAAGCAGTCTGTGGTGATCTATACAGACGATACCCTATAGATAGGCAGTGGAATAGCTTACACTAAAAAGCGACCAAGCATGAAAAACAATCATCGAACGACTAACTAATCACCGCGTTGGGATGCTCTTACTAATAATCTGCTGGCGACTAGAGGACAATTTAGTACATCGCCCGGCAACCAACAAACCGCCTGTGGCAATGAGGAAATAATAAACGTCAAATATTTTGCTAGAAAACCACGGCGACTATTGGTTTAGTTGCCAGACATCATGGCGCAAATGTGAAGTTGATCGCTAGGACAGTTTATTAGGCCGGATCATTATTTCAGGACGGGTTGTTTTCCCATGGTTGCCCCATGGCGACCAGATACATCTATTTCTTTAATATATTTTTAATGTCATTTAATCAATACCAGGAATTTCGATAACAAACTAGTTCAGTCAAGAGTTATTCTGGTACAATCGGCTGATTTTAGTACCGACCATTTGGGCTTTGGGGATTGGCAACCTTTGCGTTGGTGTTTGTACGGGAGGAAGAACCCCTCAAAGACTATGTCTAGAATGTATGCAGGGGCGGTTCCACGGGGGGATATGGGTGGAAAGCTTAAGCACTTGTCTGAACCAGTGGGGATCCAGGGGATCCTGACACCCCCCCCCCCTCCATTATTTTTTATGGACACTTAAACCTGCTAAATAGAAAAAAGAAACATCGCTCATTGTGCGATGTTTTAGTACTTAGCCTATATTAAAGCAAACCACAACGCAAATCAGTTATATATTGTCAAATAAAATTTTCAGTGAACTTTGTTTGTTGACGAACCATGTATGATCATGCTTCATCTGATAACAGAATGGTATGCAAAATTCTATTCAAAAACAGATTTAGACTGTCATGAATACTCATTTTCTGACTTGTTTTGGTCTGTTGTGTGGTCCACACAAATACCTAGATTGTTTACCCAAAAACTGATGATGTCATCAAAATGTCATTTCCGGAATCCCCCCTGCATTTTCACTCTGCTAGCAGAGTCTCTAATTAGTATTATTTTTGGTGGAGAATGATGTGGGAATTGAGAGGAGGCAAACATGGATGAGCCTGGCTTAGTACAGAAAGGAAAGGGGAGGAATTGACCTATTGACCCTGAAGATGACATCACTGATTATGGGGCAGTTGGGTCACGTGGGGGGATTCCCCAACAAGCTGATTGCAGACCAGAAAACAAAAACAAACAGATCCTCTTTCCAAGGATCATAATTATCAGACTTCTAGCCACCAATATTTGATTTTAACTGGCAATATGATTTATATGAGTGTAGTTGAAGATGTCAGGATCGATTTTGAAAATTTAAAAAATTTAATATTTTTTGATAATTTTGCATTGTGGTTTGCTTTAATACTGATCCCCCCTTTCCAAAATCCTATACCTCCCCTGATATGAGAGTGGCCTCAAGTATTATCGATGTTACAAGATGCACTGGATATCTTTTCGGTGATAATCAGTAAAGTAGGACAAGACCTTGAAATCCGGGTTAAGGAGGATATCGACTTTGTATCCATCCTTGCTGACTAAACATGTTCTATAATGTTTCCATGACCAGGGTTCCTTAATGAATTGGAGATACAGAGAGGAAAATGTAATTTTAGCTAAGCAAATTCAATGTTGCTTACAGTACTCTAGATCCGACGTCCATGATGCTGCTGGAATCATGAAATACAATCATCATTGACATCTTGTTAATATATTTGCCAAGTTTTTATGCACATATCATAGGTTACCATTGACAGAATATTACATTGATAGAGCCTACAGTTGGTTAACGGAAAATACACAATTGGATTTCTACGCCTGTGTTAGCATCAAGACTGATGTTGAATCTTATGATTTATCATTAGTCTAGGTGAAACAAGTATGATGTATTAATTAGTGAGGCATACAGAGGTCAACTGGCCGTACTCACAATGAAGCTGATACACCAGCCAAGGTGCGACGTAACGCTGGTGTGATGCGACGTTCTAAAGATACCCTGCAACTTTCGGCAACGTTACTTTAACCTTCTGTTATATCCGTGGCTTGGACACTATCTGCTGCCAAGCCATTTACTCCCTACTAAAGTAGGTAAAGTGTTTTTGTCCTTAGTCGAAAAGTAGATAGTACAGATAAGTAGATAATCTCAGGCCAACAGAAAGAGTGGTGTTCGGGATAGAGACATACAGGAGCTTTAAGTCGCATCCCCACTTTTCCGAAAACAGTTGAGTTGGTGGCTAACTCTTAAGCTTATTACCCCTTTCAAACTGTTGTGAGAACACAACTTAACCTCTTTGTTAATAACGTATTATAATAAGAAGGCCCTTGGAGGCTGTCCTCGGGTGGCTATTGTACGGCCCTGTGCCCCCTGACGGCCCGAGCCCGGAGGGCTGTCTGAGGGTGCCAGGGCCGTACAGCCACCCGAGGACGGCCTCCAAGAGCCTTCTTTATTTTATTACCCAAGAAACGCTCTAAATATGCTCTAGATATGCTCTACATAGTGAACATGAGGAGCGGGCCGCAGGGCCTGTCAATACGCCCTTGCCTCTGTACGGCCCGCTGCTCGGCCGTGCGGGTGATAAAACACAATAATAATGATTACATGAGAATCAGAAGCGAGAAAGGAGTATGCCCAATACCTGACACTCAGAGCAAGGGTTTCCAAGACTTCAAATATTAGGTACTTTTCTGGATTCAGTCAGTCTCCTCTATAACCCCAGACTGTGAAGATGTCTACGTCAAGCTGCAGCATCTTCTCACCAAGGAATCTTGAATGTAATGAATAGCATTCCCAACGAGCACTGAAATGCAAATGGAATCGCACCTATGCACTATTTGGAGTTTTACTTTACAGATTCTGAATCCACGCAAATGTCCAGTTCTAACAATACGTAACATGTGATATTTGAATTACAGTTAGTGTCTTTAATAGATTAATTTCTAGTTTATCATAATTAAAAACCTATAATGACTCCCCTGGTGGCTCATAATGACTATCAAGGTGGTCCGTAACAACCTTTCAGTGATTCATAATGACTTTTCCATGTGGCCCATGATGACTGGCCCATAGTTGCACTGGCCCATATTCACTATACTTTGTATCATTGGTTTGAAATGTGAAATCTTAGCATATTTCCAGTTGACAAAATCTGCTTAAATTATAGGCCATGCATACACAAACTATTGTAACACTCATTAAATCCTCTATCTATGGCATAACAAGAAATTAGAATAACTACCAATTTTAGAGGAAAGATATGTAACCTGCACCTCAGCCCAGGTTGTTGTATCAGCGAATGTCACAAGACTCTTCAAAGTATAAGCCAAACAAGACCTATATCCAAAATCTTGTGGTGGATAACAATTCACATTTACCCAAGTGACAATAAAAACCCTCATATTGTTTCAGTTTATTCATATCAATTACTACCTAGTCCGTAACAGTTTATATTTCTAGTGCAAAAATAATCGGTTAACCTCTAATTCAGTTAATAGTATACTGGCAGTATTTTGATGTGTTTAGTTATATAAAAGGCTTTTGTTGTAATACACACCCTGTCAAAATCTCATAACACGATGTTTATTGTAGCGATGGGCCCAGTTATTCCTACCACCAGAGCAACTCAAGAGGCCGCAAAACCTTGACAGAAAATGATGCTAGTGGGACGCTAGGTTTGTACAACATTGTATTCTCTCTTGTAGTGCAGATTAGATGATATATATATATATATATATATATATATATTATATATATTATGGTGTCCTTTTGATTATATATATATATTAAAAGGACAATTATATATATATATATAAAAAGGACAATTATATATATATATATATATAATTATATATATATATTAAAAGGTCAATTATTGATCATCTATATGGTCTGTAGTCCCTTCCTGATTAACACACTTCCATATCATGCGTTGAGTCGGTAATCCAGGCACGTTCACGTAGGTGGCGCTGCTGCATGCACCTGTGACAGCCATGTTTGGTGAATATACTCCCATAGGCACAATGCTAAAGGGTCCCATTTTGGTGGCATCTGTATAAAACTGGTTGACCTGCAACCATGTTTTCTGGATAAACATCATTTGGATAATACACATATAACGTGAAAATCATTTGGCTGGGGGGTGAATATTTAGGATTATATGTAACGTTTTCTGTTTTCCCACCCTCCTAGCCCATAGTTTAACAGTGGTATCCAGGGGGTTGTTGTCACCAACGCATGAAGCACTGATAAGTGTCCCGCACTTTGAATTACATTTACATTTTCATTTTACAATTACATTTTCGCAAAGTAGCAGAATTGTTGCTAAATGTGTAAGAAAATAAATTTTGCCAAAATTTCTAGCTCGACTTATATTTACAATTATTATTCACAAATTTGAATCCAACCAAATGTAAGGTGACATTTCCACACGAGCATTCGTTCATACCCTTCTCTTATATGGAGCCACTTTAATACCGTTAATATAATCCTTATCCCTGTTTTCATCTTCAGATTTCTGATTTATCAAATTTGATGAAATGACTGGCTTGGCAGTTGCAGTTTGTAATGATTGTCAATATCAGGAAAACCACATGGAATGAATTAAGTAAGTGCCGAGAGTAAACGTGGTTCTGCTGTGTAACACCAGATGGGGTACCTAGGTTCAGATCTGAGTCCAGGGCAATAGCGCCATTTTTCTAAAGGGGCATTGACACAGGCCATCAAAACCCTCATAGGATAGGTCCCTGACCATGAGTATTGTAAGCGTAAAGATAACCCTGACCATCGATGTAAGCCTTACAATAATCCTGATCATGTTATGATCCTGTGTTAAGGATAGACAACAGGAGGCAGGGCGTTAATTGCACCTTCTCCTCCCATTTTCTTAATTCACAAGATACAGTATTGTGTGATAATTATATCAAATGAAAGGTAAAAATGTTACTTATCTAATGATATAATGAAAGTTATAGTTAGATGACTATTTCCAGCGTAATAATTTTGAAACCAATTTCTTGACTTTTATTTTTTGAACATGAATTTCTTTATTAATAATAAAGTTATACATTTCAAACCTTGTATGCCCCCTTATAAGATTCTATTGCTGGGAAGTGTGTCTCGGATCTTTTATTTAGGTCCTAGTTTTTACTTTATAACAAAAAACGGGAAACATTTTGTATTTTTTTAAAACTTAAGTTTCTAGATATCTTAAAACAAAAACTAGGACCTAAATTAAAAAACTGAGACACGCTCTCCTTTAAATGGTTATCATATACATGTGTGTAAAATTTCAAACCTATATATAGGTCAAATATTAACTGAGATATCCTTGTTCAAAACAATGTAGTAAAACATGGATTTCTTTAAACTTTTCCGGAGTTCGTTGCTGCTTGATAAATCATTTGCAGTTATTTTCTTAACAACGAAATTTTCTTCAGCAATTTTTTTTCTATATTTAGAATGCCCTCAAAGAGTTCTAACTTTTACTGGTTTTTCTCTAATGTCTTCCCTTTTTATATCAATAAACAGAATTCAACTCCATTCATTAAAACCAGAGTTTTTTACTATTTAAGTAACAAGGGAAATTTTTCGTAACAAAGAAACATTTCCCTGTTAAGCAAAAGTTCGTTGCGCTTTCGTTGTTTGATCCTCACAATGAAATTCTATTGTGCAACGGGCCAAGGTGGTCATCAGGCTATACTTTTATGATGTATATCAATAGATAGGGTACATTATTGGCTTTTTGATGTTATATGACATAAATATAAGATATTAGGAATGCAGAAATAGTAATTAGATCACTGCGACCATAGCAAAACACCCCTTATCACCCGTTGTCTATCCTTAACTAGTTTTTATCTTTAGAAGTGATCATGATAAAGTTGTCCTTAGTCTTAAGGTTGTTATAAGCCTGTCGAATGATTGTTAGTGGTATTGGTAGTGGTATACGATGTTGAAGATTTCTGATGCGTTTGAATTTTTTTGCATCTTTTTATAACAATGATAAATGTTACCGATAGCCTTCAAAAATTTTAGCATACTCAATTATTCTTCCTGATTTTCCCATTATCCTAGGGCTAACTATGATGTGTTGTCATAAGGACAGGTGTACTGTCAGGACTGTCCTTAGCCTATGGGGCCTTCCATCAAGTACGTACGCATCAAGGGGGGGGGGGGGGGTCTGAGATTTTTGGAATTTTGCGTACATTCCTATACAAATACAATGTGTATTATAGCCTGTGGGGGGTGGGGGGTCTAGAATCTTTGAATTTTTGCGTACATACTAAATGGAAGGCCCCTATGTTGATGGTTATCATAAGCATTTTCGCGGTATGTGTAAACGCCCCATTGGCGCACCTGCCAATAATAGCTAAACAGAGGTTTTACACCTTTGCGACTTGAGCTGCCACATCGGCATAATATGGGGATATCACAGAAATTTCACACACTGGGATAATACAGTTGTGTGAAATGGGCAATTTTGAGTATTTCACACATGTAAAAACAAAAATTGTATATTATGATATGTGTGACTTCACTGCAAGATCGTCATATGGCAGCTACCCGCTACCCAAGCAAGAATATGATATTATTAGAAAGTTATTATAATGTTCTCTTTAGTTCTGCCTCGGTTCTTGTTACATTATTCTGATGGCACCCAAAAACCTAACACTGTGCAGTCAAACTGTAACGTTATTGTGACATTCTTGTAACGTTCTTTCATGTTATAATAATGTTATTATAACATTCTTTATTAGTAAGGTCTCAACTTCACTAAAATAAAAAGTTAATATAACATTCTTTTTAGTAAGTCTCAATGTAACCTATAATAACATAGCTGTTATGTAAAAATTGGGCAGCTTAGAGACTTACCAAAATAGTATGATCGCAGAATGTGCTTGTTGCTGCTTGCCTGGGATACAGTGTCCTGGTGTGGGCCCTGTGTTACCTGAATGCTGAGGGAGGAGGGGACACACCGTTTTGGCTCTAACGTCCTAGATAATGTCCAAGTAAGTTGTTCCTTTTGTTCTATAGGACCTTAATGTCAGATTTTCAGCTTTTATGGATCATAAATATATATAAGGAGCAAAGTAACTCTGCATAAATCCCTCCCTTTCAAGTATGTCCCTATATTTGGATCATTAAGAATCATACCTAACATGTTTATAGTCATATAAATGTTTTTTTCCATAAATTTTAATAGATGTTAGACTATTTGGACATAGGTCTGTCATATATTCTTGTAGGAAGCATATAAGTATCATACCTCATATATCCTGATATAGATAGATGTATTTTGAAAGGTTTAAGAAAAATCCGGGTATCAGATACAAAATGGAGCGATTGCGTTTGAGAGTCCAGTCGCGTATCGAGGGCCTGGAGGGTACTCAGTAAATGAAGGTAGATTCCAACTGCGAAACTACAGCCCCTCCTTTTTGGGGATTTAACACCACCCCCCCCCCCCCCCCCACACCAAAAAAAAACCAAAAAAAAACTACAATACTCTGACAGCCCCCTTTTCCAGGAAAGACCATGGACAGCCCCTTAAAACGAGCATTTGCTGACAAATTTCTTGGTCACAAGCTGATTTCAGAAAGTTGTAACTTGTTCAAGAGCCATTATGAAGGAATCTGATAACATAACATTGAGTTTAATGTACTATCATTAGATATAACAATATTGACAGCTTTCCTAAATGGCGGTTTGATAATTTGACACCCGCCTTTTCAGCCAAATTGGCGATTGACAGCTACAGCCCCTCGCAGGTCCGACTGCAGTATGTACCCATGCATTTCTAGACCAAGTACCCCCCCACCCCCCTAGGGATTAAGGGGTGCGGTTCAAGGGACTCCTTTAGTACTCCCGTTTGGCGTGGACTGAGGAAGAAACATTGCATGTTGCAGTGATTTAGTAACTAGCATACATAGCCATCTGTCCAAAAAGGAAATGGCCACCCTAGCACTGGTGGAGAAAAATGATCAATTTCTAGATGGAGTGACTATATGCGCTTCCTGATTCTCTTTTCTCTGAACCTTTCCTACTTCTCTCACATCCACTATTACCTGCGGCATCCGGGAAGCAGGAAGTTAAGATTGAAAAGGTTAAGGAGGGAAGGGACTGAAGGATTTTCAAATCACAGATTTGTTGTAAAAAAAGGTTGTGATTCTACTTTTATTGTGGGCCAGTGTGTTGATAAACTGGCTGGGTTTTTTCCCAGTCGAGCTTTGAAAAACTGGGGGGGGGGGGGGGGGGGGTGGGGAGAAAATTTAGTTTTCAAAAAGAACAATCGTAAAGTACGGTGGCAGATGTTTGTATCAGTCGTCGGTTCAAAAGATTTATCACATGGAGAAGTCCATGATTATATTATTCTAAAGTACTATACCTACAAGGCGACATCGCTGGCCGGCGTTCACGATCGCCGGCCAAATCCCTGTGTATGGGTATGGTGTGGATTCTAGACGACGGGCGACGAGATTGGCGGGAGAATTGACGGGAATATAGCCCTTGCCATTACAAACGATATTTATCGGCAGTACTGCCCTTGAATCCGTTGAATCTCAACTGAATTGATCCAACATGTTGGAAATACTTTTTTAATTATTTTCCCCCTCATTTGATTAATCCTGAATCAGATAATCAAGCATCATATGACCAAGATTACCCTCCTCTTTGAATTTTCTTCAGAAATGGTCAACATTATATTTTTTCAATGTCCAGAATCTGCTTCCATACCAAAATACATGGCACGTTTCAATTCAATGGTAAAGCTTGGATATTTTCAATATGTACTCCTTTAGTCGTGAGAAAAGCATGTTAAAGATATCTAAGATTGCTGTTAGTCACTCTAAATCCTGTTGAAAACGTGTGTATGTGCCTTTAAATTCTATCTTATTCAATTTCTGAAATACCACACCCCCGACAAGTGAGAGCTCGAGTCACCCCGCCACATGAAAAGAGATGGAACCTTTTTGATGTCTCCCCGACATATACTACCAAACCTGCAATACTGCCTTGATAACACTTGGAAAGGCTTCCCATTTGCAGTGATTCAAGGTGCATTTGGAATGAAATGGGAATTATTGAAATACTATGATGTATTTATTCCGTTCGTGAAAAGTATTCCCACATTCGGCAAAGTATCAACATAGGGAAAATTGATGGATGGAGATTATCTTTATTCATGGGTAGTGGAGGTAAATAAAATGTGTCTTCACCAAAAGCTATGAACAATTGAATACTGCGGACATATTCATATTAACTTTTAACATTATTTTGGCTCGATTACAATTCATAAAATGACAATCAAAATGTGCTATTATGTATCGCTAATGTTATCACGTATAGGCCCATACTCATATGAACTCGAAATAAAATCTTCATGGATTTGTGAATAGGGTGAAAGTCGCAAAAATGCACACAATGATAAAGAATGAATTTGACACCTGACTAACTAAGAATGTTATAATAACGTTATTATAATGTGAAAGAATGTTACAAGAACGTCACAATTACGTCACAGTGCAACGTCGCTATGTGCGGTTCTAAAGATGCTTTTGGGTGCCATCAAAATAACATAAAAAGAACCAAACCATAACCAAAAAGAATGTTATAATAAGGTAATAATAACGTCATATTCTTGTATATATATATATATATATATATATATATATATATATATATATATTATCCCATAGACAGGGCACCAGACTCCATGGCCTTTGATAAACCTTTGATAACATGTCATGGTTTGTTGCACAAGGACATTAATTAATGCCCTTGAGTGTAATGATACACAGGGAAGACAACTCAAAGAAAACGTTAGCACCTGCTAGAGATCTCCTCCTCCTATTTCTTTTATATCTTTTTTTATTGAGCAAATTATCATCACTTTACACTAAATTACAGTGCTTTTCATGATGATAAACAGTAACGTAAATACAAGTAGGTATACATATACAAATACAGTTGCTTCTCATAAAGATAAACAAAAACATAATTACAAGGCAAGTTCTATACATTTTACAAGTATAAATAATTAAGTAATACCTATCTTGTGTGTCTTTTTCCATATTCCTTCAATCAACTCAAGAGTTAACATTTCCTTAAATTCAAATGAGGAGTCAATTCGCTGAATGGTAACAGGTAATAATTTTCATAACTTATAAGCCCTGAATTTTCAGTGTAAATTTCCAAGTTTGGTTTGTCCAACTATAGTTTTCTTCCTGTATCACTACGTAACTGGCGCTCACCAGACTCATGTTCGGTTACACATCTGGTGTTTGTTCTAATATAAAAGTGTAACATCAATAATAATCGGCGTACCCTCCTAATTACCAAAGGTTATACTCATGCGCGGATTTGGGGGGGGGGGGGGGCGTGCCAGGCGCACGCCCCCCCAATTTTCGCCCAAATATTGATTTTTTTAATGTAAAATTCATAGGCCTGGAGGGCCGGGAAAAAAATTTGCTATAGCACGCCCCCCCTTTTGGAAATTCCTGGATCCGCCCCTGATACTTTACAGTTAGAATGAACCTCTAATTCAACCTTGTTAGAAGAGGGCTTGGCACGGAAATAGCAAGTGCCCCAATGGTGTAGGGGGTGGGGCTGTGGGGCTTTTAAACAAATGCTCTATTTTACTGAGCAGAATGGGTGCCGACACTTTTCATGGATTCCAAACTGGGTGTAGCTGGGAACACAAAATTAATGGGTTCAAAATAATGTTCACCATCAGTGTATTATTTCATCAGATCAACAGTTAATTATTTTACATGGTGAATGCATTATTTTAGACCAGGAATTTTTATTTCACTCAACGTGCGTTATATACCAGCAGTACATTATTGCAGTGCATTATTTCAGACTAACAGTGAATTATTTCAGACGAGGAGCATGGTATTACAGAACAATAATTAATTATTTCAGACCCATCTCAGACCAAGGGTGCATTATTTTTTAGACTAACAGTGCATTATTTCACACCAAACCTATGTCATACAGAACAACAGTTAATTATTTTACGCCAATGGTGCCCTATTGCAAACCAATGATACATTACTTCAATCAAACTGTGCATTACTTCACGCCAATGGATCGTGCATTAGTTTGGACCAACGATGCATTATTTTAGACCAATACTGCATTATTCCAGAACAACAGCGTATTATCAACTGAGAAAACATCAATGAAAAAGGAACCACGCTGGGTGGTTTACAGAACTTGAACAGCCTGTTTTTATCCGAGTGGAAGTAGGTTTTGGCAATATATTCTCAAATTACCAACACCAAAAGTGTGAAAAGATAATTGGTTGGCCGTCTGCTGCGCCCTGAATCACTCATTACGTGAACATAAAGCATAGATCGTGACATGTTCTCATCGCTCTTTCCCCGAAGCTTTCTACAATAAACAGGGCATAACTGGAAAATATGAGTAAGTACATATAAGTCAGACTAGAACGTTTATCACTTATGTCTTCACTGCCTGCCTATGACTCATTGGAAAGTATATGGACTATCATTATGGATAACCATTCTTGTCAATCAGCAACCTAGTGATGTGTGGTGGTACACCGCACCGTACTCTATACATAAGTTGTCCTGATGTTGTCGTTCACTTATTCACTTTATTATCTCCAAGAGTATTCAGGATATCATGTATATATTGTACATATCATTTGTAATAACTGTTCCAACTGCTATATTGCGTTTTCTACAACCTAGAACGAGGACTCAAGATGCCAATGAATGATACTGGCAGTCAATGTAAACTAGCATTAAATTGCTAATGTCTTGTCAGTTTAAATAAATGAATACACAAATAAAAAACAGTTAATCGTTATAAGATTTTACTCTTGCGATGAATTGCAATGACCTATCATGAGGGTATGTCAAGGAAGTCTGTATAATTTCTATTCCTTTGATAATAAAGTCAGCATGTAGGTAAGCCCTCGACCCACAATGGGGCTACTGTCTGTGGGCGATCGTCTGTTATGTGGGATTTAAAGCTGATGATTCACGAGTTGGTTGGTTGGTTGGTTATTGGTTGATTTACACCCTATTTAACTGCCAGGGTCATATCGAGGGTGGTGATGGTGATCGAATCTATGAGAAGATAGAGACCATACCCCTACACTTTTACTGAGGCAGGTGTTCTTTAATGTGCCTGGTCTCATTGACAGGGCTCTATACACAACAGCTGATGGCCCTAGACCTTTGATAACCCAGTTTTTGTCACTGGGGGAACGCAAAGAGGCACAGTGCCCAGCCCCACTGCAGCGTCGATCCCGGTCCGCCCGCATGCAAGGAGGTCGCGCTAACCACTGCCCCACCAAACAGGACCAGCAGTGGACCGATTTCAAAATTGGCCCAGAATCAGTCCAGAAAATAATGCATAGGTCTAAAAAGTGATTTGATTTAAAAAAAAACTTGAAAAATCAGTTCATTG
Organism: Lepidonotus clava; assembly: GCA_936440205.1. Taxonomy (NCBI): domain Eukaryota; kingdom Metazoa; phylum Annelida; class Polychaeta; order Phyllodocida; family Polynoidae; genus Lepidonotus; species Lepidonotus clava. The sequence continues at coordinate 5,125,803 of OW387136.1, read as the reverse complement.
ATCAAACAGACTTATTTTTTCAAACCGATTTCAGAGCCAATAAATGAAGTGTAAGATTTTTCCAACAGATTTCAATCCAACAATGGTCAGACGGAATTGTAAGCATGTTCAATACTTTTTGACCAATTCTGGAGCAATTCTGAACCGTTGTTTTTTATTGCCATGTATTTTCAATGATGTTTTATCTATTTTATCGTCAATTAGATTGCAGATTTCAGCATAACTTTGGTCATTTGATACTTCATTTATTAGATGATTCATTTCATGCTCTCTGATGGATATTTATTATTTCAACTCATAAATATCCTTTCATGGACACTAAACATTACGTATTTCTGGGGTGTAAAAATGCTCACAATGTATCTAATGCAAAAATATATATTGAATTTCAAATTGATTATGAACCGACAAAAACAAGTTGGTCCTGAAATTGGTTTGCCACACTTTCTTTGTCGTTTTTGAAAATGTTGCATCGTGGATCCTGAGCTTTAAAACACAATGTTTTATTTGAATTGCTGCAAATGTCAGCCTATTATCAGTAAAATGTAATTAATAATCGGTTTATCAATTCCATCAAGTAGACACGAGGAACTCTGTGACTACATTTTCACCGTTTTGTCTGAATGATCCATGTATACAGGGTAAGCACAATTCACAAAACAGATCTTTGAATAAACTATCTATTCTTTACAGGCAAGCACTTTTCTTCTTTAACTGCCTGAAAACGTCTGACTGGAGGCACTGGATAAAACATCCATACACATCGAGTTCAGAGGGTGTCTTGTTCCCCTTACAGTAACACTGGGAAAAAGGTTAGTAGCGATAAGTAAGAGGTGAGTCTTCAGGCCAATTCACTCCCGGGCCGGCGGTGTGACATGGTAACATTGCAGCAAGATCTGGATTGGTCTTTGTTATGTTACATTGTAACATTGCAGTAATGTTATTTCAATGACTCCCAATAACATCGTTGCAACCAATTGTTGCAAAGCCATATTGTGACATTCTGCTAACATTCTTGCCACATTATTATGAGGTTATTATTTGGACCTTACCTAATAAGAATGTCACGATAATGTTCTGTTTAGGGGTGGTTGAAACCTGATTAAAATGGAATGTCACAATAAATTTCTGTTTAGGTTACGTTTTTTGTTTGTTTTTTTTTAAGTTCATTTTATTTATCCTGAGTATATTTTGTACAAGTACGGTTTTCATCAACATTCAGCCTTATATACATTCATTCGATCAATTACAGTAACATAATACAGTAACTTAGAACTGCTGTCTGCACCCAAAGATTGCCATAATAGACTACATCAGCAATAAACATAATACACTTACAGTTTACCCTGATTTTGGTACCATTTGTGGGCGGGTCTAGACTATCTACTCATTGTCCCAAGCCAACTCAGTGGCCTAATATGGGACAGGCCCTTCTATAGCATTGTCCAGCATATTTGATCTTATCTCAACGGGTATGTTATTCCAAGCCACTGCTCCCCTATAGTCAATATTCAGTTGTGATTTAGCTTTATTATGATCCGGAACAATAATACTAGGACCATCCAATATTCACAGCGGTAACTCTCTTATATCCCTATATTGATCATCTCGTGACCTCTTGTACATCAAGTTGAGCAAATGCACATTTCGTCTGTCAGCAAGATAATTCATTTCTGCTAACTTATGTGTCATAAGAACATTAGCCCTTGGGTTAAGTCCCAGACATAGTCTAAGGCTACGTTGACACCTGACCTAATAAGATAGTCATAGTTATGTTATGTTTAGGTAAAGTTATGATGTGACATAATCAGAACATCACAATGACATTATGTTTTGGTTAGGTTGAGACCTCCCCTAGTGAGAAAGTTACAATAATGTTCTTCGTAAGTGAGGTCTTGACCTCACCTAACCAGAACATCACTATAACATTCTGTTTGGATCAGGTCTCGACATTACTTCATTAGAACGTTATGATAACATTCTTTTTTGGTTAGGTCTCAACCTCTCAGAGAAATAACGTAATGGATATGTGCTTTTTTAGTAAGTAACAGACAAACCAAAACAGTATGGTTGCATAACGTCACCGTTATGTCACACTCCAGCTGGATCTGGCAATGACACACTGGCCAATGATTGTATCACTTGCAGGTCCAGCAAAGTTATCGCCAAGAGAAGAGAATCATCTCAGGGCCTATAAAATTATTGCATGTCAGTGAAATTGGAGAAATAACATTCACATTGGGAAAACATGGCACTTGTCATTGAAAACAATCATTATCTCAAGTATCGTCTTGAATTCATTCGAATCAATCCAACATGTTGGGTCTGTTCATTTGAGACCTGTCGGTTACATTATTATTTGCACCAGGAATTATGAATGACAATAATGTCGCAACAGGTCGTAAGCACCACGATGGCCAGAGCAAATTTACTCCGACCCTCCCTGACAAATTGGTCCCCTCCGAATTTATGACTATATTTAGGATGGTATTACATGTACACTACACGACATGAGCTGCGTATATATGATGATGTCAAGGAGATATCACACAGTCATATCAGAAGCACGATTCTTTGTTACACCCATGAAGGATACTCCAAATTGTCCATTTCAAACAATTATATTGTTCCTGCAGGCGATTTTCATATCCCATGCAAAGTCATCCAGAGTAGCAGGGCCGTTGGTGTAAAGTCAATGTTAACGAGGACACTGGCCTCGGTTTCCGATCTTGTTTTCCCTTGACAAACACGGTATCCAATAATGCTTGTTGCCATGCATGGATGACTCCAAAGCCTGGATCCAGCTGAGCGCCCAAGGGGACAATGATTTATGTTGGGAAAGCAGGTTGTAAGTGAAGAGCTTGATAGTGATTGGCTAAAGCCTGGTGTTCACTTGATGATAAGATTACTAGAAATCAGTTGCAATTCTCCCAGCCACATCCCAGATTTTTCCTGAGTTTTACTTGCAGGTAAGCCTAGGACATGATGCATGCTGGGTAATATGTCAACAAATTCCGAGGCTTTATCACGTGACTTTCATGAACTGTATTATTATTTATTTAACATAAAATAATATAGCAATATAAATTAACAACTAACTAACTAAAAGAGTATGGCTGCAGAAGGTGCCTGGTATGGTGCTGCTTTCCTGGGGCAATGGTTTACTCAACTGGAAATCATGAAACCACTAAAAAAGGACTTGCAAGTCATCCTGCCATACATATCTTACTGTGTTTCTGTTCCAGTTTCATAGCGTTTTCATTAAACTTAAAATATCAGCGAAAATGCTAAATCTACAAAGAATGTACTTCCTGTCATATATATATAGCCTGACTCTAGACGTAATAATTAGAATCAAACTTAAACAACATTTGGGTGGCATACGGCGGCAATGAGTGCATTTTCCCGGCGACCGAGGACAAAATATTGGTCACTGGGTGACTGTTACTATTCACCCGGCTTCTACAAAATTAATCCTCATGTTGGGACGCTCTTGCTGTTAATCTGCCAATTTTATGCATTGACCGGTTACTGACTAATCGTCCGTGGCAATGGGGAAATATTAAACATGTCAAATATTTTGCTAGAAAACCACGGTGACTAGTGGTTTAGTCGCCATGCATCATGGCAGCAGTGTGAAGTTGATCGCCAGGCTACTAAATACCACAGTTGCCTGGTGATCAAGGAAACCTAATCATCCAAGTGGGGACCTTGCTTTATTAGAGTAAAAATGAAACTTTAGATGAAATTTAAGAAAACACAGTTATCAGTTTGCTAGTGTGAAACGAGCTCTGTCTAGGGGGGCGCAGACCAGTAGGAGTGGCCCCACAGGTAGGTAGTAAAGCCTCTCCGAGACTGATTACATGTGCAGACATGGCACCGTATGTACCAACCCAACCAGCTTGCGACATAACAGAAACATTCTGCGACCATACTTTTTTAGTCAGTTTGTTACTTACTAAGGTGGCAGGTAACAATAACGTTATTGATGGTGAGGTTGAAACCTCACCAAATCAGAATGTTTTTATATTGTTACTTCTTGGTGAGATTAGGGCAAAACAAAACTGAACGTAATATGAACTTTCTGTTTAGGTTGAAGAACATGACCAGAACGTTATAGTAACATCACAGTGCAACGTCACAGCAGTGGCATGCTTGGGAGTAATCAAAAGAAAGTAAAAAGAACCAATACAGAACCAGAGAGGAAGTTGCTGCAATGTTATTACAATGTCACACCGCTGGCTGGGAAACCCTTATAAATATGCGGACCTTTTACATCTCGACAAAAGTAAACCTATTCTGAAAAAAGGCAAAAAGAAATGTTAAAGAGGATTCGGGGTCATAGTCCCAGATTGAACCACATTTTCTGAGTCATTTGATAATACAATATATAATTATGTGATACAACGTCCATGTATAGAAGGATCATTGTATGCGCGACATTGACTAGTCTGGGCAAATGCGTATTTTCTGTCCGCGCATACAAAGGTACTTATTTGCGTGGGAAAGTCCACTTGTACGAACTCAGCCCCTGTGGCCTGTTGCACAATAGAATTTATGATAACATTAACGATAGCATAACAAACTTTTACTTAACAGCGAAATGTTTCTTTGTTACGAAAATAGTCTCTGGTTCCAATGGATGAAATTGAATTCTGTAATAATATGTTGTTAATAATACTTTTTTCGCTGCTAAGAAAATCATTGTACAACGGGTCACAGCCTCCTACTCCCTGCCCCACTTGTAGGTAGTCGTGTCTCCCTCTCCCCCGCCCCACAGGTAGGTAGTCCTATAAGGCCTGTCTCCCACTGCCTGGCTCAGCGTCAAAGGGTGTGTTACAGGTGTGAGACGCTTCCCTCCTCCCTTCTCTATACCCCCGCCGTCCCCACCGCCGTCATGTCATCCCGAGGACTCCTACTCTGTGTTCTCCTGGTACTACCCTTCAGGGCCCAAACTGGTGAGTTTTCTGATCTTATTCAAATGATTATAACAGGCCCGTAGCCAGCTTTTTTCAGAGAGGCGAGTGATAGGCTCAAATATTATTGTGGCAAAAATCCCAAGCTTTATAATGATGTGTTGTATGTTAAAATCAGAGCATTCTTTCGAAAATGTAAAGATTTTCATCCAAGGAGGGGTACGAACCCCCCTCCCCCCTCCCCCCTTGCAACTTGATCAGATTTGTATCATATAGGCATTATTTCCCGAGGATTCCATGATAAACTGATTTAAGCCCCATACCCACTAGACGATTTTATCGGCGACCGGCGACCAGCGACGAGGGGTAATTACATAATCGGCGGTGTCCAGTCGCCTGGCGACCATGGTCCCCGGGCGATTCATCGTGGGTATAGGGTGTTTTCTGGGCGACGGGCGACGGACGACGTGATCGCCAGTAAAATCGCCGGTAAAATCGCCGGTAAAATCGCCGGTAAAATCGCCGGTAAAATCGCCGGTAAAATCGCCGGTAAAATCGCCGGTAAAATCGCCGGTAAAATCGCCGGGGAATTATCAAACTTGCTTGATATAACCGTCGCCCAGCGACGACGACGGCCCTTCTCCCAGTCGGGCGACGGTAAAATGGTCTAATGGGTATGGGGCTTAAGAATATTAAGGTATAACTTGGAGGCTCTCATTTCTTACTCTGTGTGTTGGTGCACACTTATCGTATAGAGAAATTTAAGCATTTCAAAGATAATCTACTGAAGTATTCTTAGAAACGGTACACCATTTGTGTATGAGCACTGCGAGATCTTTTTATCACATTTCTTGGAATAGTGAACTAAGGGGGAGTTTCACACTGGTCTTAACTTTAAGATCGTATATCTAGTTAAGATATTAAGACTTTTTTATGGATGAGTTTCATACTTTTTGACCTTATGTTTCTGTTGTTATCTATACTATTTTTAGACTTAAGATTATTGGCAATCAAAAACATCTTATCTTAAATTTTGTGAGATGTGAGAAACGCATTTAAGAAACACCTAGTGTGAAACGCCACATACATGACGTATTTAAAGAGAACAAGCTTACAAATAACTATATCTGAATTATGGTCATTCTCTTCCTCACACCGGCTGGTTCTTGATATAAATGCACGTTCCTTTTAATGTTCTTACGAAAATACTTTGAAGAGTACCTAAAAACTGTTTGCCCTCACTTATTTTCTCAACCTCAAAAAGGTAAAATTCCACTGTGTCTTTTTATCAACATCCTGAATAAGACTTCCCCCACTGTAAACTGGCAACAGGCCCACATAATTCTCTATACAAAGACAGGGATTAATGTAGATTTCTAAAGGAATATCCAGGATGCAATAAGCCCATATGCATCCCAGTTTACACCAAAATTAAGGTTTACCATAAAAATTTTCAAAATTGCTTCTGTGCTTATTTCATGAAGACAGTTGCATAATACAAAATTAACCAAAATTGCTAAATTGCAGCTTTATATTTGCCTTTTTCCCATTGAAACCACTGTAATTTCGTCCAGCCCTGTCCAACCCTGGGATATACAAAATGTGGGATTGGCTTATTCAATGCTGGTTTTCCGTATATTTGCTAGGACTTTGTGTCTTATTTCTCCCAGTCACGATTATCTACCTCATGTCAATCTGGATTACGGAGGCATTTCACACTGGTTAGGACTTTAAGATTGTATCTTTAGTTAAGATATTGTGACTTTTCATGGTTTAGTTTGAGACTTATGATCTTATGTTCCTTTTGTTACCTATGTATTATCAGAGTTAAGATAATTGGTTATCAAAAACATCATAAACTTTGTGAGATGAGAGAAATGCATTTACGATCCCCTGGTGTGTAACCCGCACTATACCTCAATCTCCTCGGCAGAGAGTTCCACTTCGGTCCTCTACCTTAGAATACAAAACGAAGTGGAGTGATCTGCTTGGAGAGTGGCACTACCTCGGTCAAATAAAGTGCATTATGGGTAAAATGTCAACATTCCTGTGTGACCCATCACAATATTTGACATTGTATTTCTAGGCAGGGGGAGACTTTTTAGTCTCTATAAACGTTGTGCAGATGAGGTCATATTGCTTAGAATAGGTCAGGGCGCCATTTTGGTAATCATTTTGGAATTGTCATAATAATTATCAATCCAAAGCATTAAGAACATATTATCTATGATGAATTTATTTCAGATAATCACAAGAAATCACAGTTAGCTGTGGTAATGATTTAGAATTGATAGAATTGTTCCTCTAATAGCCACGTGTTATGAAGAGCACGTGGTGATCACCAAAATGTGGTCATGTGACCACGTCTGCACAAGGTCTATATGTGGCCACTAGTCAGTTTTTCAAAAGCGCTGGTTGGTTTGAAACCATCCACCCTCAAATCAAGATAGTTTGGTTGGGCAGGGGCAGATCGGGTGGGGGGGGGGGGGCTGGGGGGGGGGGGTTCCTAACTCCCTCTCCCTCTACTAAACTACAAAAGGAGGAGAAAAAGTCACATGCACATGCACGAATGCACACCGTTTTAGTACTTAACCTTTATGCTACCCCCCAACCCCCGTTTTAGAATCCTGTATCTACCCCTGTTGGGTTCAGTCTCTATCTTGGAAAAGGACTTAAGGCCGTATTCCACGTACCGAAAGTATGCGCTGTTAGGACGCTATCCCACAAACAGACACTATCCTACAAATATTTGTCTGTTTGTCGGATAGCATCACCACAAGATGCTACCCCACAAACAGTTGCTAGTCACAAATATTTGGGGGATAGCATCTGCAGTCTAACTGATGCTAAGTCACAAATATTTGTAACTTAGCAGCTGTTTGTTGGATAGCATCACTACAAGACATTAAGATACAAACCGATGCTATGTTACAAATATTTGAGGGATAGCATCTGCAATGAAATTGATGGTACAGATATAATTTTATCAATCATTAACAATTATGTTTACCCAAAAGAATCTATTCAGAATTGCAACTCTAAATTTATGTTCATTTCAATAACATAACTCAAAATCAATCTGATCTATGTCTGTTTGGGTCTAGACTTTGGGGGGTGTTTGGTCCATTTGTGGGATAGCAGCTGTTTATGATATAGTGTCTTCATGGTGCTGCTATCCCACAAACCAGTTTAAAGGATAGCATTTGTTTGTGGGATAGTGTCGTGAAGTAGACGCTATCCAACAAATACTGAAAATTTATTGGATAGCATCCATTTGTGGGATAGCGTCCAAACATGTGCCCGTAGTGAGGATCCCCATGGTAACAGTCTACACCGGTAGCTCGTACTTTCGGCGCAATTTCGGCAGCTGAAAGCTGGGGGGGGGGGGGGGGCGGGTGGCGAGGTTCCACAAGTGGAACTTTTACCTATATTTTGGTGGGGAGCAGGGTCTGCGATTTTTTAAAATGTGCGTACATTTAAGTACATATCCTATGCGTATTTTTGCCCAAGGGGGGGAAGCAGGTCTGAGATTTTTGAAAATGCGCATATGTACTAAATGGAAGGTCCCTTTCAATAATTTGAACTTGAAAAGTGGGGTGGAGAACGATAAAAAATCCCACTGAATTCTTAGATTGGATAACTTTAGAATATTTAAAGGCTCAGATATATTTTCTGTCTATGGTTATCTCTTTCGTTTTAGGTTACTTTGACTCCTCAAAAATTCAACTTTAGATGTATTTTCTTGTATACAAGTTTCTTCAGCTACCCTTCAGATTTTTCTGTCCCCCAGGACTTTTCAGGAAACCGGTTGTGTTTCGATCCTATTTTTTCTTTTTTCTTTTAATTCTTTATCAACTTGGTAAACTTTTGTATCAAGAACTGCCAGAGGGCAGACAGACGCCTATACTGTTATGACTGTTTTAACATTCTATAATTGTCAGGTTCAGCCCCAGCCAACCTGTGACGTAACAAAAAGGTTCTGTCACCATACTTTTTTTAAGCAAGATTGTTACTTACTAAGATGGCACATAACAATTATGTTATTGATGGTGAGGTTTTAACCTCACCAAATCAGGACAGTATTATAACAGTCATTATTGTTGGTGAGGTTAGAATGAAACCAAAACAGAATGTGATAAGGACATTCCATTAGGTTCAAGAATAATATTTGTTAGAAAGATGTGATCTAGGGTTATATAGTTGAATGGTTAAGTGAACTATTAAAACTGGAATGTTCCTGTAGGTGGTCGAACAGATTCGGTCCAGAAAATGTCTGATGACTTTGGGTCCAATGTCCTATCCGTTAGGCCTTAGAGACAGGTCCATAATCATACTATAAGTTTGCTATTCATATAACCAGTTGCGGATTTAGAGGGGGGAGCAGGGGGTGCCCCCCCCCCCTCTACTTTTGGCCAAATAGTGTTTTTCCTAATGTAGAATTCTCTGACCTGGAGGTCCAGTGGAAATTTTCATAATATTATGTCACGCACACCCTTTTGAAAATGTCAGGATCCATCCCTGGTAGCATTAAATTTGAGGTATATTAAACGATCTACATATTGTATTCAGCAGTCCAAAACAGTCCTTGGATTATAACGTAGTTTCCTTCATGGTTTATTCCTGCTAATCATGGACTCATCAACATCCATTATCGAGTTAATAATAGCAACATACAAAGCATACATAGAGATGACTCGAGCCCCTTAAGCCCCATTCACCATGGTGAAAGTGGTTTGTTGCAGCTCTCCACGATCTATGAACATTGGAAATGTTGGATAATCGTAGACCTCTGCGACGCAATTCGCTGTTAAAATCGGCCAATTCTAAGGGCAGAATCAGCTGATTTTACTGGTGATTCAGATCGAACCTGCACATTTCAATATACTATACTAACAGTGGATCAAAGGAATCGGCCGATTCTGCCCATTTCCCGTTGTCCATTGCCAGTAGAATTGCCTAGTGGGAATGGGGCTTAAGTGACTTTAGCGGCTATGGGCAACTGGGAGAATCACCATTGTCATTGCTGGGCGACTGTATTATTAAGCGAGTATGATACTTTACTGTCGTTTTTACCACTTATTTAACGGCCAATTCTGTTGCCCCTGGCCGGACATTCAGAATCATCACCACATACCCGCAGGGAGTTGCCTGGTGATCTCGAGTTGCCTGTGCCGCATCACGTAACGAGTCTTGCTGTTGCGAGGGTTGTCCACCACCTCTCCCAACAAGGATGTCACTGTTGTGATGGGTCCCCATGTTGATTTGTGGCTGTTCTACTGAACCGATTTTAATTCTGTAAGCAATTCTGAAAACTAGACATTTAGATCTAAAATCTCTGAAATTTTCAGCCTGGAGGAATTATTAGAAATGGGTGAAAATCGATGCTGAATTTCACGTATAACAGCGAGACTTTGCCAAACCCCCGTTTTTTCTCTCGCTGTTGCGAGCATTTGGTTATGTGACGCGGCACAGGTGACTTTAGCAGCGATTGTCTCAGTCACCCGTTGCCTGTTGCATCTGAAGTCGCTCAGAGGGTATGGCCCTTTAAGCCCTATACCCACTAGGGTAATTAGGACATCAGTGATTGCACTTGAGCGATTTCTCGACAGTATACAGTACTGAAATGTACATGTTTGATCTGAATTGGCCCTAATATAGAAGGATTCTCATAGCAGAATCCTGATTGAATCAGTGTCCAATATTAAGCTGCACCCTTTGCCCGGCACGCATATATTTACGGCCAGGTGCACGATTTTTTTGAAGTATGCACCCATAATGCGCATACTTTTCATCCCCTTTATCATTGCTACATATCAGATAGGTGCAAAAGCCAAATTTCGGGTGCATAACTTCAAGAACTGTGCACCCGCACAAGTTTTGAGCTTAATTTCGGACACTGTAATGAAAATATTATGTAGAAATTGCCTAGTGGGTATGGGGCTGTAGGTCTCGGAGGGCTAAATAAAGCCATGCTCTTGATACCAAGAACTAGAACGTCTGTCACACTTCAGATATTGCCCTATATTCACACCTTTTTCTTGGTAATAATAAAAATGCTTCTATTCTTAGGTGATGTTTCGTAAGTTATGTCAATGTCAAATATATATATATATATAAGTTATGTCAATGTCAAACATAGAGGTTCGATACATGTCCCAAACACCCACTAGTTACTTACATGCATATATATATCCATTTTACAATTCAACAACGTTCAGGTGCCATTTTGGAATAATATATGTATACATATAAATAGACATGATTTATAGGTATATATGTATAATGCATACATATGTGTATGGGATATGAATTATAGACATATCTTCATATATATTTGTATTGACCTTACCAATATGAAATATTATAATAAGTTTCTCTTTATGTGAAAGAACGTTACAAAGAAAAGTCACAATAACGCTTAAGTTCATCATTGTAATTGTTATAGAGGCATTATTGGTTTTCACAGTAAAATAATGTAACCAAGTTCAAAATATAACTTAACAGAACGTTGCTGCAACTTTATAATAACGTTGCATGCTTGCCTCTGGTATAATTGTCCATGATCATCTCTCCACTGCTTTTCTTTTCATACCACTTGACTACCACTACCAGCCCGATTGCCAAAGCCAACCTGCGACGTAACAGAAATGTTCTGTATCCATACTGTTTTAGTCAATCTGTTACTTACTAAGATGGCATGTAACAATCACGTTATTAACGGTGAGGTTGAAACCTCCCCAAATCAGAACGTTATTTTAACATTATTTTTCGGGAGGTTAGGACATAGCCAAAACAGAACTTTATAAGAACATCCAGTTTAGGTTAAAGAACTTAACCAGAATGTTATACTAACGTTGCAGTGGAACGTCATAGCAGTACATTTTAGCAACATTATTGGGAGCCATCAAAATAACATGACATGAACCAAACACGAAGTTATCATAAAGTAACACCTCTGCCTAAGGAAGGCAGTAGCTCAGTGGAACGACCCTTGCTCTCTGTGAGAGAAGACTGGGCTTTATTCCAAGTCTTTTCTCTTTAACCAGTCTGTTATTTATTGGCTATGGCCTGTCTTAATGTTAACAAAGTGTTAGTTTAGTTCACACCACCACAATTACCTCATTTCGTTATGTATAGTACCAGGCGACAAGCCAAGATCAACCTTACAACCTTACAACCTTACAACCTCTTCCGAACTTAACTTACTGGGACATATACTTACAAATCATAGTACTTAAGCGTATATATATATATATATTGAACTATAGAGAATTAATTATCTGTTGTATATGGTGTACGTAATTAGTCGTAATTAATTGTACATAATAGCTAGCTCCAAATGCAGTCTCCTCCTCGTCTGACTGCTGTCGTCCAATACATAATTATAGTCCCCACATCATGTTAGACGTAACACTTCGCGTGGAAGGTTGTTCTTTATTAATATTCTCCTATGTATTGTTGTTCCGTGACAAGATCTCATTTGAGAATGATCAGCTCCAAGGAAGGAATCCCCTCAAACACATTCAGTCACCGCTCCCGCCTTCTAGCACAGTCCGACTGACTCTATTCCAAACAACAGGACTCAGCTTCTAAGACCAAACCTTTCCAGGATGGTTACTCACTCAATGTTCAGCTAACTCTGACCGGCTAGAGCGGCATATGCGCTTTTAGTATGATACGTCACACATTGACTCCTCCTTTAATTCCCTACTTTGACAGAGAATTATAATATATATATACATACATGTATGTTTTTATAAAAGTGATGGCGTTGTTTGTGGTTTAACATGATGAAAGAGCAACATTAAGCATTACTTCAGTTTGGACCTGTAGAAAAGTATCAATCACACATTTATAAATGAATAGGAAATATTTTCATACTTTCTATGTGTTTTCGTGATCTATTTTCAATAGAATAATGTCCAACTTTACTTGAAAGTGCTATAACCATGATAACTAGTTTAATAACTTCCCAGCCAAGGTGCATTTGAAACATTGATATTTGAGTTTGAAATACTAAAATACTACCCTATTGAGGCAGATGTTTTATGAAATAGGATAACAAAAAGCATAGAAAATTCAGATAGTTCATTAGTTAAGGTAACCCAGCCAAGGATCCAAAGTTATAATAATGTTGCAGCAACACGCTGGATTGATCCTTGTTATCTAACATTGTAACATTACTTGGTGACATTACTTTGATGACTCCCAATAACTTTGATGCAACCAACTGTTGCAATGTTACATTGTGACATTCTTGTAATATTCTTGACCTTACCCAGTAGGATTTTGTTAAGTGTGGTTGACACCTCACTTTCAGCGATTGTCATAATCAAGTGCTGTTTATGTTAGTTTGACAACCGACTTTATAAGATAGTCAAAGTAACATTCTATTTAGGTTAGGTTACCTAACTAAAATTGTCACAATAACATTCTGTTTAGGTGAAGCTGGGACCTCACTGGTTGAGGAGGTTAATTGGAGTCTGGACCCCACCTATTCAGAATATCAAAATGGCATTCTGTTTGTATTTGGTCTTGACATAACCTCACTAGAACAATATGATAACAATCTGTTTTGGTAAGGTCTCAACCTCTCAGTATTAGTTACATGACATTTTAGTAAGTAAGACACAAACTAAAAAAAGTATGAGTGCATAACGTTCCACATGTCACACCTTGGCTTGGTTACACTCAAAAACTTCCAGGTAGAGGGGTTTTGACCGTTATTCATGTGTCATAGTGTTAGTAATTTCCAGAAGTTCCTTCTTTGTGATCTAAAAGGTTGACTTTACCATGTCAGAGCAAGTGGTAGACTGGCACAAGGCTGGCCAGGATGACTTGTCGGAGGCACTGCGAACAAGACCTATACTGAACGAGGCCAAGAACATCATCCTGTTTATCGGCGATGGTCTCGGCATATCGACTATCACCTCCAGTAGGGTCTACAATGCCCAGAAGAGCAACAAAAACTTCTGGGAGGCCCGGCTCGCTTTTGAGAAATTCCCGAATTCTGGCTTGGTTCACGTAAGTTAATACCCATTAATATGTATAATAACCTATTGATGTGTATGATAACCTATTGATATGTATGATAACCTATTGATATGTATGATAACCTATTGATATGTATGATAACCTATTGATATGTATGATAACCTATTGATATGTATAGTAACCTATTAATATGTATAATAACCTATAAATACCCTTTTAAATACCTATTGATATGCATAATAACTTATTAATACCCTTTTAATAACCTATTATTATGGTTATTAATATATCTTATTAATATTAATAACCATAATGTTAATACCTACAATGTACTTGTCATATTGAAGAGCTATTGAAAAGTGAGATATATCCATATCATATTAGAAAATAGCAACTTGCTCAGCCATAAATGCAATATTTGTTTTACAATGGATTGACAAAATCTACAGATGGTAATGGATGATGAGACATCTGTGTATATGTCAATTACCGAAACCCTTGTTTCAAACTTGCCTCTGCCATTGGCATAGACATTGAATATTCTATGAAATACTTTATATTTTATTAAGAGTATTATCATAACATCCTTTGTAGGTAAGATCTCAACCTCACTAAAACGAAATATTTTAATAACATTTTTGAACAAGTCTTAACCTTACCTTAAATTAAAATATAACATTGGGCAGGTTACAGACTACAATAACCAAAACATTATAGTCGCAGAATGTGCTTGTCACGTCGCTGCTTGCCTGAGTTGTTTCCCATACATGTCAGGCCAGTTACTAGGGTGGGGTGTGGGGGTGGGGGGGTGGGGGTTCTGGGGGTTCATACCAACCCCTCCTTGGATGAACCCTCCTCTTAAATATGTGATAGAAAAAATACCTTCCACGGTGGAAAAATTATGACGGGGTAATATTTTTCTTCTGAAACATATTTAGAATATATTGTTTTCTTAAATATGACCCTATGGTACCTACAAATGAAAAAAAAAAACAACATATTTTAGCCCTCTTTGTCAAAATAACGAACCCCCCCCCCCCCTCTGTAAAAGTTGTTATTAGTAAAAAAAACAAAAAACGACCCCTCCCCCTCTGAAAAAGTTGGTTACGTGCCTGCATGTAATCATTCCAATGTACTTATACCTATAACGAACTTAATTGTTTTTCTTTTGGATAATTTACCCCCGGAAAAGTTCTTCGGGCATGGAACTGTAAATATCAATCATTGTACTTACTTGGAAGAACACATTTATGTGAAAGTGGTTAAAATAATAATGATAAAAAAATAATTATCATCCCAGACCTACGCCCCTGACCACCTGGTGGTGGACTCCGCAGCCTCTGCCACGGCCTTCCTGACGGGTGAGAAGGCCCGGTACGGAGCACTGGGGGTGAAGGCCGAGGTAGAGAGGGGACGGTGCGACCTGCAGATCGGGAACGAGCTCAAGTCTGTGCTCAAGTATGCGCAGGAGGCGGGTGAGTGGGCTCTTCTCAATAAGTATGGAGGTGTTTTAAGTGTTGAATATGGAAAGTGAATAATATTATAGACGTTGTGCAGATCACGTAAGATGTCTCAAAATGAGATGGCCGCCATACTGGGGATCACTAAATCAGTATTATTTCCAATCTTTGTACATTTAGAGGACATTTCTGTGCCAATTTTACCTAAAACAATCTCACTGAACTATAATTAATTATTATCATCACTAGAATTGATATATGTTGGATTTATTCACAGCCATGTGGTCATGATCACGACTTGGTGATTGCCAAAATGTGATCACGTGACCATTTGTGCACAAGGTCTATGGTACGTGCCAATTACTTTAGGTACATGAATGCACTGTTCATTACAGACAATGTTAACAAACAATGAAGAGAAGTTTCCTTAATATGAATAAAAGAAATCTCGAAACAATGTTTTTGGTCAACATTAGTACAGTACGTGTATTTGTATAAAACTATTTTTCCTAAGGCTTAATTGTCGAATCAAATAGTATCAGTATTTGTTTGAATATGCACTCTTTCCAGCTGTACTACTTAAATTTTGTTAACTTGAAAGCTGAATTCAAAGTAGGAAGGGCCGACTATATATTTTTAAAACTACTCCTCCAGGCTTAAAGGGATTTGGGATTGACCACACCAGCTCCACCTGGTGTGAAAATCTTAGGGGCTTGAAATTGTATTTATTTATAATTTATCTCTTATTTCCAAAGAAATACCAACTTTTCCAAAAAAATTGTAACTTAAAATTGGATAATGAGAGATTTAAAGAGAATTTGTTTACATAGGAATATACAGGAATTACCATATTATTTTGTTTCTAAGGGCTGTAGCTCTTTAATTAGCACAGTGACCCCCACTTTTTTTTGCTGAAATATATTGGTACAGGTCCAAAGATGATATCAAACCATGTTTGACTGATATATGGTGGTTGAATTTTTCAGGAGATGAAGAACTAGTGTTTTCCCATAGAAACCTATAGTAAAACCTTTTTACAAGCCCATTTATCTTGAAAACAAATACGGTGACATATGATTTTTAATATGGTTATTTGTTCCCATAATATTGGTCTAACCTCACAAACAGTATCAAGACTATATGCTGGTTCATTTAAAAACCTGCCAGATAGTCCTTAATCCCTTTAACCGTTTAAACCATTTCAGGTAAAAGGACAGGTATCGTTTCCACTGCCCGCATAACGCACGCCACCCCAGCAGCAGCGTACGCGTCAGCAGCCGACCGAGACTGGGAGACTGACGCCACGATACCACCCGAGTACCGTGGCCAGTGCAAAGACATAGCGAGACAGATGATAGAGGACAGCAACGACATCAATGTGAGAAGCATATGAATTTTTTTTTTTTTTTTATTGAGCAAAACATGTTTCCAACGGTATTTTAGGTAAAGTTGAGACTTACTAAAGAGGAATGTCATAATAATGTTATATTTCAGTAAAGTTGATAACTTACTAATAAAGAATGTAATATTTTGTGTTGCGAGACCTCAAAATTGTTATTTCCGGGAGCAGGGCCGTGACGTAACCTCTTCCATCCCCGTGGTTACACGGATCCGTTGACGGGTCGCTATATAAACTCGGAGCGTAACCGTTGAATTTCAGTTGCTCCACCAACCTGCTCACATCGTCTAATTTTAAACTTTAGCTGATTGTAATAGGAGGATTAATAAATATTTACCATATTTATATATGTCCAAACCAATTACAGTTTACTTGTTATTCCTATTATGCTTGTTATATTTAATTACGACCTTTATCTGGTAAATGTTATGATAACATTATTATAATATGTAAGAACATTAGATCTACAAGAATGTCACAAAAACGTCACAATGTGACATTGCAATGTTTGGTTCTAAAGAAGTTTTTGGCTGCCATTAAAATAACATAACAAGAACCAAATCAGAACTGAACAGAATGTTATAATAACGTTATAATAGTGTCTTATTCTTGCTTGGGTACTTTCAGGTGTTCCTCGGAGGGGGGCGTATACAGATGATGCCCAATACCACTGCTGACCCGGAGTACCCTGAGATGTACGGGGGTCGTACGGATGGTCGAAACCTTATAGAGGTGAGATGAAAATGATGTTCTTACAACACCTGTTTCTGGTAAAATTAAATGAATTTACCCCAAAAGAGCTATAGGCCTACTTAAGTTTTATCTAGTTGAAGTAACATATACATTCATCCTTATATATATGTACACCTGATCCACGACATTTTACCTATTTGTACAACAGATTGAGTAGTTCTATTGGTAGCATATTAAATTAATATTGACTAATAAATCAGTTCATGCTTCAGATTCCTTAACATGTCCTGTCCCATTTTTATGTGGCTGTTTTCACAAGGTCCACACACATGTACAGAGATGGTTACTGTAAAAACTGTTTAAAACCTATTTTGCCAAAGAACTCATGATCAGCCGACCAACAAACTTTGATTTCTTTTAGATTTAGCTGTAAACTTATGGCTATGTGTAACAGCCACAAACAGTCTATGCCATTGTAATCTTAAAGTAGGGCCAGATGTGCTTAATATACTGATTTTGACATATTACAAATATTACAATATTTCTACAGAGCCCCAAATCATATTGATATTGTACCACTTTATAGTAAAGGTCTCATTTTACAGATTTTCATTCTAAATTAAATGTTTTCATTCTATGATAGGTTTTTCAAAACCAGACATGTTGATTGTTCCATTTATTGTGAATCCTCTGATATATGAATTAGCAGTGTATCTGATGTATCTACAAAGTTATGGTTGTTTGAACAGAAGAGTGTTTTTCCATAACGTTTAAGGTTGCTTTTTCTTGGTGCATAGGTCTATAATGTACATTGCAATACAGTACACTCCCAGGCAATCACAAAAATCAGCAGTTGGGTGAGTGGGTAAATAGTGGGCTGGAGTCAAAGAGACATATAATACTGATCATTTTTACACTAGAAGTTTCTTAATGCTCATCCAGGACTGGACAAGGATGATGAGGCAGAAGTTCACTGACACTGACAAGTACAAGTTTGTTCAGAAGCTGGATGAGTTTAAGGATGTGGATCCTTCCAAGGTTGATCGACTCCTAGGTAAGACATAATGGCATAAAAGGGGGAAATAATTTTGAGGGCTTTGGTCTTTCTCTTTTGGTCTCGATGACATACAACAAATATTTAAACATATTTGAACGTTTTGAGATTTGTTGTCCAATTGATGTTTCAATAGTCTTGAGATTGGTTGCTACAAAACACTTTGATGAATTTCTGTCTAGAATAATCCTGAAAGGTACTTTCAAACAGGAGAGCCAGCTTGATTACCTTAATGTATACCCTGCACAAGACATGATAAAGATGTGAGGTTTTCAGTGTTTTGTAGGCATTTTATTCAGATTTCCTATGGTGCCTGAAGTATGATCAGCCTTTGGGAACATTTTTTCTCTTTGTAACATAGAGTCAACAAGTGAATTTATTCCACATACCAAAAGTGCGTTCTCAGATGGGGAGGTCTGAGATTTTTTAAAGTGTGGATATGTTCCTCTATAAACATATTCATACTTTTTGGGGTGGGGGGAGTCCGACATTCGTGAAAATGTCTATTAAAGGGAGCCAAAAGCAAAGAAAGGCCAACATCTTGCTAATTCTTGTAACTATTGAAACATATTCTATGGCCATAACCCAGGCCTGTGATAGAGTATAGACCTTGAATATAGTCTTAAACTTCATTAACTTTTTTTTTTGAATTCAAATTGTTTATTCAGACATAAGATAAGTACAATATACTTGTTTCCATTTTACACCTGAGTTGTTTCAAACCATAAGGTATGAAACCAATATAATTAACACGATTTATAATACAGATGAATTCAATCTATTGATAAAATCCTCTATTACTTCCGCCAAACGTATCCCAGGGCAATTTTGGTGAATCAAAATTGATCTGTTTACAAACATTGATGCATACAGGCATAGATGACAAGACTATTATGGTATTCAAGTAAAGTTAAAGGAAGTTATTATGATTTAAACTGTACCAATGGCTTCAGTTAAACTATAAGGATGTATTTTGATAGTTATTTGAGTTGGTAAAATTTTGTCATATTTTGACACAACATTGGTTTTGGCTCCCTTTAATGAAAGCCCCTTAAAGTCTAATACTTTCAAAACTATACCTTTCCATTGTCTCTATTTTATGTTTAGGTCTGTTTGAGCCAAGTCACATGCAGTATAATGTTGACAGGCTCAACACGTCCAAGTCACCCTGGTCTGAACCTTCTATCTCAGAAATGACCGAAAAGGCACTCAACATTGTGAAAAGGGGAGACAAAGGCTACTTTCTCTATGTAGAGTGTAAGATGAACTTTCCTAGTAGTATGCCACCAGTGCTTTTAACTGTTTTATTGCTAAGAGGACTATTGACTATTGAATAGTAGAAGCCAGTGCAGCATTGGACCTATTTTGTTAAGAATAAAATTTGAAAATAAAATCCTTTGTAATCTTAACTTACATAACTCTAGTCATTTTAGAATGAAGTCAGGGTCAACAGTTAATAGTATTCAAATTTCTAGGATGAGAGAACAGTTAATGAAAAGAAATAATTGTAATGAAATGCCTTCAAGTTTTTTCTACTATATTTGAAACTCTTGTTGTTTCTTAAGCTGGTCGGATTGATCATGCCCACCATGACACAAATGCCTTTCGGGCCCTCAATGATACCATGGCCTTCTCTGAGGCTATACAGAAGGCGGTCGACATGACAGATGAAAAGGATACACTGATCCTGGTGTCCGCCGACCACTCACATGTCTTCACGATAGCCGGGTATTCCACAAATGACATTGATATTTTTGGTGAGTATATCATTACAAATTCCAAATTACACAATGATCTTCTTTTTCTTTGGATTTTTTTACAGCCTGAGTTCACTTCATTAAATGTTCTTCCACTAAAATCCTTTGGGCCATTTGGGCACAATATTCAGTGCAAGGGTCATCCTAATGTTTTTCCATGCTGCATTGCTTTGGACTCTAACCCATGCAGTACCAATGCCAACCAATGCCAACCAATGGTACCAACGCCTGAACGACGTTGACCACCCCAACCCCATTATTATGTACTTGTTAGCTGAAGATGCCTATAACAAACAAGAGATTTGAACTTAATATTGTATAGTTCTTTCACTTTGTTTGAACCTTGTGTCTGGTTTCAATGACTGTTACATGATTTCACCACCATGAGTAGCTTTGTACCATTAATTTCACTTTCCGGTTTTCTGGTTGTTGTTGATTTGAAAATATCAACACCATGAGTAGCTTTGTACCATTAATTTCACTTTTTGGTTTTCTGGTTTTTATTGATTTGAAAAATGTACATATTATTCTTCAATTGGTAAAATGTTGAATTCTTTAGATGACGCCTTTCCCAAAACAAAATCATATACCAATTAGGACATAATATTATTGGCCCGATAATTGCTATCCAATTTCATTTGATGCCTTAATAACATAATATTTGACACTCCGTGGGAAATCCAAGTTTAACTGTTATGCTTTGTTTTTCCAGGCCTAGCTGCCATTAACAATGGCACAGCTGTCACCACAACCCTGGGCCTAGACGGGTTACCCTACACCACCCTCGGCTATGCGTAAGTATCATTAGCGTGTTTCCAAGAGGCAACAAACATAAATTTGTCGCCTAGCCACAGACATAACAATTTTTAAACAATTAATACATTAATCCATGTGTGATGAATGCAGTCTACAGTTTGAAAGGGTTAAGCCCCATTTGCAGTGGTCGATGGTCGTGTCGCTGAGACCCATGAAAAAATTGTCTTAAGGTTTCACAAATGACCTCGGGCGCAATGAAATTATCGCAAGCCAGAGATATTGATCATATAGTATTCACACTGAGAGGTAAGCTCCCTTGCGATCATTTTTGTAAGCAATCTCCCCTGAATTTGCCAAAGTTCTCTACAAAAATATTAAACATGTTGAATAATTATTTTGCAAGGAAGCAGGGCGCAGAGGGCTACGATAAAACAACGTTTCCAACATTCGCAGATCGCAGAGGCCTATGGCAAACCACTTTCAAAACCTCAAATGGGGATTTAATAAATGTTGCCCGATGACATCCTATATCGCCATTGTTTTAGCTTAAGCTAGCGCTGTTAAAACATCATCTTTGAAATAAATTTAAAAACTGAAGGATTTCTCAGAGAATTTTTAAAAGTGACTATACACTTTCTTTATTTGATTCCCCTTAATCTAGTTCCATGGTATAACAATTCTTCCAATGGAACAAAAAATTGCAATCTTAAACTGTAGCTGGTATTCTACAATTTCCCTAAACTCCCTTGCCAGTGGTCAAGAAAAAGGTTTTGCACATGATAATCTCAGAAGAAATAAAAAGTCATCAAGTTCTCTCAATTTTTTCTTCGATCAATGATTAGGAATGGGTCAAACAATTACAACATAAATACATATATGATGAACTAAATATTTGTTATCATAAGAGAGTGACTTTTGCTTTAGCACTTTTTCAAATGTTAACAGTTGCAACTAACAGTATTAAGGGATGTTTACACATGGGGAGAAATAACTGGGATATTCTCCACAAAATGTTTATCATAACTCTCACGACAGTTCCGACATTTAATCCTATTATTCTGATAATCCAAAACATACTTTTATGCTTTCAATAGTTTTGGGCCCTTCAGATAAAAGTACAAAATGGATTTCAGAATAACCTGATAGATCAAATGTATCCTACATGCTACAACCTCTTCCCTTAATGATTTTCAGTGAATCAATGACTGTTCACACAAGTAAATATTGTCTTGTCACTTGTTTCATTTTCAGTAATGGCCCTAGGCCTAGTTTTGACTACCATTATAACCACACTGGTATGCCTGGCAGCCGACGAAACCTGACGGATGATTCCACCAGTGGAATAATTAGTGAGTAGTCTTCATAATATAGTTTTTAAAGTTATGTCTTAATTCACAAGATAAAAAGACTGGAGGCAAAGTAGCAAAATCTGTCTGGATCAATGGGAGATAACATAATTATCTGAATCACTGCAGTTTCCTCGAACTGCATCGAAAAATTAGACAAACTAGTTTATCTAAATGTCTACGGGGCTGTCCATAAATGACAGCAGGGGGGGAGGGGTTCATGTGTCCATGACCAAACATGACAAGGGTGGGAGGGGGGGTCATGTGGTGCATATGGTGCATGACTTCATGTTACGCAAAATTTCACTTTCAAGAATTTCAGAGGCAATTTTAGGTTAGGTTGGGATAATGAAGGCTGATTTTTTAATTTTCAGTTAGAATCGAAGAATCTTTTATGAGACGGTCATGTTTCTAGGCCAAAAAAAAAAAATCCTTTTGTACTATTTCTCTGATTTGGAGGTGGGGGGGGGGGTCGGCTTGATATGACATCTTTTCTAGAGTGGGGGTCAAAGGCCACATGACAAAACATGACAAGGGGGAAGGGGGGCTCAAAAAAGGTCGAAAATAGCATGACGTCATTTATGGTAGGCCCCTACTAAGTTAAGCACGATACCCACTTGCCAGTGGCCTGACATCTGGCACCAACACCAATGTTGATGGCTGTCAGCTGTCAACGTCAGTGTTTAATCATCAAACATGTTTAATATGGATTGGCATGGCTGTCAGGGGGGCTGGCGGTGTGGCTGGTGGCCAACTCTGACAAGACAAGGCACACACACACACAATGGGTGTGGCTGTCAGTGTCGGTATGGGCCGTCACCACTGTTGACACACTGATTTAGCCCAAATTACTTAGTGGGTATGGGACTTAAATAGATATAGAATGAGGAGTGGGGGCTAAAATAATGAACGATTGCTCAGATAACTTATCTTAAGCCCCTTCAGGGGCGGATCCAGGGGGGAAAATATGTTGCGCGTGTGCACATCGTATTGGTACTTACCCTATATGTGGACCCCCCTTTCCAAAATCCCGTATCCGTCCCTGCCCTTACCCACTAAGACATTTGTACACAATCGGCCAACAGATTGGCTCTAAAATCAGCCATTTCTACCTCGATTTTAGCACCGATTCACTTTAAATATGCACATTCCAATATACTGTATACTAATAGGTAACCTTAAAGGGCCGGCCACACTGCCCGACAATCGAGTTGAGTTGAGTTGAGTTGGACTCCTTCAATGTGGCATGGTTTACGGTGGTTGTCATAGCTACTTCCTACGACTGGATCGTCGGGATTTAGATCTCGAGAAGTTGAGGATGTATGACTCGATCTCCGGGTCTTAGGGGGATGAGCAGTAGATGATTATATGCACCATGTAATCATAATGCTATGACCATCGGGTCGTATCCTATGGCATAGTGAGTATTTTGCTACGACCAGACAGGGCTATGGCGCTCCTCAGAGCTAGGAGAGTCCAGTTGGGCTCAGTTGGTAAGTGTGGTAGAGCCTTTAGAATCAGGCGATTTAAGTGCCGATCTGTTTGCCGACTGTGTAAAATTCACCTAGTGGGTATGTAGCCCGTCGCACAATGGATTTTCGTTGTGAGGGTCAAACAACGAAAGCACAACAAACTTTTGCTTAACAAGGAAATGTTTCTTTGTAACGAAAATGCAATATCTCTGGTTCTAATGTATGAAATTGAAATCTGTAAATTGTAAAAAAAAGGGAAAAAATTAGAAAAAAATAAGTAAAAGTTACAGCTCTTTGAGGGTATTCTAAATATAGGGAAAAAAATTGTCAAAACCATGGTTGTTACGATAAAAGTAACAACAAAATGTTTCGCTGTTTTTTTTATTTTCCTTGTTACAAAAATCTTTGTGCAACGGGCCAATGGGGCTTTACTCTCCTTCAAAGTGAATGCTTACATGTGATTCTTGCAGGTGATGTGGACTACCTTCAGGCTGCAGGTGTTCCAGTCAAATCGGAGACCCATGCTGGTGAGGATGTCGCAGTGTACGCCCGGGGCCCTCATTCCCACCTCGTTACGGGGGTCCACGATCAGTCCTACATCGCTCATTTCATCATGTATGCCGGCTGCATCGGCCCTTCACAGGGGGTGAGGAACTTCTGCAAGGAGAAGCCGGACTATGAAGGCTGGCCCATGGACCCCACTTTTGTGGACCCGGCTTCGCAGAAGTCTGGGACTGGACAGTTTAACCAACTTCCCATGGCCATTACCTTACTGTTATTGTCATTCTTTCTCTTATTCAAGAAAGTTTAAAGACATTTGGTTGTGAGTGGAACTAGTTTGCAAAGCTACTCTAAATAAAAAAATAAATGGTCTTTATGATATAAGGATGGATACAGAAAATGCATGGTGGTTCCCATCTAGGCCATACCCTGGCCCTACATATATGATAACTAGCTCTATAATGTAAAGAGAAAGCTTTTTATTGTTTTTTTTTTATTTCTCTTTATTTATCCTGGGTTGTCTCGATTACAAATCTTTCTTTTATCAAACTCGAGCCACTGCTTTACTCTCCGTGAGCAATATGTAATAGGAACAACTTAACCTTATATATACATTATATCATATTATCTATGCAGTAAGACTTACTCATGAGAAGATTACAGATTGTTTCTTAGCATTTGTGTACTATAGGTAGGTTTTGTAAATGCATAGCCCAATATGGCCAATAGACGTTATGCAGATGACCTCATAACTCCAAAAACAAGGTTGCTGTCATATTGGTAATCAGTTTATAAACATGATCATTTTCAATTTGAAAGCATTTAGAATGTCTTTTGATCCACAATTTTACCTAAAAAGATTTTTACTCAATCAAAATCAGCAATAATTGTTTGAAAGAAATGATACATTTTGGATATATTACACAGCCAAATGGCCATGGTCACCACATGGTGATCACTAATAGGTGATCACGTCACCACATATGCACAAGGTCTATAGAATCAGAATGATTTCTTATTATGAGTAGTTTTGCAGTTATTTAAATGAAAAAAATATATGAAAAAGAACAAGAGACGAATAGTTAACTTGGAAAATACTCAATAATGCTAAAAAAAAATCAATTTTAGAATTATCAAGAATACTCAAGAATACCCAAGAATGCTTATGAATAGCCAATAATACTCAAGAATACTTGAGGAGGAAATGTAGAGTTGGAAAAGTACAAAAAAAATATAAAAAGTAGAAATTTGATTACTTAAGAATGTAAATCAAACTTGAAGGGTCTATATGTGTATCATAACAATTATGATAACTAAGGTGTGGCCGTTAGGTGCCTTAGAAATAATTCATTGTGTGTACATTATTATGTCAGTATGTAATTGTTGTACACTTTATGTTGGCATGTGAGTTTGCAATAATTCTAGAAATTGTGTGATAAAATATTAAGGTAAAGTGCGAAATCATCCTCACACATAAATAGTGTTTTTTATCTGTCTCTTAAGAAATCATGTTAATTTTCTATCATATTGTGACGCTCCTCAGTAGTTCGGGGTTTCCAATTTTTACGACAGAGGGACGTTGGGGTTATTTTGGTTTTAAGCCGGACGAAGAGTTCGAGCAAGAAACTGAGATTCCGGTGACATGAAAGTTTCTTGAAAAATCAAACTGAAATCATTCCCAAAATATACTTACTCACATGTACTCCTTTTTAAAGTGTATTAGAAGGACATTGAAACAGTTTAATGTTGGATAAGATCTAAAACAAATGGAAACAAAAGTCCACAAAATTTCGGCGAAACTAAAATACCCATGAGAGCAAATTGTGCTATATGGGTATTTTAACTTCTCGATTTTTGGTCGTCCCCCAGGTTGGAAACCTTACTCATTTACCCCTGACCCCTCTGACTGACTGACCCCCTCATGTTTTATGACTAGTTGGGGTGGTATTACACTACATGACATGAGCTGCATATATGATGATGTCATGGAGAAATCGCGCATACGAGAGACGCAATTCTTTGTTACACATGTGTAAAATACTCCAAATTTCAAACACTTTTATCAATCATGCATGCGGTTTTTTTTCTGTGAAGCCCCATTCCCCCTGTTGAACGTGGTTTGTTGTAGGTGTCTGAACATTGGAAACGTTTGACTATTGTAGCCCTCTGCGACCTGTTCCCTTGTGAAATTATTCAACATGTTTAATATCTTCATGGAGAACCTGTGCGATTCCAGGTGAGCTTGCTTGCTAAAATGATTGTAAGGGAGTTTACTTCTGAGTTTGAATGCTATGCAATCAATTTTGCTGGCTTGCGATCATTTTGTCGTACCTTAGATTATTTGTGAATGCATTCTTTTCGCAAATCTCGGCTATAAAAACATCGGCCAGGGGCTTAATGTCATCATAATCATGCTGATATCACATCTAAAGTAGTGTAGTGTAATCGGGCCTTTACTGTCCTGAATGGTAAAGTAAACGAGGACATTGGCCTAGGTTTCTCATCTTGTTTTACCTTGACAAACATGGACTCCAATATTCCTCAGCCTATTGTCATGCATGTATATGACTCCAAAGCCTGAATTCAGTTGAGCGCCAAAGGGGACACTGATTCTTTTTTGGATAACCTGTTGTAGGTAAAGAGCTTGATGATGAGTGGCTAAAGCCTGGTCCCCACTTGGCGACTAGATCAATGGAAATCTGAGGCAGTTAATCTGGTCAAAAATATTATAGCTACACTAAGATGTGTAACTCAGATGATTGCCTATGGGATTTTTGTGACATGTCGATACTAGCACCCCTTTGAGGGTCCGTGCACACCGTTTCAAACAAAATGGCGTTTGTCTATTTTACACCTTTTCAAAACGTAATCAACCTGTGATGACGTCACTAAAATGGGAAAATAGTCATTGAGTCATAACGGTGTGCACTGACTCTCATAGGGGGCACCACTACCGCCAACGTTCACATAAAAACATAAAACAGTCATTAATCTTTCCTTTCTACTATCGTTGATAAAGTTAGTTGCCCAGTGATATACTCAACAGCTAGTTAGTAGCCTGGTGATTAACTAAATACTGGCACTGTGATGTCTGGTGACTAGACCACTAAGATCTATGGTGTCTGGGCGAAAAACTGGACATGTTGAATATCTAAAGTGTCTTCTAGTCATTGGCAGTTTGATGGCAAGAGCATCCAATGTGGCGATTCTTTTTTTCTTCCACTTGTGACTAGTTAGTCGCCTGACAACGTACTAAAATTCTTAATCGCCAGGCACCTAAAGTTAATCGCCAGGCTCTTATTTCGACATGGCGACGTGCCTTAAGAACACAACATTACCCCATAATTCTGTGGTTCAGAGTTATATCTCGATTATCCAAATAATTTGGGTTACTTTTCAAATACTTACATAATTCAAGTTAGTTTTCGACCACTTACAAACTTTGAGTTACTTTTTGACTACTTGCATAAGTTGAGTTACTTTTCAGGTACTTACATATTTATGCAATTATAAAACATGCAATGGTTTAATTTTTATTATTTTTATTATTATTATTAACAATTCTTTATACTGGTCAATAATCGGAATTATCGATTTCACTATCGATCCAGTGGATACATCAATTTGAATCTGAATTTGTGTGGTATAATCATTATCATATTTAACAATCATGTTTCGTGATCGATTAAAAGAATAACTTAAAATTCTAAATTAAATAATGAGATATGGATATAGGCTTCTGTGGTCATCCATATTAAGTTGTAATTATCAAGTAATACTAGGATTAGTCAGTGATAATTATATTTAAAGTACATGAATAAATGATATATAAAGATCTTAAGGACAATGTCTAAGATTCATTAGTATTTTCTTGTAGCTCTTCTCATCTCGTATTAAATTGTTTTTATTTGATGTCTTCAACTTGAAGTTTCTGAATGATAGTCAACGTTGAGATGATAAAAAAGATATTTACTTCTCACCTTGATTTGCAGCATTTATCTGATGATTTCTCGTTTATGTCCAATAGAATATTTTTCAGATTTGATTTCAACAATTTGGAGTAGAGGTCTGAATTTATGTAGACGAAATTGACACTGTCACGATCGTCATAAATACAGAGCCCCAAAACAAGGGAACATAGTGGACACAGCAGAATTGACACTGTCACGACTGCTGGTCTAATATTCCCAATGTTATCAATTTTTATTTATTTTTTTGATTTTTAAAAATTTGATTCTATAGATAACAATAATTGATTTAACCGAATATCTCTGTCTTGAATGAGTTTACAGGGTTGATCTTGCAGCTAGGATGAGCTGATGACGCAGGTCTTGGTCAAGTATTTTCCTCCAGTTTTTAATAAATCCTTGGCCCATTTCTTTTTCAATTCATCACCTAAGTGAATCCCGTCTGCTACCAGGTGGTCTAGGAATAATCTTCTCACCCCTCCAGCCTCTCTGTGCATTGTTTTAGCTAGGTCAGGCCCATAGACATTTTTCATTTTATTCCTTTGGTATATTTCTTCATTAAATATGAAGATCGCCTCATTCAAAATCTGCTGTTCCATATCTGATTGTCGATCTAGGACTAGATTTAAGTTCGCACCTACCAGTGGGCAGAATATTACTTTGCTGGCTGGGATTTCTTCCTCAAATAATGTAAATAATAATAATAATGTTGCAATAGCTCTGTTTTGGATCTTGTTACATTATTTGATGGCACCCAATGACGTCTCTAGAACCTAACATTACGAGGTTGAATTGTGATGTTATTTTGATATTCTTGTTACCATCGTTCACTCATAGCATTATTATTATCACATTCAGTATTAACAAAGTCTGAGCTTCACTCATATATATCTATAACGTTATTTTAACACTTTTTTGGTCAGTCTCAATCCAACATAAAAGAACATAGCAATATAATACAAATTCAACAAGTAACTACCTAAAAGGGTATGGCTGCAGGAGGTGCCTGTTATATTGCTGCTTGCCTGGGGTATTGTGTGAACTGAACTGGGAAGCACGGAACCACTTAAAAACTTGCAAGTCATCCTGCCATATATTTACTGTGTTTCTGTTCCAGTTTCATAACGTTTTCTCAAGACTAAAATTGGTCTCTCATACAGCCTTGTAGCTGCAGGGGGGTTCATTGCTGCCACCTGGTGCATATACCTACTATTACCCCACCTCTTAAGGCTAGATAAGGGGTCTTAGGGTAGTGCGCTGCATTCAGGCACATACTTTTGTGAAGGGGAAACTTATGATAACAAATTATGCATCACAAGAAAGGAATAATTGTTCTCTCCATAATGATATATTTGTCAAATTAATCGGTTCGGAATTACAGAAATTATTAATTTCTAATCAATTTTTCCACTTTATTTTTTTGAAATTTTGGATGTATGATCTTAACATTCTCTTCAAGGGAAGGGTGTCTCAAATTATGAACTAAGGTCTTGGTTCTCATTTTATGACCAAAAACGGGTAACTTTTTGTGAATTATTCAAGCAATATTTTCTACATAGCATTAAATCAAGACTAGAAAATATATCAAAATTCTGAGACACCCTTCCCTCAGGAAGAATCTTAAAAAGACATATTGAAAATTTCAAGGTTTTATGTCTAATGGTTACTGAGATATCAATGTTTAAAAATGTATCACAAAAAATGAATTTTTTGTTTTTAACAACCCATATTTCAGTGAATTTTCATCTCTTTCCCATTTGTTTAATATTCCCAGAAAACTCATAGACTCTACTTTTTAATTCAAAACAGTACATGTATGTTCACTTAAACCTGACATTTTAAACCACTTATTAGTGTAGGTAGAATGAATCACGCATCATCCCCCCTTATCTATCCTTAGTATCTTCTCTAACTAAACATCCAATCCCATAATCCCCTCCTACTCTCCCCCTCAATTGCGTACCAGACGCCATTGAGACTACATGTCCCAGCTAACAATTTTACGTTGCTACAACGTTGCTACAATGTTATACTTTGGTTGTAAATCTGTGGACTCCCAGAAAGGTTGCAGCAATGTTGTAGCAAACGTTGTTTTGTTACCTTTTCACAACCATTTTTCAACTTTATTTTTTATGCATATAAATGATATATTCAATAATCATGAATGTTATTCAGATTGTGTTATAATTATTGGCTGATATATTTCTGTTTCGTTGTGATGACATAATTTTGTAGTCACTAAACCATCAATACAAATTGTAGAAAAAAAGATAATAAATTACCTGACAAATCATAACAAAAAATAAAGACAATCTTTATTAATAATTCCATAATTTATATTTCATAGTGCATTTTGCATCTAGAAATCAGCATATTGATCATGTTTGTTAGATCATATCAGGTTAATGACCTGTTGCATTTACAACCTAAAGTTCTCAAGGCTGAAAAAACTCTACCATGTTGACAAGCTACAGAAAAGGTGTTTTTCTTGAGCTTTTAGTTAACTACCCCTCTGTATATCATATTTTATCATAGCATAAGACTTTATAAACATGAGCAATATTCCCTCACTTTAGGTACACTATCCATGAATTTTATTTTAAAACAAATACCAAATTCTTGTCCTTAACAGCATAAGATAAAAAACGTTGTTATAAAGGAGTTACTTTTAAGACAGTGGTGCCACCTCTATGTTGAATTTATGGTGTCCCACAACGTTGTGATAATGTTGTGAAAGTAACGTTGTCACAACGTCATTTTGAATTGTTGTATGTATGTTTCAATATAATGTTGTGAAATACATTGTGGCAACGTTTCTACACGTTTTTCATTGAATGTTGTGAAAAGGTAATGTTGCAAAACGTTGTCTAAACGTTGTGTGCACCTACTTCACCTCAAATTTAACCCAGCCACTCCATATTATACTACCTTAAATTCCCTATTTCATTTAATATTACCACTTCTACAGCCATCTTTGGGTGCCACCAAAATAACGTAACAAGAAGCAAAGCCGAACTAAGCAGAACATTATAATAACGTTATAACAATATTAATATTATATTCTTGCTTGGGCAGTTGTCAGTTTGCTAGTGTGAAACGAGCCCTATCTAAGGCTACACCAGTAGTAGCGGCCCCACAGGTAGGTAGTAAGGCCCCTCCCTCCTACTCCCAGCCCTACAGGTGGGTAGTTCTAGGCCTGCCTCCCACTCCCAGGCTCAGTGTTAAAGGGTGTGTTACAGGTGTGAGATGCTTCCCTCCTCCCTACCTTATCACCACACGTCGACGTCCCCGCCCGCCATCATGTCATCCCCAGGACTCCTACTCTGTGTTCTCCTGGTACTACCCTTCAGGGTGCAAACTGGTGAGTTTTCTGATCTTATTCATATATATATATATACATACATACATACATGCATACATGCATACATACATACATACATACATACATACATATATATATATATATATATACATATATATATATACTACATTGTATCTTAGGCATTATTTGCTCAGGATGCATTGATAGACGGGGAGGCGTTCCAATGTGATCCTAGGATTCACTCTTAGATCCTAAGATGTTCCTTCCAAGGTGGCAATCTTGGTGTAATATCTTTAGATGGGATAGGAGGGCTAACTTAAGAGCAAAAATCAAACTAGATTTAAAGGGCTTCTTGTCTTAGTAAATTTGTTTAAAAGCTTATCACAAATCCAGGATAACATTGGAACCAACATATCTTAGGACAATTTTATGGCAAAATTTGAGATGTGATGGTTGTCTTAAGATTACATTGGAACACCTTGCCAATTAAAAATATCAAGGTGCAACTTGGAGGCTGTCATTTCGTATACTGTGTGTTGATGTACCCCACTTATCATATAGGGCATTAGGGTTCCTTTCACATAAATTTACAAGTTCCCAATTTGTATGTATTTAAGTTCATTTATATAATCCTAAAATGTCGCAAAAGAAAAAAATAAGCAAAATATCAGGATGTAGTTAATAATACAGATAAGAAAATTAAACTTGGGAATTCTGAGCTTTTCAGTACTGTCCTTGCTACGTCATAATTAAGGTAATCCCCATTAAAAACAACTTGGGAATCCCAGGTTATTGAATGAATTGAAGTAAGTGAAAATTACAATTAATAATACCCTAACATAAATATTTTATGCTAAGGCACAGTTACCTTTCTATAGATCTTTGAGGGTGGTGGATTCCCTTTTATCTAAACCTGGGGATTCCCAATTGGTGTCCTTGTGACGTCACAAATCTGGGGATTTCCCTTAAAAAACACTTAAATTCAATCAACATTTTAAAGTCCCATAACGTTGGATACACGTGGAATACTCTTAAGATATTTCTAGCATTGTCAGTTCTTAGTATAGATGTCACACCCCACGAATTTCAGTGGAAAATAATCATCCAATAATTATGTGCAAGGTTCCCTTTAAGCATTTTAATGCCAATCTACTGAAGTATTCTTAGAAACGATACACCTTGTATAAGCTTCGTACCTATTTATTACATCTTATGGAATACTCAACGATGCCTGTGCTAATTTAGGTGGCTTGATCCGATCAGTTTTATATCTATTCAATGATGATTGGTAAAACGTTATATTCTGTTTTGTTTTTAATTCTCCATACCGCGTATAGCATAATTTACTCTATTTTAGGCACCTGCAGGTTAATGTTGACTGATTTTGTAGACAAAAACTCTTAGAAATCATGGAAACGCAATTATGCTTTTCGGAAGCATACTTGCATTTCCATGATAAAGGCAACGCAATTATGCTTGAACGCATCATGGAATATAGCCTTAAACTACAGAAGGAGAGGAAAATGTCACATATGCGCACCGTTTTAGTACTTAACCTTTATGCTAACCAATTGAACACTGGACAGTTTGCAAGAAGGCCACTAGATTAACCGTACACCCTACAAGGGGAGAAGCTTCACACTCAGTGCACTTGCTCTCATGATTGTATGCAGCAGTCCAAAACGGTCCTTGGATTATCCTACTTTCCTCCGTGGTTTATTCCTGGTAATCATGGACTCATCAACATCCATTATCTAGTTAATAGCAGCAACATACATAGCATACATAGAGTTGACTCAAGCCCCTTACCGGCTAAGTGACTTTAGTGGCCAGGGGTGACTGGGAGAATCGCCGTTGTCAGCGCCATGCGACTGTAATATTAAGTGAGTATGATATTTTACTGGCATTTCTACTGCCGATTTTACCACCAATTCTGTCGCCCCTCGCAAGATATTCAGAATCACCACCATACCCACAGTGAGTCCCCTGGCAATCCCAAGTCGCCCGGAAACTTTACTGCCCACATTGGCAGTCACTGCTGAAGTCGCTCAGAGGTTATGGCCCTTTAGGCCCTGTACCCATTAGGGCAATTAGGATATCAGTCATTGTGCTTTTGAGGGATTGCTCGATAGTATGCAGTACTGAAATGTACATGTTTGATCTGAATTGGCCCTAGTATAGAAGGATTCCCTGGGTAGAATCCTGATTGAATATATATATATATATATATATATATATATATAAATTGCCTAGAGACTATGGGGCTGTAAGTCTCAGAGGACTAATTGAAGTCATGCTGTTGATTCTAAGAACTAGAACCTCTGTCACGCTTCAAAAACTACCCTATATTCACAACTTTTTCTTGGTATTAGTACAAAATTGCTTCTATTCTTGGATAATGTTTTGTAAGTTATGTCAATGTCAAACATAGAGGGGCGATAGATGTGTCAAGTACTCCACTAGGTACATTTATGTCCACTTTATACTTCAACAATGTTCAGGTGCCATTATACATGTAAATATATATATAATTTATAGATATATGTAGTATGCTTACATTTATAAGTGTAAACCCAGCTAACAATTTTATGTTCCTACAACGTTGCTACAACGTTACACTTTGGTTGTAACAACGTTGCAAATTCACGTTGTTACGACATAAATTTGTGGACTCCCAGAAAGGTTGCAGCAACGTTGTAGCAAACGTTGTAATGTTAACTTTTCACAACCATTTTACAACTTTATTTTTTAAGCATATAAATGATATATTCAATATTTATGAATGTTATTCAGATCGTGTTATAATATAATATGATAGTGGTGCCACCTCTATGTTGAATTTATGTTGTCCCACAACGTTGTGACAATGTTGTGAAAGTAACGTTGTCACAACATTGTGGAAATGACGTTGTCACAACGTCATTTTGAAATGTTGTATGTATGTTTCAATATAACGTTGTAAAATACATTATAGCAATGTTTCTACCACGTTTTTCATTGAATGTTGTGAAAAAGTAATGTTGCAAAACGTTGTCTAAACGTTGTGTGTTTGCTGGGAATATGATTCATAGAGATATCTTCATATTATTGTAGACCT
Source organism: Lepidonotus clava (assembly GCA_936440205.1). NCBI lineage: Eukaryota > Metazoa > Annelida > Polychaeta > Phyllodocida > Polynoidae > Lepidonotus > Lepidonotus clava. The sequence continues at coordinate 5,091,068 of OW387136.1, read as the reverse complement.
TACCAATACAAAATGTTATACCAAAGTTCTCTTTATGTGAAAGAATGTTACAAAGGAAAGCCACAAAAAGAGACTAAAGTGCATCATTGCAATGGTTATAGAGGCATAATTGGTGTCACAGAAAAATAATATAGCAAGAACCAATTTCAAAATAGAACTTAACAGAACGTTTCTGCTACTTTATAATAATGTTGCATGCTTGCCTCTGGTAGCTTAGAGGAACAACCCTTGCCTGCCTTTGCTATCTATGAATCTCTCGCCACAGCTTTTTTGTCATAAATATTGCAAAGAAAGCCCTCAATAATTACCACAGTGAATAGAAAATAGATAAGTATATAAAATAAACCATACCATTTGGCTTCCACCACCAGCCAGATAGTCCAAGCCAACCTGTGATGTAAAAGAAACATTCCGCAACGATACCCTTTCAGTCAGTCTGTTACTCACTAAGATGGAACGTAACAATTGCATTATTGATGATGAGGTTGAAACCTGCCCAAATCAGGACGTTATTATAACAATATTTGTGACATTCCATGCGATTTCCAAGCTTATTGACATACACTTTGATAGGTCTAGAGTCAATATTTACCTAGAAAATGACCAAAAATAGTAAAATAAGCTAAAATTAGTCTAAAAATGAAATTTTGTGGAGCTTTATTTGATAGGTAACATTTTCACAATTTTGAATATTGTTGCCATGGTTACCAGAATGCCGGAAGAATGTCAAAATGTACATACTGTGCTAAGATGAAGTAATTGGTTGCCATAGAAACTAGATCATGTGACAAAAATTCCAAAATTAGGAAAACAGAAAAGAGGGATTTTCAAGCTACAATGTGCAAAAAACAGCTTAAAGATATCTTAATTAGTAATCAAAATGTCTTTAGCACCTAGCATTGCAACGTTCCACTGTTACAGTATTGTGACATTCTTGTTGGGTTATTGGTAAGGTCTCAACTTCACAAAATGTTTTTTAGTAAATCTCAACTTCACCTAAAACAACATAGCTGTTACATGAAAACTTTACAGGTTAAAGACTGACCAAAAAAGTAGAGTCACAGAATGTGCTTGCTACGTCGCTGCTTACCTGGGAATGTTGCAGACACATTTAGGATTGGTCTTGTTATCTGACATTGTAACATTGCGGTGACATTATTTTGATTACTCCTATCAATTTCCCTGCAACCAACTGTTGCAACTTTGCATTGTGTTGTTCTGGTAACATTCTTTCCACATGCCAAAGAATATGACAATATACATAGCATTCTGTTTCATTGTGGTTGGGACCTCACTTATGGAGAATATCGAAATAACATTCTGTTTAGGTTAGGTCAACACCTGATATAATACGATAGTCCCAGTGACATTCTGTTTAGGTAAAGTTAAGACCTGACCTAACCAGAACATCAGAGTAATATCATGTTTAGGTTGGTTTGGTTAGGTTGGGAGATCCCCTAGTGAGGAAGTCATAACAATGTTCTCTTTAAATGCAGTCTGAACCTCACCTAATCATAATGTAACAATGACGTTCTGTTTCAATTTGGTTTTGACATTACATCATTAGGACATTATGATAACATTCTGCCTTGGTTAGGTCTCACCCTCTCAGAAAAATAACATATTGGATATGTGATATTTTAGCAAGTAACAGAGACACCAAAAATGTATGTTGCATAATGTGATGCATATATATATTGCATCTTGGCTAGGTCAGAAACTTCCAGTCTGACTGAGGTAAAGGTTTTGACTGTTAATCAGGATTGATAATGTTAGTAATATCCAGAAGTTAGAGTGGAAATATAGTTCCTTCTTTATGGTCTAAAAGGTTGAATTGACCATTTCAGAGCAAGTGGTAGACTGGCACAAGGCTGGCCAGGACGACTTGTCGGAGGCACTCGGTGTAAGACCTATACTGAATGAGGCCAAAAATGTTATCCTGTTTATTGGTGATGGTCTCGGAATATCAACTATTACCGCCAGCAGGGTCTACAATGCCCAGAGGAGCAACAAGAACTTCTGGGATGCCCGCCTTGCTTTCGAAAAATTCCCAAATGCTGGCCTTGTTCACGTAAGTTGATAACCATATGTTAATACTTACAGTATGCTTGTCATACTGAACATCTATTTAGAAAAATGAAATATCTCCATATTATGTCAAAAAAATAACAACTTGCTCAGACATAAATCCAATATCTTTTTTACAATAATTTATTATAAAATTTATTATTTCTCCAGATGTTAGAATTGTATGACCAAGCATCCGCGGATATGTAAATTACTGAAACCATTTTTTCAAACTTGCCTCCATCCTTGGCATAGACATCGAATATCCTAAGAAATACTTTTAATTTGATGAAAAGCTTTTCATGTCATTGTAGTTCATCAAAAGATAGATTTTAAAAACTCGTCCTTAACTCCGCTTAACTCTCTAATGGAGGCTCATATAATGTTGGCAGTTTCTCACCTTTAGAGAGGAGTTCAATTAACCCATTCCACATTGAGTTCATCCTAGGGTTGGACAAGGGTTGGACAAAATGACTGTTTAAGCCATCCTTATTTCCCAAACTTGGGGTTACTGAAAAAAAGCAAGAATTATGTATTTCTATGTCCTCAAATACTATTATAATTTCTCATATTTCACTAATTGACAGATTTGCAGGTTTGCAAGCCAATCAAAATTAAGTATATCATGGAAAAACAGGTTTGGACGTTGTATGCTGGGCCGAGAGGCTCTAGCATTGGTTTGAAAAAACAACCAAAATATAAAGCTGCATTTTACCAATTTTGAAAGCAATCTGTCAACTAAAATTTTATCATCCCAGACCTATGCCCCTGACCGTTTGGTGGTGGACTCTGCAGCATCGGCCACGGCTTTCATGACTGGTGAGAAGGCCAGGGACGGAGTTGTCGGAGTGAAGTCAGATGTCGAGCGGGGAAGGTGTGACCTCCAGATAGGGAAAGAGCTCAAGTCGGTTCTCAAGTACGCACATGAAGCGGGTGAGTTGGCTGTTCCAATAGACCTTGTGCGGACGTGGTCACGTGATCACTTTTTGGTGATCACCACGTGGTGATCAAGACCACATGGACACAGAAAAAATATGATTCTATGAATTATGAAAGATGATATTTTAACATGAGACTATTTCTAGTGTTTCTAGCATAAACATGTATTTTGAATGCTTATAGAATCATGAATGAAAACTATTTGAAACTGATCACCAAGATGGTGGCCAGCTCATTCTGGACAGTTGTGACGTCATCTGCACAACGTCTATAAGCCCATCCCATTTGACATCAACATTAAAGTTTACCATGACATATTTTCAAAATTAACTCCATGCCTATTCCATGAAGACAATTGCATGATATAAAATTAACCAAAGCAATTTTGTTCACAAATTGCTCCTGAAATTTGCACAATGCAGCTTTACATATTGGGCTTTTCCCCATAGGAATCAATGTTAAGGCTTGCCAGCCCATCCTATAATGTCCGACCCTATTTTGCTCTGAACTCGACATTTTGATTACTTGGCAATTACCTGGCAAACCTGTACATCTGTCAATTGATCATATTTACAAGCTTGTGAATATAGAAAAATATAGTTCTTAAAGGGGCAAAAACTTGTTAGGCACCTAACAAGTTGCACCCTGCTGAGGACCTCCTCGGCACCTCCTGGAGTAATGAATATGCCAATGGGGCAATTGTTGGGTCAAGGAGAGGTTATGTAAGAGTGTAGATAGTGCTTTCTCTATAACTGTGGTAAGAGGGTTGTCATTTACTGACCAGTGTCCCCTTAACACATATATCAGCCTTAGCACAGGAGGGTTGATAAGCTTGATGAGGGAACAGACACAACTGTCAAATCTAACTGAAATATTTTTCTGATTTTTTCTGAACTTTTCTGGTAGGGATAGATCTGGAAGAGCATTTTTTTTTTTTAGTTGTGTTTATTTGGGTATTCTGGTTTCAGCAAAGCTGTCTTCCACCCAATCCCACTGTACAGTTTTGGATTCTCTAAATAGGGTAGCGCGGGTAAGCTTAAATAATTTCTCTCCATTTTAACAGCATTGTGTTATGTTATGTGTATATGCAAGCCTGTCTATAAATTAGAAAGGTAGGGTTATATTTTCCTCTGATATTTGGGATAAAGCAGAAATTTCCAGGAGATATTTTAATTGTTGGAATGATAGAGCCCCCAATTTTAATTGTGTGTAATTAAAATTAAGTTTAATTGTGTTTAACTGTGGCTGTTTTAGCGAGCAGATTTTTCATTCTGTAAAACGTTTTGAAAAATTTTGATTTATTTTTAAAATTCTTGAAATTTCAACCTGGGTAAAATTGTTATAAGCAGGTGAAAGTTTATGCTGTATTGGACTAAAAAAAATGGAATATGTTGCACTGTTGTGAGAATGTGATCTAACTTGGCTTTAATTTTGTGTGTGTGTGTGTGTGTGTAAAAGATTCTCCTTATTGTATGGTAACAATCATACAAGTTATAAACGAAAAAATGTTTTCTAACTTGGCTTAAAACTCTTACTGGTGTGATAAATTAATTATGCAACAAGCCACAGTGGTCCATTGCATAACGGGACTCGCTGTTTCAAGGGTTTGCACCAACAGCAGGAGTCATCCTTTTGCTCTCGTAACAGCAATGTCGCTGTTGTGAGAGGTATGTAATGTTGAATTGTGCCTGTTCTACTCAGCCAATTTCATTTTTGTAAAAGAGTTTTGAGAAATATAGATCCAGATTTAATGTTCATACAATTTTTAACACCAGGAAATTATTATAAATGAGTGAAAATTGCTGTTAAAATTTCACAACAGCAAAGGTTTTGTCATCACAACAGCAAGACCAATATGTAAGTCCTCGCTGTGCTCTCACTGTTGTGAGAGTTTGGTTATGCCATGGACCATCGGAGATGTTTACTATCAATGAAGAGCTGGGGCCTGTGTACTGCTGCATAAGTTTTACATTTCATAAAGTTACAATGACCTTTTTGGTGTCGTTGCTATGTGAGTTTTTATTTTGCTTAAACGAGTTTCCATGGATTTAAGTAAGTTTTGAGTCAGTTACGCAAGTTTTGGTTCTAGTTATGAAAGTTTTGTTTTGAACTGGCCACGTATGAGAGTTTCAAACTCGCATACACTTTTCGTAAGCTCACATAAAACTCCCATAGCTGTGGAGCTTCTTATGAAACACTCCACAGATTAATTAATATGAAGAAAGGGAATCTCAAAACTTTGTCCATTGACCAGCATTAAATGATATTTGGATAAAGCTGCTTTTCTTCAGACTTGTCTCAACCATTTCAGGTAAAAGAACAGGTATAATTTCCACTGCCCGTATAACACATGCCACCCCAGCTGCTGCCTATGCCTCTGCGGCCGACCGAAACTGGGAATCTGATGTAGAGATACCACAAGAATACCGCACCCAGTGCAAAGACATCGCGCGACAGATGATCGAGGACAACAACGACATCAATGTGAGATTCATACAATCAAACATGTATTACTATAATAGAATTCATAACGGTTAAACCCCAAAATGAAATACCACACTGTCATTAGACTTTAAAAATTTATCATGTTGAAACTGAAACTGAAATACTGCATATGTGAGGATACTTTTACAAATATATTCATATAATATCTTTAAGTACAAGTAAATCTTTTGCCGCTTAAAAGATTTTTCAGACCCAAAAGCTGCGTGGGTTAACTCTACTGTAAGTGCAGACTAGAGACATCGCGTATACAATTATCCTTATATACGCAGACATTATATTAAACAATTATATACTATATCATCAACTGTAATTAACTCGGGGGCGATGTCACCCAACCCCCTTTCTTTCTTTCTTTTTTTTCAAACAAAGATCCTTTTTAATAATTTACATAAGTCTGCATATATAATGATTAAATGTATATGTGATGGTCGCCTCTCGAGGTCTGCCCGTGTAACCGGTCTCTATCCTTTCAGGTGTTCCTCGGAGGGGGGCGTACAAAAATGATGCCCAACACCACTGCCGACCCAGAGTACCCGGAGGTGTACGGGGGTCGTACAGACGGCCGAAACCTTATAGAGGTAAGATGAAAATCATGTTCTTACAAACCCTGTTTCTGGTAAGATTAAATAAATTTACCCCAAAAGGGCTACTTTATCTTGTTGAAGTAACGTATACATTTATCCCTACATTTTACCTATTTGTATATAACAGATTGAGTTTTTCTATTGGTAGAAAATAAAACTAATATTGACTAAGAAATCAGTTTAATCAGAATTCTTTAACATCTATTATCGCCTTTTTATGTCACTGTATTCCCAAGGTCCATGCACATGCACAGAGATTATCACTTAAAAAGTGAGAATGTCCATTTTAAAAACCTATTTTGCCAAAGAACTAAGCCAACTAATGTATATTTCAATAGAGTATACTCACATCCACACACAAAAATCAGCAGTTTTTAGCGCTGATTCATTGGCTGCCTAGTGGGTAAATTTTGGGCTTGAGCCATAGAGACATACTGATTATTATTACACTAAAAGCAATGAACCTATAGCAAGCAAAGATATACAACTCAGACCAATGCCTACATGTATTTTTGTGATATTAATATTGTTTATTGTGGTGCTCCCTATCGACGTCTGTACACATCGCTACAACGCATCATCTATTGCGCCATTTTTGTGCTGTCATTGCGATTTGTTTATGTTATCTGGTTGCACGGACACTCAAAGGGGGCATCACAATCAACAACATTCAGGCATAATGTTATGAGTTACTAATCTTTGAGAAGCTACAATATTTTTGCTAAAAGTTTCTTGATGCTTGTCCAGGAGTGGACAAGGGTGATGAGGCAGAAGTTCACTGACACTGACAAGTACAAGTTCGTTCAGAAGCTGGATGAGTTTAAGGATGTAGATCCTGCCAAGATTGATCGACTACTAGGTAAGGCATAATGGCAGAAAAGGGGGAAATAATTTTGAGGCAATTGACCTTTCTTTTAATTTATGGTCTCTTGATCGATGACATTCAACAAATATTTAAACTTATTTAAGCTATCGAAAGAATGGTTTTCAGATTTCTTGTCCAATTAATGTTTCAATAGTTTTGAGATTGGTTGCAACAACATAGTTTGATGAATTTCCATCTCAAATAATCTATAAAGGTACTTTCAGACAGGAAAGCCAGCTTGATTTCCTTTATGTATACCCTGCGCAAGTGCATTCAGATCTAAAACCTGATAATCAAATGATAATTATAATTCAAAAATGAACCCTTTTAACTAAATGGTTTTCATAAATGATTATGCTTTAATTCCTAAAGCTTTTTTCCGAATATCTATGGAAGTTATTGTGTATTTCAGAAAAAGTCTATACTGTATTCCAATAAGACATGATAAAGATAATTATGAGGTTTTCAGTCTCTTGTAGGTATTTTGATCAGATTTCATATAGTGACTGGAGTATGAGTTGCCTTTGTGTATCTTTTTTTTTCTTTGTAACATAATAATTCCAAGAGAGTCAACAGTAAACTTAGAACTGTAATGTTTGGATTCAGTCAGAATGACCTTAGTCATTTTTATGATAATGTTACAGTTATGTTCTGTTCAGTTCTATTTTAGTTCTTAACACATTGCTTTGAAGCCACCCATCAATGGTACTGCAACCATTCCTTAGTTGCATTATGATGTTATTATAATTGGTTGCGATCTTACACTAAACAATTATATCATTACAATGTTCTTGAATGGTAAGGTCTAAACTTCACTAAATTCTTAAGTAATGCTACTAAAACATTATGAAAGAAACTTACTGTTTTGTTGAAATGTAGGAAGTAACAGTTGGAAACAAAAAAGTATGGTCACAGAAAATGCCTGTTATGTATGGTGACTTAGGGGCCTTTGATTAAGTGCATACACACCAAGGGGGGTGGATGGGGAGGTCTAGAAGTTATATTCCTATATAAATTTAATGTATACTTTGGGCAAAGTGGGGGGGGGGGAGTGGGGGGGTCTGAAACTTTTTAGAATGTGCCTACATTCTTAATGAAGGGCCCCTTATATTAATCTAATATTTTCAACTGTACTGACATGGGTGTCAGTCCGCTGCATATAATCTTAGCTAACTTTTAAGAAACTAAGGATCAGTGACTCTCTGCTAGGGTAGCAAACTCAGGTTACTGTTGGGAGGGTGAGCAGGGCCGAGCTGGCAGACTTGGCTAGGGGTGTTGGCTGCATGTGGTTGAGTGGACAAGCCTCTTCGGACTGATAGTGTCAATGGGAGTGCAGCGACTTATATGACATGTTTTGGATTTAATAAAGATTATCCTTTCACACAAGTGTTTCTGTCACCTCTTAATGAAGAGCTACATTCTTAGATGATCTGCAGTTGAGACAAGAAGGAGAACTGTGATATAAACGAGCTAGCATACTGCAATAATTAAAACGGAAAAATAGTAATTGGCAACCCTATGCATAACAGTAAAGTAAAACCCTAGAGGTCACAACACTATACCTATCCATTTTCTCTGTTTTGTATTTAGGTCTGTTTGAGCCAAGTCACATGCAGTATGAGGTTGACAGACTCAATGCATCCAAGTCACCCTGGTCTGAACCATCTCTCTCAGAAATGACCGAAAAGGCACTCAACATAGTGAAGAGGGGAGACAAAGGCTACTTTCTATATGTAGAATGTAAGATGATCTTTCCTAGTAGAAAGCCACTGTGTTTTACTGCTAAGAGGACTATTTGAATAACGAATAGTAGAAACCAGTGCAGCATTTGACCTATTTGTTAACAATAAAATGTTAGAAACAAAAATTTCTTTTGTAATCTTAATTTACACACCTTTAGTCTTTTTAGAATGAAGTCAAAGTCATAAGAAAATAGTATTAAAAAATCTATGATAATAGAACAATAAATGAAAAGAAATAAATGTAATGAAATGCCTTAAACTATTTGCTACTATATTTGAAACTCTCGTTGTTTCTGAAGCTGGCCGAATCGATCATGCCCACCATGACAACAATGCCTTCCGGGCCCTCAACGATACCATGGCCTTCTCCGAGGCTATACAGAAGGCGATCGACATGACGGATGAAAAGGATACCCTGATCCTGGTGACTGCCGACCACTCACATGTCTTCACAATAGCCGGGTATTCCACAAATGATATTAATATTTTGGGTGAGCATATCATTACGAATTCCGAATTACACCATGATTATTATGTACCTGTTAGCTGAAGATGCTTATAACAAACAGGAGATTTGAATTTAATATTGTAAAGTTCTTTCACAATGTTTAAACTTTATGTCTGGTCTCAATGACTGTTACATGATACCAACACCATGAGCAGCTTTGTACCAATAATTTCACTCAATTGGTACAGGCAGGTTTCCATCGAATGACTTTGGATTTTCATACCTGAACAATTATTAACAATTCCAAACGATTAGAATAGAAATAAAAAGTGTCTCAAATGAATGACTAGTTGTTTCCACTGAACGACCAAACACTTGGTATCTGGATGATTCTGGGAGGTTCCTGGGCATTTTTTTTAACGCAACAGAAGGGAAATAAACAGAAAACAATTACTTTAATTACTTTTAATTGCCTTTGGAAGAAATTGTGGGCTTTAGTCACCCAAAAATATTTACCAGGTTAGATATTCTGTCGTTTGTGAATCTTACTTTCCTGCAGTCGTTTACTGTTGGTTGCAGTCGTTTATTGCCATCTTTACTGCCGATTTAAATTTGTGGTTTCCAATGAACGATTTCATGAATGAGAATTAACAATTTCTAAATCTTTCCTTGTCTTAGGCAGTCTTGAGGAGAATATCGTTCAATGGAAACCACATTTCATTTTTGATTTGAAAAATGTGCATGTACATGCTTCAACATTGGTAAATAAAAAAAATTCTGTAGGTGACGCCTTTCCCATAGAAAAACTGTGCAAAATGATATACCAGTTAGGACATATTGGCTCAATAATTGCTATCCAATTTCATTGGATACCTTAAAAGCATAATATACGACACTTCGTGGGAAATCCAAGTTTATCTGTTATGCCTTTGTTTTTCCAGGACTAGCTGCCATTAACAATGGCACAGACGTGACTACAACCCTGGGCCTAGATGGGTTACCCTACACCACCCTTGGCTATGCGTAAGTATCATTCATAGCGTGTTTCCAGGAGGCAACAAACATAAATTTGTCGCCTGGCCACAGACACAACAATTCTTAAACAATCAATACATCAATCCATGCGTGATGAATGCAGTCTACAGTTTGAAAGGGTTAAGCCCCATTCGCAGTGGTTGATGGTTGTGTTGCTGAGACCTGTGAAAAAATTGTCTTAAGGTTTCACAAATGACCTCAGGTGTGATGAAATTATCGCAAGCCAGAGATATTGATCATATAGCATTCACACTAAGAAGTAAGCTTCCTTGCGATCATTTTAGTAAGCAATCTCCCCTGAATTTGCAAAAGTTCACTACAAAAATATTAAACATGTTGAATAATTATTTTGCAAGGAAACAGGGCACAGAGGGCTACAATAATACAACGTTTCCAACATTCCCAGATCACAGAGGCCTATGGCAAACCACTTTAACCACATCGAATGGGGATTTAATAAATGTTGCCCAATGACATACCTATATCACTGTGGTTTTAGCTTTAGCTGTTAGAACAACATCTTTGAAATAGATTGAAAAACTGAAGGATTTCTCAGAGACTTTTTAAAAGTGACTATACACTTTTTTTATTTGATCTCCCTTAGTCCAGTTCTATGCTATGATAATTATTCCACTGGAACGAAACATTGCAATCTTAAACTGTTGCTGGTATTCTAAATGAAGAAACAGATATTGAACTTTACTATTAGGCTTATTCTACCATTTCCATAAACTCCCTTGCCAGTGGTCAAGAAAAAGATTAAGCACATTATATATACTCAGAAAAAATAAAAAGCCATCAAGTTATCTCAATTTTTTCTTCAATTAATGATTAGGAATAGGTCAAACAATTATAATATAAATACATATATGATGGACTAAATATTTGTTATCATAAGAGAGTGGCTTTTGCTTTAGCACTTTTTCAAATGTTAACAGTTGCAACTAACAGTAGTCAGGGATGTTTACACATGGGGAGACATAACTGGGATAGTCTCCACAAAATATTGATCATAATTCTCATGACAGTTCCGACATTTAACCCTATATTTCTGATAATCCAAAACATACTTTTATGCTTTTGATAGTTTTGGGCCCTTCAGATAAAAGTACAACATGGATTTCAGAATAACCTGATAGATCAACCTATTTCCTTAATGTTTTTTTTTATTGTTGGGAGAGGATTTTTGTGATCATAGAGTGAATCAATGACTGTTCACACAAGTAAATATTGTCTTGTCACTTGTTTCATTTTCAGTAATGGCCCTATGGCTAGTTTTGACTACCATTATAACCACACCGGTATGCCTGGCAGCCGACGAAACCTGACGGAGGATTCCACTAGTGGAAGGATAAGTGAGTGGTACTTCATATAATGAATATATTCTTTAAAGGCATGTCTTTATTCACAAGATAAACACAAGACTGGAAGCAAAGTAGGAAAATCTGTCTGGACCAATAGACTATTTCAGTATCATGTTATATTCTCTGTGAATCTAATTACAAATCTTATGATTATCAGAAGGTAGGTTTTTAAAAATGTGTGCGCATTCTTGTAAGTCAACCAGAAATTAGAACATCCTTTATAACACTCCCCTTTATCAATGAGCATAAACACAGGTCAAAAAAATACATTGTTTTCATTCACCACTTCCTAAATATAGTAGCATTCCTCTCTGTTTCTTATATATTTATTCTCGTTTTGAGAAATTGCTGATTGGTATAAGAACATCGAGTGATTTTATAATCTGAATCACTGCAGTTTCCTTGAACTGCATGGAATAATAAGACAAACCAGTTTACCTCAATGTTTGCAGAGTGACATGAGATTTCACTAAGATTCAACTAAGTTAAGCACCATACCCACTTTCCAACGGCCTGACGGCTGATGCCAACACTGTTGTCAGCCATCGGTGTTAGTGTCAAATCATCAAACATGCTTTATACGGATCGGCGTGGCCATTGGGGGAGGGAGGGGCAGGTAGTGTGGCTGGTGGCCTACTCAGATAAGGCATACCCAGACACAATCGGTGTGGCCATCGGCATCGGTATTGGCTGTCAGCGCGGCTGCTGGCGCAGATGGCCACACAGATTCAGCCAAAATCACTCTAGTGGGTATGGGGCTTTAATGGATATGGTATGAGGATTGGGAGCTGCAATAATGAAGGATAGCTCAGGCAATTTACCTTACTCTCCTTTAAAGTTAAAGCAAACCACAATGCAAAATTATCAAAATTTAGTAATTTTTTTAAATTTTCAAAATCGATCCTGACATCTTCAACTACACTCATATAAATCATATTGCCAGTTAAAATCAAATATTGGTGGCTAGAAGTCTGATAATTATGATCCTTGGAAAGAGGATCTGTTTGTTTTTGTTTTCTGGTCTGCCATCAACTTGTTGGGGAATCCCCCCACGTGACCCAACTGCCCCATAATCAGTGATGTCATCTTCAGGGTCAATAGGTCAATTCCTCCCCTTTCCTTTCTGTACTAAGCCAGGCTCATCCATGTTTGCCTCCTCTCAATTCCTACATCATTCTCCACCAAAAATAATACTCATTAGAGACTCTGCTAGCAGAGTGAAAATGCAGGGGGGATTCCGGAAATCACATTTTGATGACATCATCAGTTTTTGGGTAAACAATCTAGGTATTTGTGTGGACCACACAACAGACCAAAACAAGTCAGAAAATGAGTATTCATGACAGTCTAAATCTGTTTTTGAATAGAATTTTGCATGCCATTCTGTTATCAGATGAAGCATGATCATACATGGTTTGTCAACAAACAAAGTTCACTGAAAATTTTATTTGACAATATATAAGTGATTTGCGTTGTGGATTGCTTTAATGCTCCCAATAATATGTAATGCTTCCAGGTGATGTGGACTACCTTCAGGCTGCGGGTGTTCCAGTTGAATATGAAACGCATGCCGGTGAGGATGTTGCGATGTACGCTCGAGGCCCTCATTCCCACCTTGTTACGGGGGTCCACGATCAGTCCTACATCGCCCATCTCATCATGTATGCCGGCTGCATCGGCCCTTCACAGGGGGTGAGGAACTTCTGCAAGGAGAAACGGGACTATGAAGGCTGGCCCATGGACCCCACTTTCATGGACCCAGCTTCAGTGAGGTCTGGGGCTGGACAGTTTAACCAACTTCCCATGGCCATTACCTTACTGTTATTATCATTGTTTCTCTTATTCAAGAAAGTTTAAAGACATTTGGTTGTGAGTAGAATTAGTTTGCAAAGCTACTCTGAATAGTTTCAGGTTAAAGAAAGGGAAATCATAATTAGTATAAAAAAAATACTGGTCTTTATAATATAAGTGTGAATACAGAAGATGATTGTACCCGTCTGGGCCATATAGTGGCCCTTCATTTAAATTCTTTTTTTCATATTATTTCTAATTATCTATCCTGGATTGTCTCAATTACAAATTAATTTTCATCAAACTCCAGTCGCGATTTTACTGTCAATAAGCAATATGTTACTTATAGGAACAACTTAAACGTAAAGTCTATACAGTAAGACTTACTCACGAGATGATTACAGATTGTTTTTTAGGATTTGTGTACTATTGTTGGGTAGTGTGGATCTTGTAAATGCATAGCCCAATATTGCCAATATAAGTGACATTCCATGGGAAATCCAAGCTTATCTATACCTGCAATAAGCTTGGATTTCCCATAGAGTGTCACATTAATTTAAAAATCAGCATGATGCCTTATCATGAGTAGTTTTTAGCTATTTATATGGAAAAAAAAACCTTGAAAAAGAACAAATGACAAATAGTTCACTTAGAAAATTTAATACTCAATAATGTTCAAGAATTCATTTTTTTAGAATTATCAAGAATACTTCAGAATACCAAAGAATGATGAAGAATAGCAAATAACACTCAAGAATATTTGAGGAGGAAAAGTAGATTTGGAAAAGTACAACGGATACAAAAAGTTGAATTTTGAGTACTCAAGAATGTAAATAAAACTTATGGGGTCTATCTGTATCGTAACAATTAGGATAACTAAGCTGTGGCTGTTAGGTGCCTTATTCATACTGTGTGTACATTATTATTTTAGTATGCGATTGTCGTACATGTTATGTTTGCATGTGAGTTTGCAATAATTCTAGAAATTGTGTGATAGAATATTAAGATAAAGTGCGAAATCATCCTCACACATAAAAATTGTTTGTTATCTGTCTTTTAAGAAATCATGTTGATTTTCTATTATATTATATTATTTTAGTTTTCTTATATTTTATATGTTATGGCCCATTTTGATAGTCCTGTATCAATATATTATTCAACCCCAAGTATGAAACAATAGATCTAAAATATACTTCGGAATATTTTTTGTATATATATTGGTTTATCATAGATATTCCCAGCAAAAATATCAAAAATGCTTGATTATGTGTCTGGACTTTTGTCGGGATAAAATTGGGATAAAATCTTAAAATGAAATTGTTGTGACGTTCCTCGGTAGTTCGGGGTTTTCAAATTCTACAGCAAAGGGACGCGGCAAGAAGCCAAGATGTAAGATGAAGAGTGGTGCCTCGTGCACGAGGGGGAATGAGCGGGTCGATCGCGAACTCGGTATTCGATGATGGTGGGGGGATGTCTCAGTCGGCCAGAACCGAAGTATCTCGGACATCGGGACCGGGGAACCGGGGCTTCGGCTAACAGGCGGAGGACATGGGAAAATGGAAACGATGGGGGTGGATTCTTGATGCCCCTCGACAGTGGACGTCCTTCCTCGTGTGTCTCTCGGGTGTACCAGCTCTTCGGCGTGTCGGGAGTATCGGGCTGACGCTCGCCTAAAGGGTGGTAGTGTGGGGCCGAGCCAATCGCGCCTTCGTACTCCCAGTCACCGGGGGGCTGCTCATTATCTCAGGTTTCCGGACCTGTCCGGTCTTCTGGCTTTGTACCGTCAGTGGGGCTGTTTCGGGCCTTCGGGCCATGTTTCGGTCCGTCGGGTCTTCGGACCCCGTACTACTTCTTAAACCATTTTATAAGAACTTCTACTAATATTATCTCACATTTGTTAAGTTATCTAGTTAATTTCCAATCATCTCATCGACTAAGACCCCATTCAGGGTGTTACCAGGGAAAGAAGACACATGTGGACACAAGGAGTACCAAGATGGAACTATTTATTTCGGGCCTCACCGCCCTTTTTTATAGTCAACTTCTCAGCCCTGATTGGCTATAAGAGATCAAGTGGTCATAATGTCGTCACTTCCGGTTTAACACTTTTGGGTTTTCGGGTTTACCACTTTCCGGTTTTTGGGTTTAACACTTTCGGGTTTCGGGTTTCGGTACCTTAAAAATACACTTTTACTTTACATCATTCTATTTGTTTTCGATACCGACATTGACATACTGATGAATGGACATTCATCATATTGATATAGCTACTATTTCATACTACTTTTGCAGATGTGATGTTTTCTTCGAAAATATTTTAGAGAGGCAATATTTTCTACAACAAAATCCATGATTTCACACTTTTGCAATACTTTTGCCCCATGTGTGAGGGCCTTTAGGCTTCAGGTAAGTATCAGCTTGACAGCCAGTGTAAACCCCCACAGTCATGTTTTTCACTTATAAAGTTTGATTTCAGTTAGGCTAAGGTTAATGTTCATTATCTGTTATATGTTAAATGCCACCTGCGGCCTTGGGGAGACCTGTCAACCTGATTCTGGGGCACTACCAGGTCAAGCATGTGACGTTATGCAGTGAATGTATGTTGGTTCTGTTTCAGTTTCAGTTTCTGTTTACAACATTGTACCTCTCTCTATTTCATACTACTTTTGCAGATGTGATGTTTTCTTCAAAAATATTTTAGAGCGGCAATATTTTCTACAACAAAATCCATGATTTCACACTTTTGCAATACTTTTGCCCCATGCGCGAGGGCCTTTAGGCTTCAGGTAAGTATCAGCTTGACAGCCAATGTTGAAGTACTTTAAGTTTTGGTGTGTAGTAGTACTTCCTAAGTGTTGTAAGTAATAACACAGACTCAGGTTCTTGTTGCAGAATAGATGTTGACAGTCCCAGCTCCAGCCTCCAAGAGAGGGACTGGGTGTTTTTTTTTTTTTTTTTTTTTTTTTAAATTCGTTTATTTTCAACATCACGCAGGTTACATACATGGTCTTCCTGTTGATATGATAGTTATGATGATGAAAAGTGATGGTATGATGAATGATGATGACATACAAAATCATAGCCTGTTCTGTTGATTACATAGGCGGGTCAATAAGCATTTAATACCTCTTTTAAACTTTACTTTGGTGGTCGACCTCTGCAGACTTTCAGGAAGACAGTCCCACAGTGCGATACCTCGTGACAACGGGCTCTTCAGATACTTTTGATACTTTCTTTTGATATTTGTAAATTTAATTTTGTTTCTGCTCCGAAGGTGGACTCTAGGTCTTGTCTTATTGATCCTTTCTTGATCAGAACATAACCTGTACATTAATGATGAAATATGTTCCACCCTCCGTTCTTTCAGAGGATCTATTCTATATTTCCTAGCCAGGTCATCAGCTTTTAGTGTCGGGTTTTGCTTATTGTCTATAATTTTTAAAGAACGATCTTGGAGAGTTTGTAGCCGAGATATTTTCCCAGTTGGGCCACTGTCCACCATGAAATCAGCATAATCCCCTATCGGTAAGATGGTTTGTTTATAAATCAGACATGCAGTCTTTGTGCTAATAAATTTACGTAACTTACTAAGCTGGAAAACAGCTGGGTGTGTGCATAGCCTTTTATTGACTCCACAAGTTAAATATACATATCAATTACTTAGATTAGCCATAAAGCACTCCTGCTTTGAGGCTAGGCTACAGGTAAAACAATAACCCTGTAGCACCCCATGTGGAGCCCCTTATTCTGATTGGTCAATGAGTCCAGTGGTTCATTGCATAACCAAACTCTCACGACAGCAAGACCACCACAAAGGTTTAGCAATGGGTCTTACAAAAGTGATATCCTTAAGGTTTTTAAATGCAAACCCTTACTGTTGTTTCCACAACTTACCTCTTGCATATTAAACTTAGGGGCACAGCTATTATTTACTGAAAACAGAATATTTAAATAATGACCCCAAAATACCCCACCTCACCCACTGTGAGATACCCCACTGTGGCAAAAATACATATTGGATTTGTACTAGAACATACACACATTTCTTTTAAAGATTTCAGACAACCCCAATCCCACCCTTCTTGCACATAATACTTATAAATGGAGAGCCTCACGTTAAATCTCTATAAATAATATTCATAATAATTATTAAAGACACTGTGGTGAAAACAGGGCTACCATTTCCATTTTTCACGTTCTGTTTGGTCACTGCTCTGTTATTAGACACTATTATTGGTGTTAGATAATGATGTCAAAAGTGTGAGTGATATGACCTTTAGTCATGAGCCAATGATCACATACTGTGCCTCTCATACCTAGCCTAGATAGATATAATAAGCCCATCCCAGTATTCATTAACATCAAGTTTTACCATGGAATTACATAGCAATTTCTTTCTGATTTAATCTCCCAAGATAGAAGTGTAAAACTAAATGAACCCTGGTGGTATGGTTGACAGATGGCCCCTAAAATGTGTAAAATACAGCTTTACATATTGGCCTTTTTCCCATAGGAACCAATGTTAAAGCCTGTCAGCCCAACCTATAATGTCCAACCCTATTTTCCCTAAAATGCTGCATTTTGATTGGCTAGCAAACCTGCAAATCTGTCAATTGGTAAAATTTGAAATATCATAACATTTTATCAGCACTTGGGCATATAGAAAAACACAGTTCTTGGTCATTCCAGTAATCCCAATTTTTGGAAACAAGGATGGCTTGTACGTTAATTTTGTCCAACCCTTGTCCATCCCTAGGTTATACCTAATGTGGGATGGGCTTATTGGACAACATTTCCTAAAGATGAAATATACCAACCAAACATGCGATGTTATCATAACATTGCAACAACATTCTGGTTTGGTTCTTATTGAGTTACTTTGCTTGCTCCCAACAAAATACTGCTGTGACGTTGCACTGCAAGGGCTACTATAACGTTCTGGTTACATTCTTCAAATTTCACAGGATATTCTTCAAAAGAATAATGTTATGATAATGTTCTGATTTGGTTAGGTTTCAATCTTATCATCAATGATGTCATTATTTTGTGCCATCAAAGTAAGAGCTCGAGACTGACTAGAAAAGTGTGGTTGCAGAATGTTTCTGTTACATCACAACTTGGCTGGGAATTCTACTATGAGGACCTTCTATTAAGTATGTACGAACATCATACTGCCAGATATTTCATAATATAACTGACATTTACTGAAATATGGCTCAATTTACAAAAATTAATCGATGAATTGCTGTTTAAAAAGCTGTATCTCTGGTTCAAATTGGAATTTTGAAAAATTCTTTCAGATTTTGAAAGCTGAATTTTCCCTCTTTAAATAGTGTATCTATGGGATTTTACTATAGGGCTGCATATATGGGGCCTCTGGCAGTGAAAGTGTTAAGAAATTGTGGACCCCATCACCCCCCCCCCCCCCCCCCATCCTCACTATGGCCAAAATACACGTTGGATTTGAATTAGACCGTAGCCACATGTTAATAGATTTCGGACCCCCCTCCACTCCCACGATTGTTGTGTGCATGTATATTTAATGGAAAGTCTCACGTTATTTCTCTCAAAATAATTGTCATATACACGCTGTGATAAACACAGCGCTAATGTTTGTGGTCTTCATTATTGTTCTGTTAGGTGACCGCTCTGTTATTACGGACAGTTTTTGGTGTTAAGGGGGGTTTACACAGGCTGTCAAAATCCTTACGATAGGTCCTTGACCGAAGGCTTACGTTAATCCCGACGACCTTACAATAGTCCTGACGACCTTATGATAGTCTCGATGACCTTATCCGCTTGTGTAAACCCATTTCATCGTAGGGAAATGATTGTCTTAAGGCTGGAGTAAGCCTTAGGATAATTCATCGGGACTAATTCCTTACGATAATGAGAATTTCAGACGTGTTTGAAATTTTGGTGAGAATCCTTAGGTTAAAAGGCTTACGTCAGTGGAATCGGGCTAATTATAGTGAAATTCCTTATCTTAAGAGCCTCTATCGGCCTGTGTAAACCCCCTCTGTTTAAATATTCTTATACAAATCTATAGATCATTTCCTTGTCGTAAGCCTTATACCAATTATCATGGTTTTTTTATCCTAAGGATATTGTCGGGCTGTCTAAACCTTTCATGACTACAGTCCTTAAGACAATTATCACCAATAACCTACGATAATGACCTACATAATTAGTTTTTGGCCTGCGATAACTCATTAACCTAAGGTTAACCTAAGCAAATTTTCGAAAGGACCCGTTGACGGCCTGTGTAAACTGGGCTTGAGATAATGATATTGAAAGTGTAAATGATGGGGCCTTTGGCCTCAAATTAATAATCACATGCTGTGCCTCTCATCTAACCTGGATATATATAATTGGACAACATTTACTAAAGATATTATGTTTGTGCACTATAACCATTGCCAAGTTTAAAGTTGCCCTATAGACCTTGTGCAGTCTTGGTCACGTGACCACTTTTTGGTGAGCACCACGTGTTCATTATAACCAGGTGGCAATAAAATATGTCCAAAATGTATTACTTCTACACGATAGAAATGAGTAATTATGAACTTATGCTCGGGATGATTTAAGATAAATCTATCATAAATTGTATTTCAGATGCTTTTTTATATTGAATAGTAATAATTTGTCCTTTTTGGGCCGTGTGACTTCACGTGCACCGGGGGCGGATCCAGGGAGGGGTCCAGGAGGTCCTGACCCCCCCCCCACCCCCCCCCCACCCCTTTTGGGTGGACCCCTAAACTACAAAATGAGGGGGAAATGCTGCGCATGTATGCGCAAATGCATGTGGTTTCAGTACTTAGCCTTCCCAGCAAACAAGGCCCATGGAAACTACATGTTTATGACATGACTTTTGATTTGGTGATTTAATAACGCTATTGCTTTACAAATATTTACAGGGCACATTAAGCTACAGAAAGTTAGAGGAAACACGAGATTAACATAAACATGTGAAAAACACCGGAAATGGTGTTAACAAAATCTCGTGAATACCACCTATTTTTGCTGCCTGTAAAACACGTGTTAACACGAGTCGTTGTTTCTTGGGTTCATACTGATCCCCGCTTGGCCCCTGTGCACAGCGTTTAATTATAGGTTAAGTGCCACCTGCGGCCTTGGGGAATCCTGTCAACCTGATTCTGAGACACTACCAGGTCAAGCATGCAGCGGTATGCAGTGAAGTTATGTTGGGTTTCAGTTTCAGTTTCTGATTCTGTTTACAACATTAATTGTACCTCTCTCTTTTGACGGCTTCTAAGAACGTAGTTGGGTCGGAATGTTTCGGGTTCTTTATGTGTTCTTAATCAATGTCTCCTAGTGAAGAAAAATCCCAATTTCTGTATTGTTTTACAAAATTCTTTTCAAAATTTGTTGAAAACTCTAGGGTCCGGGCAAAACACAAGGGCAGGGCAGGTTTCTGAAACGCAGCTAATGTTCCCCCTGACCTAACCCTGTGGAACCCACCTATCCAGGATTGGAACGACTCATTTCCCGCAAAATTGTCCAAATATTGTCATTTTGATTGAAAATCTGACACAATTGAAATGTCCACAAAGGTTTATGAGTTGCTGAGAAGGTAACGATTTCTGGTGGATCGCATGACGATCATCGTCCATTTTGTATATAGAATGTACCAGGGGTTTATTTATAACAAATCGTTCTAAGTTGGGAAAAGCTGGAAAAAGTCCATTTCTCCTGACGCCTAATCGGCAACGGTTGGTTAAAATTGGAAGCTTTTACTAACTATGAAATACTAATGTTGATCATCTAACAATATTGATACAATGTTGATTTCTTTCAGAAGGACACAATTCCCCATAAAATGTGGTTAAAACGTTTCAACGGTGGAATGTACGTTTTATGCAAGATTATCCTATTTTTTCACACTTTTCTTAAGTAAGAGCAATATTTTATTTTCAAATTTAATCATTTCATTTTCAGCGTTATAAATTATAAAATAAACACTGGATCTCTTAGATAATAGAGATATTGCCACTAGACGACATAATGGTAAACTTTTTAAAATACCAAAAGTGAACCATACGAAATATACGAGAAATCTCAAATATGTAACAATGTTGTGTTGAAATTATCAAAATATTGATCATGGAAAATATTGTTGATAGAAATAGATCTAAAAATGTATTGAAAAATTCTTTTCATAATCCGTATGCTAAGGTGCATTGGCATGTCATATAGATTTAAGTATACTCACCTCATCTCATCTCATTTAATCATCACATAATGCCATTCTTATGGCAAATGAATACAAGAGGATTTATTGAAACTAGAATGACCCGCACCACCAAGAAAATTGTAACAAAGGGGTGCGGGTGGAAGTTCAGCGCAGCTGAACCTTTTTTTTATCCAAATAAAAACAATAAAAGCAAAAAGAAAAGAAAACCCTTTGGATTCCACGCCAAGTTAATATTCGCCCAACCAAATCTAGGTTATGGTCAATAAAGGAGAGTTATAGGACAATTGATATAGTTCTGCTAAAATATATCTCAGCCAATCATTGTTATGTCTCTTTGATAATGATATTTGTTAGATATGTTACACAGATTCTTAGACACGATTGATGGCCTTCACCTCGACCCCATTGGGTAACCAACCACGGAATTCGGTTAGAGGCCAAAGATCAGGGTGAGAAGTGCACCCATGAGACATTCTGGGTCTCAACCTATAATACTGAATCGTTGATATATCGGTCAGAAAGGTGAACAACTCTTAAGCTGAAGCCCCATTCATACCTTGGGAACTTTTCATTTCGGTTTGATAATATAATTGCAATCTCCTTGTGTTTAGAACTATCAATTATGGGAAATTTGTTTGTGGATTATACAGGAGCTATCAGTGTATGCGGTTTTGTGATTAATTATTGAAAAATTGTTCATGCTTGCAATTTTAATATCACAGTGACAAATTACCCAGGATAAATGGGGTTTTATCACCCGCACGGCCGGCAAGCTCAACATTCTCACTTGTTTTAACATAGTTTGAAGAATATTTTGGTGATAAAATAAAGAAGAACCTTTGGGGTCGTCCTCTGGCAGCCATACGACCCTTGGGGATTGTACGAACCTCGGGCTTCGCTCTCGGTTAGTGACGATCCCTTACGGGTCACACGGACGCCCTCTTACTTCTTGTTTGCGTACTTCTTGTTCTAATAACCAGCGTGATGTCACTTTGGTCATACTTGACTGGACGAGGGTTAAACAACCACAGGGTGCCAAATGAAAGCAGTGGAGGGTCACTGAACTCTGACAAATGACATCTGACTTTATTCAAAATCCTTGATAGATACTCTACATTCAGTATTATTTCAAAGGACTATGTGTAATTGTGAACAACTCTGTCACTTATATTGTGGCTCTATCTTACATAATAAGTAAGATATAGATAAATTAATACTGTCGCTCTCAAAGCCAGATTTATGCTCATCATAATTTACTGTAAGGGTTGTCATGGTGATAACGCCTATGGTAGGAGACGTTGGGAGACCCAAGCAAAAATATGACGTTATATTAATGTTGCAGCAACGTTCTGTTTAGTTCTGCTTTGGTTCTTGTTACGTTATTTTGATGGCACCCAAAAACCTGAAAACCTAACATTGTGACGGTACACTGTAACATTATTGTGACATTCTTGTAATGTTCTTTCACATCATAATAGCATTATTATAAAATTCTTTATTAGTATCACCAAAATATAATGTTATTATAACTTGGATAAGTCATAACTATACCCAAAAAAATCTTTATTGTTACATGGAAATTGGGCAGGTTTCAGACTAACCAAAAAAGTACAGTCACAGAACGTTCTTGTTACGTCGCTGCTTGCCTGGGGAGGGGGGGGGGGGATGGGTGAGGGGTAGAGATTCATGTTTCTTACCTTTGGCGCACACAAGGTCCGTTTATAAGAATAGTTAGATCCTTAGTATTTTTGATATTCCCTGTTTTGGCCTAGTTTATTTACATCTAGCTTTCTAAAAAGAGACAGCCTTGAGGGGAGTGTGTTGGGAAACCGCAGGTGGGCAAACGGTAAGTCGTTTTAACCTGATCCTGTTCTAGTGACCTAGCCTACTGCGGCAGGGAAAGGGGAAAAAGCCCAGGGGAGGGGACGACCGAAAAACATTCATGATTTCCCGTGGCAGTGATTTCAGGCACACGAGAAGAGTTTCAGGCACACGAAAAGATAATTTTTCCTTAAAAACCTGCCATCAGAACTTTTGGACATGAAAGTTTCTTGAAAAATCATACTAAACTCATTCCCATAATACACTTATTCACAGATAACACTTTTTAAAGCGTGTTTGAAGGACATGGGAACATTTTAATGGTTGAAAAGTTTGAAAATAATGAAAGCAAATACCCTTGAGAGAAAATAGCCCACGATTGCAAATTGTGTGATAATAGATTTTTAACTTTTCGTGAGTACAGAATGTTTTTGGTAGGCCGTGCTTTGACTCTCGATTATCATCGCCAAATTTCTATGGAATCCTATCCTGGCCAGAGAAAAATGGCTTCTTTTTTTATATTTGAATTAGCTATGATTTACCGTCACCGATATGCATAGGAATTTACTCACAGAAGTTACAATTTACTGGTAACTACTTGGAATTGCAAATCTAACGTGTTCAATAATGTTCTCGCTTTTCCTTGAATAACACCACGAGCTTGGATTATTTTGACCTTTGAAATGACTTTCAGCTTTGAGTTAGACATGAAATATTATTAGAAATTGTCATGACGTTATTGTACATCAATATTCTCATTCTTTTGATTTGATGAGACCGATGCAATTGGAAGAACTGTGATTATGTGATAGTGCAATAAAAAAAAGATAAATGAATACAAGTGACAATATCATGAGTGGAGTCATGAGTAGAGATAATGAGAACATGTCATGTCACATCCCACGTCTATTCGCTATGTTTGAGAATTAGTGTTACAATTGAAGGTGTATTCATGCTATGCGATTTTTGCTATGATATTTTCTGTCTCATGTATACAGAAAATGTCTGCTTGCTGTGATAAAATAATTACATGCTATGGGTGCAATGTTTGTTCCCAGCATGAGAAAACCAACAAGTGGGAGTCACCCAGTGAGACGACGACACATGTGATTGTTCTCACAATTCTCCCTACCACGGATAGCTGATTTACAGTACCTGCAGGCTAATTTTTGATGATTTTGTCGACAAAACCACCAGGAAAACTATAGAAAATATCCAAATAATTGCTATTCACCCATCCATTATGAATGAATTTTCAAACAACTCAGGGAATATAAATGCATATGGATACTGATTCTAAAAATAATGATGGTAAATTTTATTCAATGTTTATCTCCGAATTACAGTAAAATTCATGAAAATTACTATGCTAAAACCTTGAATTTTGTCGACACATTACCCAGGATGCATCCTGTTCTAGGCTAACCTGCTGTAGAATTCATGAAATTGGCTATCCGTGGTTGGGAGAATTGATCTTTCACTGAAATCCAATGTGTGGGTTATTTTTTGTCTCTTGTGATTATAGTGTAATTATTCTGCAATAATGTAATGTGTCCAACGTTCCAAGATTGCAGCAAACGTCGTCACCTGGATCGAATGGCCCTTTAGTATTATCAGGTAAATAGGGAACCCATTGAGCGACATGGCTGGAATTCCGGTGAAATTTAAGATCGCTAGTGATCAGGGCCTATATCTTCATAACTGATTTTGGTGATTAGGCTAATCAAGTGAAATTTGATTAGTGTCTCACAATATTTTATTCTTTCTTGTCACTAAAAGAATTGGTGTCACATTAAAATACCCTTGAAAGGGGTTGTAAGTTACTTTGATTGACACACTGAATGGATAAGAATGAGACACTAATCAAAATGCATATGATAAGCCTAATAGTTGAAATAATTTACGATGATATGGCACTAGAACCTTTAGGAAACGGCAAGAACTGGTGGAAAATGACTATAAATGGGAATCCCAGTTAGCGATTCAACCCAAAATGTATTAAGAAATGACCCATTGATTGAAAAATATCTTACATTGTTAGATATCAGTCGCTGGTTATTTCTAATTCTCTCTGATTGCAGGGGTCCTTGTCTCATAGGGCGAACAAAAAGAGCGTCCTTGCAAAAATTTTATCACAGCAAGGGGACTTTTGTCTAATCCATGAGACAGAAAACAAAGCAGCAAAAATTGCATAATGCAGATATACCTTTAAGGCGGTGAACCACGTGCCGATGTAATTGAACTGATAGTGGACCGATTTTTAAAATATTTTCTGTCTCCAAAATTGGTCCAAAATCGGTCCAAAATCGGTCCAAAATCGGTCCACTTTGGAAAATATCGTCACGTGGATCATGTCAACCGATTTTTTTCAAACCGATTTCCAAACGACATATGTGATAGTGAATTATTCCAAATGATTTCCAAACGATTTCCAACCGACGACGGCCCGACCAAATTATTAAACCTGTTTAATATTTTTGGACCGATTCTGGGCCGACACTGGACCGATTTCATTATGTCCAACCATTTTACATGTTATTTAATTTATTTCTGAGCGGATTAGATTGCAATTTTAACCACAATTAAGGAAATTGAATGCAGAATCATGTCATACTTTCTTTAATGCTTTTCGGTGGATATTTAAAGTTTTCACTTATTTCTGGTCATACAAACTAAATATAATATATTTCTGACTGCATTAATGCTATCTATGCGTTTAATGCAAAATAATTTGTTGTATTCCAATTATCAAACCATGCGATTTTTTTCCAATGCTTAACTACTAATTTCTAGTCTACAACATGAAGAAATACTCGGTTTTCAACTACACCATGGATCATGGGTATTGGACCGATTCTGGACCGATTCTGGACCGATTTTAGGACCAACAGGTTTAATTGGCAAACCGATTCTGGACCGACAAAAAAACATCGGTCCTGAAATCGGTTTGCTTCTATCTCTTGTGTCGGTTTGCAAAATGTCGCAACGTGGATCATTAGCTTAAGGTGGTGAACCACATGCCGATGTAATTGAACTGATAGTGGACCGATTTTTAAAATATTTTCTGTCTCCAAAATTGGTTCAAAATTGGTTCAAAATAGGTCATGGATCATGTCAGCCGATTTTTTATAACCGATTTTAGAATCGCCAGTTGAAATATAAAAAAAATCCAACCAATTTCAAAACAATGGACCGACAAAATCTTTGATCATGTTTAATATTTTTGGACCAATACTGGACCGATCCTGGACCGATTTGATTAATGATATATATTTCTTGTGTTATTTTTTTAAAGGTTTTTATTAGTAATAATCATCAAGGTTTTCCTTGGTTTTCAGAGTTATTACACTTACAAATGTGAAAAATATATACAGGATCACATCAAATCATTACAATATGGGTCATTTTATGCAAATTTCAAATAATTTTCAGTTTATGACAGTGACAATATCTAAAACAGATCCTTGTCTATCAACATCAAGTACATTGTATCCATCATCATTCAGGGTTCATATGATTCGCACATAAACATGAGGATGATACTTAACATTAAGGTAATTCAGGTTTATGTAACAGACAGTATCAATAACATTTTATATTTCCAATTGATTAGAAATAGACAGCAGATACAAGCAGGCTATATATTACTAGTAAAGAGTAGATGCGCGATCAATGCCGTAATACATAACAACAATGCCTTAGTGTATAATAAGGAGAAGGTACAAAGATACTTTCTATATTATTCATTTTAATTTTCACCGTCAGGATGAAGCAAGTCTTGATATTCAGTATGCATTAATTTTATACGCAGATTTAGGGCCAAACAGATGACACATCTCAGCTTATATTAAGAAATTTTGTGTACATCCATTTTATGCGTTATTTGAGTCAGTTTGAAGGATATTTATTATTTTTACTTATTTCAGTTCATGCGAACTAAAGATTATATATTTCTGATTGCATTAATGCTATTAATGCTTTTAATGCAAGAATGTATGTTGAATTTTGATTATTACACCATACGATTATTTTTTCACACATTCACTATGTATTTCTAGTTTAAAAACCAAGAAAATGGTCGGGAGCAGCCTGTATTCCAGCTTGTGCAATAAGTTATTATGAAATACATTATGTTACATCGATAAGTATTATCAAATTGTCAGACTGATTTCTGACCATAATCGCATCGTGGATCACCGCCTGAAGGCTCCCCTTACCCGGTTCATAGAACCATCACTTTGTTTATCCAGTGCATATCCTGTTATTTCTCAATCCCTTTCTTAACCACTCTTTTCAACAATATATATCCTCCATATTCAATATGTGCCTACTCCAAAGGTGTTAACACACTTTATGACGCCTACATGTTTGCCAGTTGGAGGGGCTGTGTATGTTTTTTTTGCCTTTTCCTTATAAGTCGTGAACATAATATTATTAGAGTCTCCGGTTAGTATTGTTGGGGAGTTTCGATTGATAATAGCATTTAGAACTTGAGCTTTTAAATTGCCAGATGTCAGTTATTCGTTCGGAGAAAAGATTATATATATATATATATATATGTGTGTGTGTGTGTATGTATGTATGTATGTATGTATGTATGTATGTATGTATGTATGTATGTATGTATGTATGTAGGTATGTATGTATGTAGGTATGTATGTATGTAGGTATGTAGGTATGTAGGTATGTATGTATGTATGTATGTATGTATGTATGTATGTATGTATGTATGTATGTATGTATGTATGTATGTATGTATGTATGTATGTATGTATGTATGTATGTATGTATGTATGTATGTATGTATGTATGTATGTATGTATGTATGTATGTATGTATGTATGTATGTATGTATGTATGTATGTATGTATGTATGTATGTATGTATGTATGTATGTTCGCATAATACGTATACAGAGAGTGAGGTCATGATGAAACCATGGGGTACGCTCAGCCCTCGCACGTGGTCTGGAGGCCCAACACTACCGGGGCCTACCCTTGTGGAGGCGGCCAGCTTCCCGTGCGGCGAATACACCGCGCGGAGTCCCCCCACTCAAATATCCAATGGATAAAGATGACATCACACCTGGCCCCTATGATTGGTTTGACAAGTTTTAAAGAAAATTAGATCTTACAATGTGACATAGATATTCCTAAACTACAACAGTGTTAACTTTAGAATACGAATATTTACAGTATTGGCCCATACAACAATTATGGGATTTGTCTGTAATAATAACAGTCAACAGTATATTTTACGGTAGAATATAGTCAAATAAAGACGGCAGTAGTCTGTAAAAATGAAAGTAAACTGTAACTTTCTATGGGTTATTACAGTAAAAATATAACGGTCTTGATCCGTACAAACTACGGTCGTGTAGTAATACGGTCAGCCGTAGATCTTACAGTATTATACTGGCAGCGCAGTTGCCAGTATTTTACCAAAAAACTTACGGATTTTTTTTTTTACAGTGTATACTTACAGGCAACCTTCAGAATCAGCCGATTATCCCAGTTTCCCGTTGCGTGTCGCTGGTGAAATTGCCTCGTGGGTATGGGGCTTTTGTCCAAAACAGAAAATATCCGCCCCGGTATATATGAGACCTTCAGTGTATTTGGTGCATATTGTCTACACACACGCCACCTGCAGTAAAACTCGAGCAACTATCAAACAGTCCAATAATATTATATGTTACAGGTTAGATTGGTTGAACCATCGTACTTCTGTACGTTCTATACTTTTTTTACTTTCTAATCTAATAGTCGTTGGCGTCTTTGTTGTTTTTTGTTTTTTATTGAACCACATTCAATTATTATAATTATTGATCTTCCATGTAGGTAGAAAATGTATGTATATTACATTAATGATCTACAAATATATAAAGGCTGGAACCCATTAAGCGATTGAACTAAAATTCTGATCGTTTTGATCAGTTCTGGTCACTTGGTTCTGGTCGAAACAACCAGAAATGGTCAGAAATGTCCAGAAATGGTGTTCCCATTGTGCGATTTCTGGTAAATCGCTCAGTGGGAACACATGTTTTGGTCGTTTGTGACCATTTCTGGTCGAAAAGGGCAATCAATTCTAGTTTAATCGCTTAATGGGTTCCAGCCTTAAGTATATACAAGTTGACTTATTTCAGTCGAAGTAACCTAGCATATATTGAGTTCATTATCTGTCTTTAGTAGATACACTCTCAGTAGGATTATATAATATGAATAGCAGGTATACTAAAATTAGTTAGAGACATAAATCTGAATTCAGCACGTGTGGTAAACTAATGGATGCATTGTTCAGGGACCGCCCGGTATGATGTTGATTTGCGAGCAATGATAATAGATGTTGGAACACTAAGTTAAGTGTTGCCATCTTAAGAAACCTGGCCGTGCTAAGTTAACTTCATACTACCAGATTTTAGTCAACTTTGTGAATTGTATGGAATCTTTCACGTGTTTTATATGGTCAGGGAGAATTTCCCACAGGCATGCCTTTTGATAAATTTGTAGATTAACCATGTCTGTTTGAAAGATGGTTTTGTATTATTTGATTAAAAATTCATTCTCAGGAACTTAAAAAACAATTAGTATTTTATGAAGGAAAAAGAAAATTGTCTAATATTTTGATAACTTCTATGGTTTTACTGAAAGTATACACTGTGAAATAAGTACGTCAACGAACATAGAATAAGATAATTTTTTATTTCATGTACATTAGAAATGATAAAACAAAGTACATCATAGTGCAAGGTCGTTTCCTTTAAAGGGAGCCAAAAGCAATATTGTGTCAAAATATGACAAAGCTTTGAAAACTCAAAAAACTATGAAAATACATTCTAAGAGTCAAACTTTAGCCATTGGTACAGTATAAAACATGATATCTAGCTATAACTTAACTTAAATTCCATAATACTCATGACTGTCATGTATGCCTGAAAACAGCAATGTTTGTAAACAAACCAATTTTGGTGGGTCTCCAAAATTGGTCTGGGGTGAGTTTTCATGTATTTTAATGTAGTTGAAGTCTGTATTCACAGTTTGTATTTCACCACAGGCCTAGGTGATGGCCATAGAATATATTTCAATAGTTAACAGAATTTGCAAAATTTTGACCTTAAATTGCTTTTGGCTCCCTTTAAAGGTAAATATAGGTAACCACTTGAGTGCCACCTGCTGTGATTTTATTTTCATAGCAGGATTACCATGAAATCTCAGTTAAAGGTCATGCAACAGTTATGAATGATGAATGTGAGCAGTGAGGGTTGAATGAAAGATTCTTTAGGATGACTAGTCTAAAGTAGTCAATTAAGCAGTTTGTTCTTCATTTTTACATAATTTCTAGGGATAAGATTGGATTTTCCGTGGTGACCTTAGGTTTTCTTTGGCCTATCATACGTTTGGGTCCTGTTCAAACATTTTCAGCATTTAAAATAAACAAATAGAAATCATCGGGAACACCCATATTTATCTTTAATTGTCAACATGATGTACTTTTGATATTGAAAACTATAACATGGTGTTAAAGCATAATCCTTAGCTATAAACGGAATGGAAAATTCCATATTGCATTGGGGTAGGAAATGTATCACCGTAAATATACCAATTGAAACAAGTACATAATCAAGGCAAATTTATTGAAGACTATTTTCATCTGATATAAAGTAACTTATTATCATTATTTTTTTTGAACGATATACGGTGTGGGCAAAGTGACTTTTGGATTAGTCCATTAGATTCAGGCCAGCTGGCGTGATAGTGGATAGGTGATGCATCCATCTTTTTTCCACTTTATCACATTCAGCTTTGGAGGTCCTGCTCTCAGGAGGAGAATTAATGAAGATTACTACCGAAATAGTGTAGCCATTATTGAGAGCGGGGAAATTCACGGGGCACTGATTAAAATGAAGTGTTACAGTTGTATCGTTTTCTGTATTGATGTCATGGATATGGCCCTGGAAGCGAGTCACTAATCTGTTTTTTGTTTGACCTACATATTGTATGCCACAGTTTCTGCATGAAAAAAAATCCTTGGTTCCTTTTGGGACGAATTGTATATTGAAAAAATCTAAATTTGGCCCCCAAAAAGGAGGGGGGCCCCTCCCCCTTCTCACTCCGCCACTGAGGAGAGGCGGCAGGGGGAACTACTCACAGAGCCTAGTTCGGTACCTGGCCACAGGTGTCGCTGTGGGCGTCCTCCCGGGTCAGACAGCATGGATTTACCGGCCGGAGAGGAGGGACCGCGCTGAACGCAGGTGAGGTACAACAAGACACAAGGGCTTATGGAGGATATTGTGTTTTATTTCGTCAAGAAAAGACAATGATATTACATAGGTGTCCACTGTTTCATAGTGTGTTACTTCTTGAGTGAATACAAAGCCGATGGTGGACAGATCAGTCGTGGGAAATTAGTTTGGGTTTGTCGATGTGAATTCGCTTTGTTAACAATCGCTATTCAGCTGTCTAATTTTAGTTTTAATTTCTTCCGGAAAGTGTACGGGGTAAAATCGTTTTATACGGAAGTCTGCATAATTCATTCAAATTACGAAACCAGTCAGTCATTGACAAAATTATATTTGTAATTGTGTCATTACTTCCGGAATTCATCAGTTGTATATTGCCGATAGTCAAATTAAAGGATAGCATATATTATTTCTTATGGTTGTTAATCTAATTATGAGTTGAAAAATAATTTTCGAGATTAGGTTAGAGGCTCTCCGGTGAAATGTTTTAATGTTATTTTAAGTTATTAATGCAAAGCCTTTTTTATACAATGTCATAACGAGAGACGATTAGAAAAATGATATACTATTATTCTGCTTGTCAATGTCATAGACAATATGTTAATGTTTGGAAAAGAAAACATTTAAGAGCACATTATTTGAAACTTCACACTTGATCAGAAATACCACACATGTCACTTAACCGGTTCGTTTTTGTTTTTGTTTTTTTTGGTTTATTTATTTACTTGTAAAGACCCACCAAGTGTTTAGTTAGTGGAGCTAAAACTTTGAATCATCTATACATTAACCGTTCGTACAGCAGCGGTACATAATTCTCCGGAGGTACAGCTTTGCATTACATATACACCTTGTATATGATTAATCCTATATAGAAACTGGACCCCCCCCCCCCCTCCCCACCACCAACCGCCACCGCTGAGTATAAGAACTCAAACATATTATATCCGTATTACACTGATAAATCCACTACCTGCCTGATCTTAAGGATCTGGTAAGCCGCTGTGCTAACTACTCTCCAAGCAGGTTGCCTCACTGCAGTAACATAGAGTAGTTGTATCAGGAATCCGCGGGGAGAGTGAGTGGAGTTGGTCACTTAGCGGCCTGAGCCAATCAGAAGCCTCCTGGCCCGTTTCCTCCCGTCCTTCCGGACGAGGTGCATGCCGGACTATGAGGTGGTTGTAATATGTGATTTAAGTCAACGTTTTGATGACTTAGGCCAAGGGAATTTAAGGCTACCTGAATGTTTCTTGGCAAGGGAAATTCATTCTAAAGTTCAATAAAAATAAAAAATTGAACCTCGTCCGACATGGTCTTATCCACCTAGGCGTAGGGATATCTAACGAATAAAACATTTCAATATGGGAGACAATGTATAAGCCTCAGATGCCGTAGTGGATAGCACATAGACATAAATCTTTTGTATCTCTATGGATAGGACTAGGGACGCGGCCATTTGAGGTTGAGTTATGGAAAGCTTTACTATGTTTGGCCATGTTTATGTTACATTTCTTATTATCAGCACGTAGGCATCTGTCTGTTATGTTAGGCTATATGTATGTATGTATGAAATATGTGTCTGTGTGCATGTATTTATATTGTAGTATAAATGCATTTGTATGCATTATCATACTATGAGTGTATGAAAGTAAGTATTTGGCTATGCATGTATGCACATGCATGTGAGCAAGTTCAGATTATATAGATACATATATCATATACAACGTATATGCATATGTGTGTATCTATATCAAGGTATGCATGTATGTACACATGTAAACATGTAAACATGTAAAAGTGTATCAACCTCGAGCTGTTGTGGTTCACGTTAATATAAACTAATTCTTACTTCCCAGTCCATAATCTCCGTTATTACTGCTTCAATATCTCCCAATAGGCCTTTAAACAAACCAATACAGTACTAAACTACCCTCTCTCTCTGCTGGCCTCACTCGTGCCTCTACTTCCCCCAGTCAATAAGGGGCATCAACAAAGGACTGATCGACCTCCGGGGAGGTGGTTTTACACTGCACGATTTGGGCTGTTATATAGGCGTGATATGATTATATTGTAGATATTGCCTACAGGCCTGTGAGATAATGGTGAAAAATGGGTATCTTCGAGAATCTCACCTATTGAAACAAAAAAAAATCTTTTCTAATATATATATAAAGCGACATTAATTTGGAATTAGTTGGATAAGGATCTACAGCAATGTGATTCATTGATATTGTTCAAGCATTTACACTGATGCCCAGTACATTCAGTAAGTTTGTGTTGATAATGGAATACATGTAAGTTTTAGTTTTAGTTTTTTGCTTAGTGGTACTTGCTTAATGTACATCAGTCTTTGCCGAAGCAAAACATCCGATTCACATGTATGTAATGTATAATTTCATATTACTTTAATCAGTTATGTTAGTATGTAATAATTCTAAAAACCAAGGGAAACCTTGAAGATTATTACATACAATGGACCACATACAATGACTTCTCTGCAACATCGTCATGATTATCGCAGCTCGAATCAAGTCGTGTAGTGTAAGACCAGCTGTAGCAGGTTGTTGGGTGGGGAGAGGGGTGTCAGAGGTAATACAGTAACGTCTAATACCCTCAACAAGTGACGGTCAGGGTTAAATGCTAGGCGTTATGGAATGGGACAAGTGACAGTCCGCATGGTTAGGTGTAAAGTTGGGGTGAAGAATGTCTATGAGGAGTTTCAGAAACCATAATGCACATCCATGAGTTCACGTGTCTCAAAATTGATGTTGTCAGTCCTTGTTTACACAACAAATGTAGACTTTGGGGAAATTATCTAAATGAATGTGTATGCTGTTAGCGCAATATAGTTAGTATTCATATTACTCATTATGAAATTTCTATTCATTTTGAGGGCGGGGGAGGGGGCGGGCAAAGTTCAGGCAAATTGCACGTGCAAATCTATTGCACTGGTTAGTAATATTGATGAGGTAGAGAGATATACCCTATATTTCATGTGAGTGAGTGAGTGATAGATGTTGCATGTAGTTCCAACAGCCAGGGTTATTTTCATGGCCAAAACAAGTAAGGACAAATTCTGACTTTTCAGACACTGTTTTGACTTGGTCAGTCATTGGTGATTGTATCTATAAAGTAAGGGTGACAGGGCAGGCAAACAGCAGGGGATCAAAAGCTGAAAAACATTTTGCTATACCTAATCCCTTAGCAAGGCCAGACACCAACCAGGAATTGAACCCAACAGGCGTGGATTTAGGGGAGGGTCATGTCAGGCACGAGCTCCCCCCCCCCCCCCCCAACCTCCTATTTTTGGCCAAATATCACAATTTTGTAACGACAAAAAAACTGCACCCAGAGGGCACGGCCAAAATTATTGCTTTAGCAACCCCCCCCCCCCCCCCTTTTTTTTTTTTTTTTTTCAAAATCCTGGATCCGCCCCTGCCCTATAAATCACTTGTTCGGTGCTGGGTCTCCCCTATCGTTGCCTTTTATGATCAGCAGGGGCTACCGGGGCCCCCACCCAGGGTACACCCATGGGGCAATGTCCCATGTAAGGTGTTTCCATGTCCCCCGCCCTTGTCCCTATCGAATTGTCATGTCCCATATCAAATTCATAAATGGGCTATTTCGCAGGTCCGTCGTCAGGGGGGGGGGGGGAGGTTCCCCCCTTGGACCAACCCTCCTTTAAAATATAACTTAAATGGTACCTACAAATAAAAAAACATATATATGTTTCAGCCCAAAATTACAAAAATAACCCCCCCCCTTGGAAAAAAAAGAACCCTTAGTATAAAAAAAACGAACCCTCCGTTTCAAAAAAGCTGGCCTTAAGAGATATCCGTGTCCCCTGTCCTGATTGAACGCATGGTATACCAGATGCATGCTGCAGTCATAGAAATAGAAGGAGGGGACGTCCGTCTGGGTAACTTTTAGCTTATGACAATGGCAGAGAAAGGACCTCGCATCTACCTTACATTTAACGATATATAGCCCGAGGCCTTGGGGGGAGGGCTGAGCGGTCAATCTGCACCGATCATACGGACCGTGCGGATGTACAACTGACCTGCTGTACTAGATTAACAACAACAATATTGGTCTTGGTCCTCACTAACACCTGATCGAAGGTCTATGGTTTAAGCCGGGGAGGTTTAATTTGGGGGATTGTAATTTGTTGAGGTCACCCGGATGTTGACCTTGAGACTCATTAAGTTACCCGGATATTGACCTTGACACTCATTGAATAATGAAAACGATTCGTTATTCTATTTACCAATATCTTGGTCCTGTGATCCAAAGGGGAACACCCGATGGGAATTGCAATAATTGGCCATCAAAATATGGTGGTTTAATATGTATTTTATGCTACTTATGAGACCAGGATGTGTTTTCAATTAGGGATATTTTGCCTCAAATATTGATTTGTATGTTTTAGTATTATGGTGTATGGTATTCAAATGAACATTTTGAATAAGCAGTGTGAGGGTAAATTTTAGAATATACTATCTGCACATTAGTTTTTAAAATCGACCTTTTCATTTGCATATGAACTTTGTATCAAAAGTCGACGTATATATGCTGCCAGATTTCTTCTCATCATGTATCTTTCCAAAGCAAATATCAAGGGAATGACTTAGGAAAGCTTTCTTTCTATTCTTAGAACCGTTTATATTCTGAGAGGACTTTGAGAGGATGAATATTGTAATCCATTTCAGATAGAGAAATGTTCTACAGGATCAATTCAAATCCTGTAAATTGCCATGGGATGACAGGGTTCCCAATTGAAAAATGGGTTTAGAAAAAACATAACATTATAAGTTGTGCTGAGAGACTACGATGTCTTCCTTGAGAAATAAGTTGTTATATCAATTTTCTTAAGGTTTTACAGACGTTAGTTTTTATTTGTTTCTATGACAAGTACCCCAATTACATTGTGCCATGAATGCTCTACTTTTAGTCATATAGATAGAAAGGATAATCATATTATAATATTCATTTGCTATAAACAAAAAGAAAATTCCAATTATGTGAGGTGAATAGGAAATTGTAAACTGTTTATTTTAATAAACAGTTTACTGTAATCGTAACTAGCTTGTAGTACAAAGTATTCAATGAATTCTACCAGGTGGTCTAGGGAGCGAAATGCAATAATATAGATTATTCTACAAGGGAAGAAGTAAAAAGTTATAATTACCAGTTAGGTATGCCAAGGCATGAACAAGTACTATTAACGTCAAAAACCTCGAGCCTTGCCCGGAGTGACCCTACCTGACCCTTCACAGGTAAAGGTGTTTAGTTTCCTACCTGAGGTAAAGGTGTTTAGTTTCCCTGCACAACACATCAGGTAATTACCACAGGGTCAGTCGGTTCAGTTCAGGTATAGTGTACACGTTACATGTTTCAATATGTCCAAAAATTCAATAATTTGACTGTTTACTTTTTGTTTTATTACTTTAGATTACCTTCTAAACTCACCAGGAGCTATTTCTATACGTAGAATTATCCTTACCATGCACAGGTGATTTACTGTATTTTAGGCACCTGCAGGTTAATTTGGACAAATTATGTCAACAGAAATACAGAAAAAAACTATAGAAAATTTACAAATACTTGCTATACGATTATCCATTTCTAATAAATTAATGTCAAACCAACTTAGAAAATAGACAATATATACAAATGTAACATACCAATGCCAGGATAATTCATGAAATTGGACATCAGAAAAATTACAGCCCTCAGCCTAATGGCCTCAGTCAATTTGTCGACACCTACCTCGTTTTCAGGGTAATACTGCTAACCTCTGTATGTTTTTCTATAATACAAATTAAAAAATTATCCTGGGCAGTTTTCTATCAAGTTTAACCAATGCCATGATTAATTAAAATTCACATATACTCAAGCCTTATATGAATTGCTGATATATTTCCCAGGATGCACCTTGATCTAGTCTAGTACGTATGCAGGTAACAATATCCTAACCATGGTACGGAGAATTAAAAGATCCCCCATAGTTCAAACTTATACCAGGAATACATATTAAGGTTGTCCTCGAACATATATAGCTCTTTTCAAGGCTTCTATGAAAAGCATGAATAAGATGATAGCTGAAAAAAAATTTAATGGTAACGAACATCTTCATACAGAGGTGAGAGTATTTCATTTGAAAAATCTGATTTTAAGTCAAGGCAGGATTGAGATGCTGCCTATCTTAGAGCGCAAGAATCACTCTTCTGTGGCCCGTTGCACAATGGGTTTCGTAACAACGAAAATAATTTTATTAACGAAATTAATATTTTCGTAACAACAATGGTTTATACACATTTTTTTTTCTATATTTAGAATGCAGCCAGAGAGCTGTAACTTTTACTGATTTGTCTCTAATTTATTTCCTTTTTACATCAATTTACAGAATTCAATTTCATTCATTAGAGTAGAGATTTTACTATGTTTGTAAAATCGTAACAACGAAATCTTTGTTAAAGATATCATTGTTTGATCCTAACAACAACATTCTATTGTGCAACGGGCCACTGATCACATAGGAAGGTGAAGAGTAACTTTCAACCTTCTGCCATAGGCTCCAGTAGCTTCAGTAGATCAAGAATGGGCACATATGTAACGGATTAGGGATAGAAACAGAAATTGACAAGGATGGACTTGGGAGAGGTCGTTATAGAGTTTGAAAGGAGCTTTTAGGGGTAGATTGCGGGGGGGGGGGGCCTCCAGGGGCCCTGACCTCCCCCCCCTCCCCATTGGTGGACCCCACGTCCACAGAAAGAGGGGGAAATGCTGTGCGTATGTACGCCATTTTAGTACATAGCCTATAATTATGTTATGCTGACCCTCCGACCCTTTCGGAAATCCTATATCCACCCCATACTTGCATCATATTAATAATGAAACCATGGTGTAATAGCTTCTTTCAGCAGTATAACTAAAATAAGTTCTGAATAAAGCTCTCTTCCACAGTTGGGAAATTCCCCCAATCACTTCTAGGGGATCATAAAGTAGACTGGCCTTCTAACAGGTCTGCGTAAAATCAGATTTTGCCTAGTCGTAAGCCTGTGACTAGACCCCATATCCTGTTGGTCAACCGAAGTGTATGTAAAGCGTAAAGTTATAGTATAGGCTTAGCTATATGAATTGAGTTTATTGCCTTATTAGGCTTTAGTACACTAGAAATCTTTTTGCACCTAACCACCTTCCAGGAAAATGTGTGGTATAAATTCAGGGTATAAAGAGTTGCATACATTTATCTATGTTTTATATGCTTTTCAATGGTCCTAGATGTTATCCCAGCCGGAGGTGTGACGTTAAAATAACGTTGCAGCAATGTTCTGTAGTCATTCTTATTACATTATTTTGATGGCTCCATATAATGTTGCTGCAATGCACTGCTGTGACATTGCACTGCAACATTATTATAACACTCTGGTTATATTCTTCAACCTAAACAGAATATTCTTATGACGTTCTGTTTTGGTTTCATTCTCACCTCACCAAACAACAACATTCTAATTTGGTGAGGCTTAAACCTTACCATCAATAACATGATTGTTAAGTGCCATCTTAGTAAGTAACAAACTGACTAAAAATGCATGGTTGCAGACAATTCTGTTTCATTGCACACTGGCTGGGATAACCATGCCTACTGTCTGGGGTGACAATTCTGTTCCCTATCCCTGATCTTGTACCTCTGCTGAACAGGAGTGGGGACCAGCCAAGTAAAGGGATGGCAGGGATCATGTGGAAACAAAAGGGGAACCCATTGAGCGGAGTGAGTTCCCACCTTAATAGGTAGGGAGTTTTACCAACTCCATCGTATGCCATAATGCACATGCAACATATCTCTGATCTCTGCTGTAATGACTGATACAATTATTATGCCTTAAGAGGGTATATTTCTTTTTCATGGTTATCAATAGATAGCTATTTGCTTATTATAATTCTAGTAGAGGAAGTATTTAATTTGGGTAGAAGGTGTGCATTAAGTACAATCAGAGATACCACGTGTGGTTGCTAAAACTCCCTAATATTGAGTGCAAACACTGTATTCTAATTGGCTGGCATAACTGTAAATCTTTCAATTTATCATAATATTCAAGAAGTCATGAAGATTCAGGAGCACTTTCAGATATAGAAAAACACAATTATTGATTATTCAAGTGACTTAACTTGTTGAGACTAGGATGGCTTGTATGGTTTATTTTGTCCAACCCCCAGAATACCAATATTATGGGATGGACTTATTATCATCACCTGACCAATGCTGGCTCATAAAAAGATAAGGGTGGACCTTGAATATAAAACGGTGCTAGAATGTGTATGCTATACTATTAGACTAGGCTCTAGAGAAAAAAAAAATATTCAAGTGATGTTTCTGCTCACATGCTGATAAAGGCAGTTCTAAGAGGAACTACAGTATCGAAACAGAAACAGAGATGACAGCGACACCTAAAATCTATGAATGTGAACTTCAGAAGGTACACGTGTGTGTGCAGTCACGTGTTGAATTCTAACGAAGCTCAATACTAGAATATGTCGTTTCATTAACTTGCCAGCCATTGGCAAAGGTGATTTTTTCAATTTCCAGTCTGAGTGACTGCCTCGTCCTCCACACCTCCCACGGTGAGTTCTGTGGACCTGGGAGACCTGTGGCCAACCACATTAAGGTGGGCGGAGGGGGCCTCTGACACCCCCCCCCCCCTACCCCCCATATACAAACCGTCCCCTCCTATAGCCAGCACCTACTAACCACTCAGGCCCCCTAAGAGGTGGAGGGAGGTGGGGGGGGGGGGCTGGGCAGGGGAGGTCTCAGGCCTGCAGTCACAACCAACTCATATGAACTACCACACCACTAGCCACACACCACCCAGATCGAGTTATGAAGGACTTATTATATGTACGCTGTTAACACACATTAATACGGAGTATATCAGAGATACAATACTTATATTAGTGGACAATAAAAACGTGGATACATAGTACCAAAGGACATGTATATGAGATATATACAATTGAGACATGCAACATGATGGGATTATATGTGTGTATTAGTAAATACAGTCATCGGAATGTATCAGAATCAAATTGCCCAATATTACCATAAACGGAAGTGGAAACAATGTGGCTGTGGTATGCCGGAGGACTTAATCGAACAGGGCCCAAGGAATATTATAGGTGACACCTTGGATTGTTAACCAGCAGCAGTAGGAGGTGTCTCTTTATTGAGGAGCTTCATAATGATTTTAGTACAAGAACAACCAGATTTATGACAATTTTGGAATACCCCTATCAATTGTTACTTAAGGTAAGAAGTAAACCAAAATTAATGGCATTCCCTACTCAAGATATATGTGCAATTTTCTTTCAAAAAGCAGTCTCATGGCCTTCAATTTAGAATAGAAACCACGTCTAAGAGATTCTGACACTGAAAGACTTATGCCAACATTTGAAAGAGAACAAAGATTACTATCATTAAATTTTTAAGATGAGATGGTCAGCCATGCTTAATACTTAT
Source organism: Lepidonotus clava (assembly GCA_936440205.1). Lineage (NCBI taxonomy): Eukaryota > Metazoa > Annelida > Polychaeta > Phyllodocida > Polynoidae > Lepidonotus > Lepidonotus clava. The sequence continues at coordinate 5,049,942 of OW387136.1, read as the reverse complement.
TTTGAATCTGAGATGTACCTTTCACAAACTAGCCTCAGAACAACGCCGAGTTAAGCTGCTGATTAATGAATATTACAGAGCTTTCTCGGTCTAGTAGTCTTTGAATGATATAATGCGAGTTTATTAAAAGAACCAGAACTCTGGCCTAGTTAGCCCTGGTGATTTGCACCAGTGCACCCTTCTGGACAATTTTACATTAGCCTGGTACCGATTTCAAACAACCAATACCTTGTTCGATTCTTTTTCTATCACTAGATATGTTCAACGAAACAAATTCAATATTTTGTTTGTGATGCTGATACTTTTACGATGTCAGATGTGCTGGAATATTATCTAAAGAAAACACAAACTTTATAAATAAAAATATGTGTCTGTCATGGAGCGTAGGATAAAAGTTTATAATGACCGTGATATTGAACTGCCTTGACTAAGTAATCTAGATCTATACCCTTCATTTTTTAATGTTTATATTCAGAATATGAAATTCATTCGTTTTCAAATGTGGGCAGTATACAGAAATGAAGTAAAGTCCACAGCAAATTAATTACAAACGGTAACAGGGAGAGGGGAAATAATTATGGGGTGAACAGAAAACTTAGTTTGTCCTCAAAATCTGGAAAAATGTAACGGACCGCTCCACATCCTTCTGTAATACTGCACAGCCTTCTGTGAATTTAGACGTGTACCTTACCAGGGGTCGAGGTCATGAATCAGTGGTAGAGAAATACAAGACCTGGTCATTATAATAAGTCCACACCCATGATATAGGTAGCTGTTTGACTTGGGCGACTTGCACCTAGTTATCATGAATGAGTTTACGATGGAGTTATGCACCATTTGACAACCACTCCTGATTGATTCTGCTGAACTTGGTGGCCTTTCCTCGTAGTTTTTTTTTTTTTTTTGGTTGGAAACAACATCATCTTGGTATTGTATAAAAGTAGCCCGAAAAGACGTATTGTTTTATATTATATACCAATGCCAAAATACATTATGAATACTAACTGGGCACTGCCATTCAGTATTTTTGGTGTATTGGCACAGTGGGCAGTATTTGTGTATACTGCCCACCTTGCTTTACCGTGTAAAATGTTTTTCTCCTTATTATGTGAATTCTGAATGGATTTACATGATTATTTTTTTAATTTCAGTAAAATAATGCAGTCTAATTAAACAGAGATAGTGATAGAGTCCTGATTTAAGAGAAAAATATGAATATTAGGGAAAACTGCTTGACACCATGCAGTCAAAGTTAGTGCATAATCAATAAATTGGAATACTGCCCACTTTGCTCCACTGGTAATTTCCTTTCTCTTTTGCTTATAACTTACAAAATATGGTATATAATATAAGGAAAACTTACCTCGGTTGAAAGTACAACCCTGTATACTCGGTGGGATGTCAGAAAAATTACTGCCCTCAGCCTAACGGCCTCGGGCAGTAATTTTTCGACACCCACCTCGTATTCAGGGTTGTACTGTCAACCTCTGTATGTTTTCCTATAGTATATGCAGACACATTCTTACATAGATTCTCTTCAGATCAAATGTGTTTAAGTGGTTCATCAGAATGTTTGAATTACATTGGCTACACAAGCTGGGTTGGACAAAATTACTGTATAAGCAATTCTTGTCTTCTAAAGTTGGGATCACAAGTAGTGATAAAACGTTTTCTTAAATTTTACCAATTGACAGACTTACAGGTTGGCTAACCAATCAAAATGCTGTATTTTGTGGTAAAGTAGGCTTGGACATTATGGGTTGGGCTTACAGGCTATAACATTGGTTCATATGGAAAAATGCCAATATATAAAGCTGCATTTTACAAATTTTAGGAGCAATTTGTCAGTCAAATCAACATAGTTTAATTTGTTTTATACTACTATCTTTGAGGATTAAATTAGGATGGAATTGCTATCTAATTTGATAGTTAAATTTGATTTTGATGGATACTTGGATGGTCTTATTGACATAGCGATATAATTAATTGAACTCGGCAGTGCTAAGGGTTTTACACCTGAGTAAGTCATACTTTGTTTTTGTTATTTTGATGTTTGTGTATTGTCTGTGTTATCGTCATGCCATATCAATTATGTACACTTTAATACATCTTTAAGCACCGACACACATTCTCCTCTTCCCTCTCCAAAACACCAATCCCCATTATTTTTATTATTGTTATTTATACTGGATATCTAGTTCGCTGCTAGACCATTTTTCACACTGTATTCCATTCTCCAATAATTTCAAGACAGGAGAATTATACTAATGAGGGGTATATGTGAAAGGCAACGAGATGGTACGTGTTAATGAAATAAAGTTCAGATTAAACAAGAAGAAGAATCCCATCTGCTGCCACCAATATATGTAACTGACGTCTAAAAGAACGTAAACATTGGACCTATTATATTGTAATATTTTGAATTTGATATAATAACGTTTTAGATTTGTGATTCCGATTTACTGTTGTATGTATTATATCAAATTCAAAATAGGGGAGGTGTGAAAATGTCCCTATATCCATGGATAGCCAACCAAAAAAAGGAGAAAAATCTAATATACTGTAGCAATATGAAAGGTAATGAGAGAGGGTAAAGATTAATGAAAAAAGTTCAGGTTAAGCAAGAGAAAGTTTATCAAATGATATACGTGTATTGGTTTGTATTGCACACCTGCTACCACCCGTATATGTAATACAGTTAATACATGTACCATACATGTAATACAGTTAGTACATGTAATACATGTAACAGACGGCTAAAAGAGCACCAGGCGCGTGGTATAGGGGGTCACACAGGGGGAGGGGGCCCTGGGGGGTGGGGGTGGGTATAATGAGTTTATAAATGCTCTGGTCAACCCCCACCTCCCACCTCCCACCCCCTACACCACGACCGTCTTACTACCTGCTGGCTACTCAATCGGTAGTCCATGAGAGTTTATGAGTTTATTATGGTATGGCAAGCCGTTTGGGTAAAATGCAATTATTTTATGAATAATATGCGCTAGATGAGAGTTTTATGGTACGATTTGGTAATGAGCATAATAGTTTTTCTCGCGTGAATTTCTCAGAAGATGATGTTCCTTGGTAAAAGTATTAGATAAATTGAGCATAGCTTAAAGGAAATCAAGCGACAATCGTTTCTCGCCTATGTCTCAGTTTCCGTATGGCAAGTCAAACCAGTTGATAACTTCTAGTTGACGCCTATTGTCATGCAATATTCCTCCACTTAGAAGTATATCGTTGAGTAACTTAGATGGAGATATTAGATAATTCCAAGAGATAAATCATTTATGTTTTAACGAGATTACACACTACTTCAATTCACCTCTATTACTTTTCCGAAGCTGATCAACTAAATATCATATCTCATAGCACTTTGATGACCGAACAAATAACTGAATTAATCAAGTGAATTAAAAATGTATTTTTTCCTTGAATGGCATGCCATACTGAAGACACTGATTTAAGTCCAAAACACCATGCCTGCCTTGGTGGCAGTTTGCTTTAATGATTGACAGAATGTGTTTAGAGGTACCAAATATTACGGCGTTTAATAATTCAGTGTTAATGATTGACAGCATGATTTTAGAGGTACCAAATGTTACAATGTTTGATAATTATACATTGGTCTGCCAGTTATATCATTCAATGTCTATCGGTGGCGGATTCAGGATTTTGGAAAAGGGGGGAGGAGCTAATTACCTTTTGGCCGAATTTTACACTATAACAGTCCCCCACCAATCTAAATCCACCACTATATTTAACCTACATTAAAGGGGGTTATACACGTTTAATTACATAATCATTATTAAATACAACTTGACATTCATAATTCATATGGTATAATTTGCAATTTGACATATATAGCAAACTTACCACCATTTCTAAACCAACCTGGAGGCATTTTCAGAACAAAATCTTAGTTAAAGATTCTTGTTATTTGTTGTAATAAGATTTTCTTAAAGATAAGAGAGGTTTTAAGAAGAAAAAAAGAATTCTTTGTAAAGGCTGTATAAAAAATCTTTGTTCATTAAAGAGACCTACAACCTGATCTTAGACCTAGTATGGTCAATGTTATATCAATGGCAAAACACAAGTAAGAAAGTAATTTTACCTAGGTATTTCATAACATGATGTTAAGAATCAATTGTTTCTTAAAAAGCATCTTTGTACAATTCAACATCAACTTTGAATTAAGAATATCTTATTTCAGGTACTAGGATTCACCTGTTTCTTATTATTTGGTTATGAAATACCCTCCAGATCATACATTACACTGCTCACTCATACGACCAACATTCCGCTCTTCATAGTCAGGACCACCCCGGCTTGGATTATGATATTATATCCCACCCAGTAAAGGATTGCCGTCTCAGTTTTCTCTGGGCTGACTGGATCAGGAGATTAACGATAATCTGGTCGGGGGTTACCAAGGCTCCCGGAGGTTAAGTAAAGGTTTGCTGCAATGTCAACTACCAGAGCTTATGAACATGTGTATTGGTAAACTTTGCTCGGTAGGGTTTATCTTGATTAGATCTGATTTGATCTTAATCAAACTTATCATTGGATGTTGTTTATAATGAGGTCATGAACTTTGTTTTTTTTTGTATTTTAGTTAGATGTAGGTGGTCTCAGTATAATTCACTTTCTACATATGACAAACAAATTTCTATTTCAATTACTGTAAATGGTTATGTTTTTAAATTAAGAATTCAGTAACTGCTTGTCTGTTTGTTATTTCAAAAAGGTTTTTAGAATATGTAATCGTGCAGTGCGTTGGGTATCGGAGGCCATTATTGAAATATGTAATTCATCCAAAGGTTTATCAAATCGTAACTCATATTATTATGTAGACGATCAGGTTCTTTCTCATGCATTGCAAATAGCATAGGCACATCATATAGTATCATGTTGTACCTTCCTATTCTGTTTTGATATTTCATCTATACTGGAAATGTAGTTCGGCACTAATCCATTATCGATGGATTCCTGTCTTCAACCAAAAATTAAATAAAAAAGCCAACCAAAAAGATAAAGAGAAAAATCTAATATACTGTGGCAATTATCAAAAGTTCCACAATTACCTTTCCGGTCAGTCCATAACATATTAAATTGCCAAGTATTAATTATGTTATTGAAGGTGAAGTGAATAGCTAACCAACATTGAACATAATTTTCATGTTCTGATGAAATAATGTTGAACACCAAGGCCACAAAGAATGGTAAGGTTGAGACAAAATTCAAACAGAATATCATTCGGAGACCCTAGTTAGAAGAGGAGAAGTCAGAATTTGATAGAATATTGTTCTCATACCAAGGTTAGGTGAAGTTTAGACCAACCTTAAACAGAATGTTATTGTGGTAACGTTAAAGATGAAGGTAAAGGACGATCTGATAGCAGCAATGTGTCATTGCGTAGTCATGTAACAAGAATGCTTCTATGTGATGTTGGAATAATTGGTCAGAGAAACATCACTATTTTTTATATTTGGGTGCCATCAAAAGAACACTGCTGCAATATCAAAATCTATCACAACAAGCACATAATAAGAACGTATCTGCAGTGCTTATTCGGTGGCGGGGCGCAGATGGCGTGCACCCTCCTCCCCCCCCTATTTTGGGCAAAATATTTATCTTCTTGATGTAAAATTCAAACGTTGTTGGACTAAAATGCATAACATTATATTGAAGTTCATTAGTTTTGTGGTAGTACTTTCTGATTATAGTTGTTGTTCAGGGGAGTAATGAAGAGTTGAAGACAGGAGTAGTTGTCGATGATGTATTATATCTCCAGCCACAGGTTTTTAACCATGGGCTATACCCCTGGCTCTCACACAAAGAATAGTGTCCACCTTGGTGTCCAGACTCCAACTGCCTAGGGGAGTATTCAAATCCCTGGCTCTACAATGCAGGGCAGGTGGCTCCACCTGGAGCTTTACCTTAATTAAACTATGAGGGTTAAGACAAAGACAGGTGGTGGCTAACAAAGGTTACACGTGAACTACTGTAAAACCTTACATAATAGCGAAGTATATTTGTTTCATAAAAAATATGTATATTATGAGTGTTCCCATATGTTGAATTGTATAATATGGTTTATTAGATTTGAAAGATAAGGGATTTTGGTGTAAAGATACGTCCTACCCGTTTTTAGGTATGACCATAATTTATCCATATAGTTTAGGAATGCTTTAAGGATAGACAACACCTCTCAGCTGGGATTTTGCAGTAACTGAAATTGCATTCTATATGGTAGGGGTATATTTATACATTGTATATCAACAGATGGAGCGTATTTTTCTCTATCTCTTGATATAAAGTATATAGATTTTACTTCTGAATTAAAGAAATTATGTGTTAAAAACTCATTTTTTCCCTTTTATTTTTTGAACATGGATATCTCAGCTATCGTTCAATAAATCCTTACCAAATTTTCAGTGCTTGTGCAAAACATCAGTTTGCAGGGAAGCGTGTCTCAGATTTTTGATTTAGGGCTTAGTTTTTATTATACACCAAAAAACGGGAAACTTTTTATTATTTTTTTCATCATTATTTTCTAGATTTTGTAAAATAAAAACTAAGACCTGAATAAAAAATTTGAGACACGCTTCCCTCTGCATGAATGTTATCTAGATGCCTTGAAAATTTCAGCTATTTATATTTAGTAGTAAGCGAGATATCCTTGTTCAAAAAATAAAAGTTAAAAATGCGTTTTTGCAATTTCCGGTAGGGTTGCACACACATACATGTACTCATTGTAAAATGAATTATATCATTAGATAGGTTGACTAACCATGCATAAATGATATCAACATAATAAATGTGTTATATATACAGAATAATATTTGCGTGTATAAAGAGAGTCCCGCAAATTCGCCGCTGAGAGGTGTTGTCTATCCTTAAATAGAATATGATGTAGAATTTGACAAACAAATCATGTCTATCCTTAAACTAGCACATTCATAAGGCAATTCTTTTTACAATGAGTTGCCCTTAAAACTGATCAACCATATGCTCTAGATTTCAGAGAAATGTCGAAGCAAAGTTCTGGTTATTTGACTGGCAGGGCCAAATCCCTTTTCTGAGATACTTCTTAATCCTATAACTGCTGTCTTTGTAATCTGATTCAATAATAACATGACATAATATGTTGAATAATCCCTTTTGAAATGAAAGTAGATTTTCTTTTTGCTCTGGATATTGCACCGACACTTCAGTCGATTGATTGGTTCCCATTCGTCAGGTATATATATATATCCTGAGCAAGAGCCTGGTTGCAGTATTATTGGAGTTATTGTTTGCAGTTCACTAGATCATTATATACCCTTTCCTCTCCCTTGATCACCAAGATAGGTAAAGTGAGTCAATACAGTTGTGGTTTAAAAAGAAAGATATTTCCTTTATTCCTAAAATGGTTTCAACGGTCCCCTAGGGCCACATGCATCTGATACATGGTCTACCAATTATGTGAAAGATAGGAGTGGCTGGACCCATCCAAGTCATACCTAACAACTGTGTCATTCTGATTACTCACTGTAAATGTTCTTCACATGTCCAAGTCTAGCTTCCCACTACTGGCTCTCTTCTCACTCAACCTCTCTTCTCGCGATCGATCAATGATAAACAAACAAAAACATCCGAAAGGAACTTGGGGTATGGAAGGGTCCATATAGGCTTTTCATAACACAGTAATAACAATGGTACTTCCAAGTCAATCTACCTCTCTATCCCATTAAGCAGCATGCATACTATTTATAATATATATCCCTCATGGAGTTTACATAATTTATGGTTATGTGTCTATTCAATTTGCACTTGTTTTATGTTTTTTGTGGATGTATGTATGCGTTTGTGCGTCCATTTATGTTTGATATATGTTAGTGTTTATACATCTATTCAAATATTGATGACTTCATACTTTTTTTTTCACTTCAGATGAGGTAGTACTAGGATACCCCACCAGAGGTCACTGTTTGCAGCCCGTGACCTTGACCTTGCTGCAGCGGTTGTGGCCTTGACCTTGCTGCACAGGTCAAGGTGAATGTAACGTCCTTGACCTCTGAGATACAAGAGTTCACGATGGGATGTGCCACATCCATGTGCTCGTGCACGCAGACTGCGGTTGCCACAGTTACCCCGCGTGCTCCGAGCCATGCCCACATCAACTCTCACCCCAATGGACCTGAACAAAGGAAGAGTGCAGGATCAAGCAAGTCTAGATTAGCACCTTCTTTGATCAGTGTCAGCAAGAAAAGCTCCCAATGGAGCTCGTATGATTTGGAGATTCGCGACTTTGATGAGTTCAGTGATGGAGACCCATTACGCGGGCCATGTGAGATAGAGTCGGATGATGAAATAATATGTGATGACAGTTTGATAGACCGATACAATAACAATAACAAAGGTGGGCAACACCACCAACTTCACAGTCACAATAGTCACCCTAATAGCCTACTGTCTGAGAACTCCAAGTGGACTGTGACAGTGAGGCTGTATGCCAATAAAGCAGCAGATCAGCGGAGCAATGATATTCCAAGTGTCGAAGAAACAGGATCTCACTACAGTTCAGGCGAGTGGCATGGGAAGTCTGGATCTAGTCAGGGTTCAAGGGATTCAGCAAAGCGACCACCAAAACCACCCGCGCCAACACCGAATGGAATTATACCGAAGGAGTACCAAAAATCAAAACAAAAAACAGTGAGCAAGAAAAGTGCTCGATCTAATCGCTTACACCATAGCAACTCTGAGAGACCCCTAACTAAGGAGGAGCTTGCTCAGCATGAGCGGATGCAGCTGCAGCAGGCACTTAACCCTACATATGCCTGGGGAAGGGGCCACACTCAGAGTCATGGCCTTGGGCCACCAGCTGAAGTGAAGACAATGCCCACTGTAGGCCACAAAAATGGACTCATTCCTCCAAATGGATTTTCAGTGCTACAAGGGGCTCCCCAGAAGTATAGCCAACCCAGTACTCTTTCAACCTACCTGTCTTTAGGAACTAACCACTATAGACAGGCTCGGTCTTCGCTCCGGGAAAGGCGGCGTGACCCGGATGTGGAGGACAACTGGCAAAGTCTTTGTGACAATAAGATCCCACAGTCAAGACCTCGTAGTTCACATCATACACACAGACAGCTCCAATATAGGGAATTCAATGACCTATGTGACGCAGACTCAGCAATGCGGAGTCCTAGCCCTATCGATAGCCTTTCGACAGACTATATTGCTGATGGGGAGATCGTGGAAGACTTTAGTGGGTCGACCCACTCTCTGACAAATGTAGGAGCGAGGACTCCTACCAAAAAGGTTGCTGAGCATAAGCCAGACCAGGAAGTATGCATGGAATCGCAGTTACCAGTGGAGGAGATGAAGAAACAAGCATTGCGACCTCGAGCTGCCCTCCGAAGACACAGATCTGAGCCCTTCCACTTTCTTGTCTGACATACTATCACTTCTTGACATGCCAGTAAAAACTGTTATGTCTAATAAAGTATTTATTTATGAATTTAGCATTTAGGTTGCTGAAATCTTCCTAAATAGGGTCAGCCCCAATTTTCTGATACTGTCTTGTGTATATATGAATGATGGACAGTATTAAAAAACCTGTTAGGTTGTCCTATAGTTTCTCAGTATCAGAGATTTAATACAGGAGTTATCTTGAAACTATTCATAGATATTCAGATAGATATCACCACCAGAAATGCAAAATTATATATTTTGCAATAAATCAGATTAATTTAACATTATTCTCAAAATGCTAAATTTGAGAAGAAAATATAATCCCATGACAGGCTATATTGCAACTTTCATAAGCTTAATCAAAATGTAAGATTAACTTCTGTGATAAAATATGTAAGTAGCTAAGTGCAATTTGTTTCGTTTATGTCTGCACCTTAATGTGTGGTGTCAATTTCTTAGTCATTTTCACTGACAAACAGAGTATTCTTTACCCCTAATACTGATATCCCTGACAAGTCTGCCCAAGGTTTTCATAAAGATACTGTGATAATACCCTTTACATCTGCTTAAAAAACTACTTTGTGCTTAGTGAACGATAAATAAAATGTCCAATTTTACCTCTCTCTCCATTAAAATGAAATTTTGGATGAGTTTAGTTTACTTTTAACTTTTCATTTTCAATGAAGGTTGCTTTGAAAAGTAAATTTTGGGCAACATGTTTGTAGGATCAGCCCATTAATATTGATCTCTGATGACAGACCTACCCTCCGCCCACCACATGATGGTGTGCCAAAGGTACTGGTATATATAAAGATGAGGCTTTTTCATAGATCAATAAAGAAGTTGACCTTTTCTTGAAAATGATTAAGAATGTATATGAAAGTGCAAAGTATTTGAACCAATGTTGTGAGTGTTTGAAGACCCATGGAAAAAATACCACAATTTAAGTAGAAAACGTGCCTTAAAGATAAAACTTTTCTTTATGACAATGCAATTTTCCATTTTTGAATTATTTTATGACCACTTTCACGAGCATGATTTCCTCCAAGTAGGTAGATTTCTACAGGCCTTACATGTTGCCATCAGAAAACCTCTCTAGTTTACATGAAAATCTTTGAAATTTTACCCTACACTGTGATGTTCAGGTGTTTAACGTTCTTTTCATTCTGATTTGATTCCATTGTTCTACTATTTGTTCTATGCGTCTTATGACTCATTTAATATCATTTTACATGTTTTTGATGAAGAGGTCTGCTGGAAATAAAGGAGATACATGTCTGTTACCTATAGATCTGGGACACAAGAAACAACTCAAAAACCTGAACGTTTTCTGTCACCTATTGTTAGTTCATCTGTTCCTATGTTCTTGTAAATTCAGCAAAATGCAACTCTATGGCACATTCAAAGTGTAATGACAATATGTGTCCTGTTGATGTAGAACACATCATATGAAATGACATTTATAATATCTAGCCAGAACTTTCAACTATTGCTATGTCACAATAAAAGGAAAACAAAATGAGCACTGTTTCTTGCTGACCAGATCTATAGTTCATGCATTTTCAAATTGAAAGTTAGTCTGCCTCTTAATGGACAAAAAATCAACACAACATATTATAATCTTTTTTTTCCCTAAAAATATTCAATGTCTGATTTCAGAGTTATTTTTGAGGACCATTCTAGAGGCATTCATAATGGATACCAAACCTTTTTGACAATCTAAAAGAGGTAACTAAGCTTCTATTTAGGTCTTAAAGAAGACAATATTCAATCATTCCATGTTATCCATGTGTTGTACCTCTATAAAAATGAGGATTTCGGAATTGATTAAGTAAATGTGGTCAAGATAAACTAAACTTATAGTCCACTATTTGCTTCCCCCTCTTGGTAGTGGAAGGCAGGCTTTATTCGTTTTATAATGGTTAAATAACACAAGTCACAAGTTTGTCCACTTAAACACTTGTCAATATGAGAATTGTTTCATGTATCATGACCTTTATGTAAAATGCATTACAATAAAGGCCCTTATAAGATATTTTCTCAACGTGTATCTACTAATGCAAAGGGATAACTCAAATTACAAGTTTACTTTGCTTTATTTACTAGGAATATGCCCTTCATTCACAAAAAGACATGGAATAACTGGTTGGTATAAGATTGGTCGTTTTAGCAAGAGAGATCTGACAAGCTGTAATTGAGGTAAAATCATACAACATATTCATGTAAGAAGAACCAGAAGGGCGTCAGTGGTCCGTCGCATAATAGGTCTTCCAACAGCGAATGATTGTTTGGTCAAACTCTCACTGTTGTGCAAATATCAAGCACTGATTTTCACCCATTTCAAATAACTTTTCCGGCTGAAAATTTCAGGAATTTTGGATCTAAATGTCTATTGTTCAGAACCTTTTAGAGAATAAAGAATTAAAATTGCCTAAGAAGAACGGTCACAATTTTACAGTGGACCCATTGCAAGAGTGACATGCCCATAGCAAACCCTCGCTTTTGTGATAAATTGATTATGTGACGCAACACAGAGGATGGCTGTATGACCCTAACGGGATCATCACAGACCAAGGGCATACCTAGAGGTTTGTAGGATCTCCATATATGTGGCATGTCACAATGGGTTTCACTGTTTCTAGGATTGGCACACACAGCGGAACCCCTCCCTGTTGGAAAATCAAAATAGTACAATGTGTCGCTACGAGGACATCGCTGTTACAATGGGTCCTGCTGTTAAATTTGGCTGTTATACTGAGTTGATTTTAATTCTGTAAATGGTTCTTACAAATAGACATTTAGATCTAAAATTCCTGAAATGTTTGCCTGGAATATTGATTAGAATCAGGTGAAAATTGATGCTAAACTTTGTGTATAACAGCGACACTTTGACCAAATTCCTTACATTTTGCACTGTTGCAAGACCCATTTCAAAACTCTCCCAGAACTCTTGCTGTTGCGAGCATTTAGTTATGCGACGCGGCAATGTGGTTGTACAGCCACTCAAAGACAACCACACAGGTTCTTCTATATATACTTGTTTCACACAAACAATATTGAAATACTGAAAATAAGAGGCGGTACATAAGGCATGATGTATACAATTCCCTTGATATGCACTGCAGATCATGATGTTCAGGTGATACCTTGTAAAGGGATTTTCTACCACATGATATTATGTAACATATCAAAGGTAACAATGCAAAAATGCACCGTTTTTCATGGAACTATAAATACTCTGAAAATCTACAGATATTTGTAAATATTTATGATGCTACGAAATAAAGAAAAAAGTCACAATAAACTGAGTTCAGTCATTCAAAGTGAATTATTGTGTCCATTTTTCATAATAATTAAGTATTCACTAGAAAGATAACTACATCAGGTTGGTGAATTATTACTTTTGAAGGTGAATAACCTTTTTATTCATTTTCTTAAACAGTAATGCCTTGTATAGGTGTTTCCCCATTCATTAGCAACCCATTCCCCAACCGCCTCCCCCCCCCCCTCTTATGGGGCCAAATAAGTAAAATTGGAGAGCATACAAATATAATTGTGCCCCCATCTACTAGTGTCATAATTATTACTTTCTGTCCTGAGCTGAAGGTATGATAGTGGTTGAAAACGACATGTGATAGAAGAATAATTGATTAAAATTCACACAATACCTCCAGCAATTTCAGATCAAACAAATCTTTAGGTGACAAATATTCTGGACTGTTGCAAAAGGGCCACCTACCCTCAAAATTATTTGTGTGTATGAAGAAAGTCAGATTAAAAGTAAATTCCTGTTACATTATTTTTGTATGTCACATGCATGCTTTAAAGAAATGTACAAAAAATCATAAGTTCTGTGATGGCTGTTGTCTTTTTAGATGCCAAAGTTTGAAAGGACTTAAACCGATCATGTCTTGTGAAAGTTCGTGTGGACTCCCGCAGATGGAGCCACCATCAATCTTATCACAGTAATACGTGAGGGTGTTTGTAAGGCCAATAAAAGAAAGAAAACAAAACCAGTTCTGTTCAGGTTTCCTGATCAACCCGAATTTTAGCTCCGACCCCAAAGCTTTTTGAGAGAAAATATTGGGGATAATAATTGAAATCCAACTAAAATTGAGCAAATTAACATCATATGGTCTATGCAATATCTATGTGTATTGCAGATGCTAAGAAGCATTATAGAAGGTACATTTAGGGAGGTATTGATGATTAATACAATCTAAGCCAATCAAAACAGATAAAAGAAATATTTAAAAATAATTCAATGCCGACCTACCAACCTTACTGCAGACCATCGTTTTTACACTAGATAAGGGTCTTCAGGGTAAATCAATAATTATTGTAGCATATATATAATTATTTTAGTCAGTTAACGTATTCAATATATACGCCGTGAGCGGGTCTCAAAATACGACATCACACACCGAAATTTTGCAGAAATCAAGAACGGAGGTTGGTGGGACGTTTAACATAGGATCCTATTGAGGAATATGTGTTATTTCGCTGTAACTTTTTAAATATTGGTCCAATCTTCACGCAGTAAAGGAGAAAAAGTTCAGAAATGATCCCATACATGCCATACTATTCTTCAATTTTTCCTCATATTTCCAGTTTTTCCACATTTGCTGATAATCAGATTTTCCCCATAGGCGCCAATGCTAAATAGCCAACAAATGGATCCCAGAAATTTGCTGCGCGATGCCAAAAATTACGGTTATACCGCTAACCCGTTTACTCCATATGAGACTTACACTTTGTTATTGTGACTGAATAATCATTGAAATTAATTATAATAATTTAGTCAGGTAAAGAATAATGTCTATTCTAGGTGACGGGCAGCTGAGCCTTCTCTGACTGCTGCCACTGCCTCCACCTGACGGATACACGGGGTACGATGTAATGTAGTGAGGATTTACAAATTGCATGGATTTAACTATTAAAGGGAGATAAAAGCAAAGTTCTATCAAAATTTGAAAACAATTTGCAACTTCAAAATTAATAACCACAAAAATACTTTCTATGAGTCTAACTTTAGTTATTGATATGGTATATGAACCCTGAAAAGGAACTTTAACTTTGAATTCAAGAAATCCCATGACAGTTATGCTTTTACAAAGTGATGTTGTCAACGAACCTATTTTGGCGGGTCACAAGCTTAAGAATTAAACAGTTTGAATGTATTTCATTAATTTTCATATTTTACCATGGACCTAAGTTATGGCCATAGAATGTATTTCAATAGTTAACAGTAGTTTGCAAAATTTTGACCTTGCATTGATGTTGGCTCCCTTTAAGGGGTATATCAAGTTCGTAATAAGCAAAGCTTTAGTAAACATCCAGTAAATATTTATTTGCGTGAGACCTGTAAATAAACACATCTCCTTAGACTGCCAACAGGAGGCATCACTGTCGTTGAAATTGCAGGTTCCTCACTAAAGTACAATCTGAAGTTATATATAGACGTGTAGGTGACGTCATAACAGCCCAAAAGGGACTGGCCACCATCTGGGTGATCAATTTAGAATTCTTATTATGAATATTTCACAAACATCTAGGACACTATTTTTGTTGAGTGTATTCATAATAATCATATGGAATCATAATAAACCACCTTTATTTTGTAACATTCATGATTTCTAGATATATCCCATAGCCATATCACGTGATGTTGTCATGAGGAACACGTGGTGATCACCAAAATGCGGTCACGTGACCATGTCTGCACAAGGTCTATACATTTCAAGAAAAACACCGAGCAGATCTGTGATTCGCCAAATAATACAGAATTAGACAATGTTTTCGTTGTATTACACTCTTGTTTTCACATTTGCATTCTGTACCTTCAAAATGACTTAGAAACTTTTGAATTGAAAACGGTGCAACGATGACCTCACGGCAGTTGTCGTCCCATTGCCAACTGATTAGAGATAGACACCGTCGCCGCATCCACCCCTCCACCGTCCCAGCTACCTTTCAGGGCCCAAAGCGGAAGATTCTGGTCCTTCAGATTTTCCTTTATGAAGGATGCCTTATAAGGATGTGAAATATGACATCAAAGTAAACATCAATTCGAAGTAGTTGAAGAAAATATCAATTTTCCAATATATTCTTACACAGTCAATATGAGATTTGCATTCTGTTTTCTAAACTATTAATTTTTCTAACATTCAATTGAAAACTAACATTGACCTCGCTCGGCATCCTATACCCAGTTGCCACCTCTCAGCGTCCAGAGAGCCATCTATATTTTCTTATCAATTTTCCCATACATTATTCTCACACGATCAATGTTTGATTTTGAATTATGTGATTTTAAAACATATTGGACAATTGCTAGTTTAAGAGAGTATAATAATCCAAGAAAAAAATGTGACGTTATTACAAAGTTGCACCAATGCTCTGTATTGGTTCTTGTTACGTTATTTTGATGGCTCCCAGTACTATTGCTGCAACATACTGCTGTGATGTTGCACTGTGATATTGTTCTAACGTTCTGTTTATGTTCTTCAACCTAAACGGAATGTTCTTATAATATTCTGATTTGGTTTTGTTCCAACCTCACCAAAAAACAATGACGTTGTCAGGTTTCAACCTTACCATCAATAATGTAATTGTTACAAGCAGTCTTAGTAAGTAACAAACTGACTAAAAAAATATGGTTGCAGAATGTTTCTGTTACATAGCAATTCGGCTGACTATATATATATGGCCTGTCTCTCTGTCACTGCTGCTGCCGTCCTACCACTACCTCTCATCGCCCGGAGGGCACTGATGTGTGACTGATATCATCCAGATTTTCCTTTCACTTTTCCAATTATATACTTAGACATTCAATGTTTAACTTGCATTCGTGATTTTAAAGCATATTGGACACTGTTTCATTTTAAATAGTGTAGCAATGAGCACAGTTGGCCTCCCATACCCAGCTGACTGTGGCCTGTCTTCCTGTCGCTGCCGCCGTCTCACGACCGCCACCTCTCAGCGTCCAGAGTCAGGCTCTGCCCGCCAGTCGTCAGTTCTAGTGAGAGCAGTCTCCCAGCGTCCTCCCAGCGTCCTCCCAGCGTCTCTCAGCCAGACAGACGTCGCTGGTTGTTCAAGTCAGCTGTTGTTGTCTACATCTCCCGTCTGGGGACAAGCGAACTGCTCGCAGGGATACACAGAGCACCTGGAGGAGGAAGGAAGAGGAGGAGAAGGAGGGGGAGATATTAATTAATGGATTTATCATTAGGTGAAGTGTTGGAGAGAAGGGATGGGGCCGCTTAAAGGACTCCCTCGTGGGGGACAGTTCACACCTCCCCCTTAACACCCCCCACACCTCCACACCTGCCCACACCCACCTCGCTAATCACTCTCTCCCATCATCACCACACGGCAGCCACTGACTGCGCATGATCGGCGCCGTTGCCCTGGCAACAGGAGACACAGGGGCGACTGATGCCCTTTTAAATAAGGCCCTCTGGACTTTCGGAGAGGGGTCATTATCTTAGAGGACCTGAACAACAGGATCGTGCTTTACTGATTGGGGATAACAAGGATTACTTTGGAGGCTCGTTGTCAAGGCGTTGTCAAGGCGTTGTCAAGGCGTTGTCAGGGCGTTGTCAGGGCGTTGTCAGGGCGTTGTGAAGGTCCTACTGTGACGTCATCAGATGTCGAGATGTCGCGTGACGTGGTGACGTCATTGAGGTAGGTGGACATTCGGTCATCTTAATGACACTTTATCAGTTCTGTTTTTTAAACAGATTTGGGATACCGTTTAAAAGTTGTTCTTTGTGAATATTGTTGGATCCTGACATTCAAGGGATATCATGCAATTTTTGTGAAATTGTGATCGGAGCTTTCATAATTTCCACTTAAAAAAAGCCTCACTTTCTATGTTGTAAATCCACCTGGTAAAAGATCAGTGTAAGCACGGATATTGTATAGGTGGGTGGAATATTTAAATGAGAACCTTGGGAAACTATGAATATAATTTTGTGATAAACATTGTGATCAATACACAAATCACGAAGAACTCCACTTTGAATGGCCAAAAGTGGAATGTATTGAGTCTTGACCCTATTGCGTTTTCTCTTGACCTTTTTTGAATGGTGCAATTTAGTCTCGACCAAGAGAAATGTACCTTATAAGAGAGATGATGATCAAAGACGTGCAATGTTGAAAAGTTTTCATATTATGAGACCTAGTAAACACTGATTGAAATATCACAGACGCAATCGAATCACATCCTACTTTTTTGATATTTGGGGCCCTTGATTGGTGGGGGTTGGGGTGGGGATCGTGTCCCCAATGTCGCATGTTGAATTTAAGAAAAGGACACATCACCTGTCACCTAACTCTCCGTGTCGCATGTTACCTCTAAGATATCATTAAGTCACATGTCGAATTTAAGAAACATGCCATGTCATGTTGTTTATTTTGTCACTCATGTTAAGGGCATATTGCCCCATAGTTGGTATCTTGCAAATCATGACTCCCTGCGATCGGGATTTAATAATCTATTGTTTTGCAATGTTCCAAGATAGCAGAGAACCTTGTAACATTTAGTATTACGACAGGTAGGCCATTAAGTAACATCCAGCCCCCACTCCCTCGCCAGATCCGGTGACTGTGTGAAACCCTAGCTAGCTGTCCACGTATAGTCCGACCCGTTGGTCAGTGGGTGGGTGGTACCTCGGTTTTACCTGTTGACGGTGAGAGTCTGTGGGTTGGCTGTAGACTCACGATAAAGCCCCATACCCATTATAGGCAATTTTGACCAGAGTCGGCCTATTCACTAGTGCTAAAATCGGCCGACTTTACCATAAGAGGCGGCCGATTTTAGCACCAAGTCATATCAAACATATATATTTCAATATGCTATACTAACTCTCAATCTGAAATGGTGCTAAAATTGGCCAATTTTATGAGAATAATCGGCCAATGCTAGTCGGCCAATCCTGTCAAATAAAGGGGGGTTTACACAGGCCGTCAAAATCCTTAGGATAAGTTCCCGACAATCATTCTCGTAAGGCTTAGGACAGCCCCGACAATTAACCTAACCCCTACGATAGTCCCGACGATGTTATCGGCCTGTGTAAACCCATTTTGTCCTAAGGAAATCATTGTCTTAAGGCTGTCTTAAGCCTTACGATAATTATCGGGAACAATTCCTTAGGATAATGAGAATTTCAGACGTGTTTGAATTTTTTTTGGAAAAACCTTAGGATAATGGCCCTATGACAATGAATTTGGGTATACGATGGTGAAGTTTGCTATCCTAAGAGCCACTGTCGGTCTGTGTAAACCCCCTCTGTCTGAATATTCCTATATAAATCTATTAAGATACGTTCTTTGTCGTAAGCCCTCAGCCAATTATCATGGTTTCATTATCCTAAGGATACTGTCGGGCTGTGTAAACCCTTCAGAACAAAATACCTTAGGATAATTGTCACCGATAACCTACGATAATGACCTACATAATTAATTTTTGACATGCAATAACTCATTAACCTAAGCTTAACGTAAGGGAATTTTCGTAAGGACCCGTTGACGGCCTGTGTAAACCCGCCTTTAAAGAGAAATAGTGAACCAGCCTTTTCCCGATAGAACCATTGCTAAAGCCTGTCAGTCCGACCCATAATATCAAACCCGTTATTGCCTTAAAATTCTGCATTTTGATTGGAAGGCAAACCTGTAAATTCTGTCAAATGATCATGGATAGCTCCAATGCGTTATAGTAACATCTCTCTGCTGTTACAACATCAACATTCACTCTAAGTGTGCTATCGCTCCTGTAATGTTTGGATGATCTCCGTTGGTATAAAAAGCCTATAATTAATGCTGATTACCTTTTCTTTTTGCTCTCGTTCATGCCAGTTTAATTAACTCCAACAACTTGTTCATTGAACAGGCCATGCAAAAAACTGCTGTCCCAGTATGTGTCATTAGCTGCTCTAGTTCCCTGACTACGATCGCAGTTATAAATTGGGTACGTTTATGGTTCATAATTTACAGACTATTATGTAAAGACTTGAAGTAATAGTACCTAATCAGCTAAAGATGTGAACAATAAAAGATATAGAATGAGCGCTTTATTTCAATGCACCCAGCTAATATTATATGGAAACGTGTGTATATTCCTGTTCAAATCCTAGGCATCGTTTAGCCCCAGGGGGTGTGAGCGGTGTGAGGTTTCTGAAACTGTATCCAAGGTTCTAGGATATGTATACCCCTGGACATATGCCCCCCCCCCCCCGGACACATGGTAAGTGTCCGGGGGTGGGGTATAATAGTCCAGGGGGGTAAGTGTTCAGGGGGGGGGGGGGTTGTCCTGTCACCCGCGTGCACATATTTAATGACAGTCCTTAATCATTGTTTCCCTTTAATTGTATTATAAATGAGAAGTATCGTGCTGTTGAACTTGGACACCGGCCATCAGTCAATAGAAAAAGGTAACTGTCGCTGCCATAACCTATGGTTGGGACAGAGTGACCCAGAAAAGTACATCTTAGTTGACGCTGCTACCAACTTACATTGGATCACTCACTGACGTTTGGTTTGTAATCTTGTTTTAAAAATCGTTTGTATGAATAATAGACACAGGGATAAGTTTTGATTATCTGATTCCTTCCTTTTTTAACCGTTAACTTTTATCAAAAAGATCCCTATACAAAATCCAACCAAAGTTGTATAAATCTATTTTGTACACCTTCCTCACACCTACACAAAGAAGCCTGACACGAACAGTCTATTTCTGTCCACCTTTTTTCTTCTCGCAATAATTGTTTCTGACAATAATGAGTCGCTCAGTGATATCTTTTTGGTTTCTTTTCAAACGAGGGACTTTAAATTGCTTTGGTTGATACATTTGTTAAGAGGATGTGTAGAAAAAGTAGCCATCAATTGATATTAAACTAACTCTAGCATATGATAATCGTTTATATATTTGGCAGTTTGCTTTTAAACGATTCAGTTTAATTTATCATTAAAGCTATTAGGCAATGAATATACGGGCCTATGATGATGTTAGTACACTAGCAGTCCAAAGTCAAGTAGGGCAATGCAAGTAGCAACGTAATCAAGTTCCATATTTCTCTACATATATATGCTTTCTTTTAAATGGCTTGCGTTTCTATCAGTATAATACAATATGGACAAATAAAATACCAAACGGAAATCAAATGGTGCATAGTATAGGAAATGGGGTGAAGGGATCACAACATGAATTGTCAGTTTGAATGTATGTTTGGTTCCTGCTATCTCAAACAGTGTGTCTGTTTCCCCTATATTTAGTTTTTCAATCCTTTTTTACTGAAGACAAAGCTTATTCTTGTTTTCATTGAATCTCCAATACATCAAAATAGGAGTTATCAAATCCATATAAAAACAAATTATTGGCAAACAGATATTGGCAATTTAACAAAAATTTGCATATAACAGCGAAAAACAGTATTATATAATTAATTCAAAAAAAGAGAAAAAAAACCATATATATAAATCCCTTCTACAAATTACCAGAAAAAATATGTAAACTAAGGTTCTCACCATAGAATCACTGATTTGGGGACTACAGTGCCAATATGCCACAATGATTTAATCATAAAACACAATTCCCTGAAAATTACCATTGCTAAAAGATTCTTCCGCGAACGAAGTTAGTTTTACCAGTTTTGCTGGGCTGGAACTGTCACAACGTGTTGACACGTTTTACACCTTTTTACCCCAATAAAATGTCCCACCTGTCATCCCATCAGTTGGCAGAGGCTAATTGCAGCCTTCTCACCTCACTTGTTGGGGGTTTCCCCACCAGGGAGATGATGTGGCTTCAGGACTTTCAGATTGGCAAATTAAATTAACGGTTCTGTAACAAACAAACCAAGGCAAGCAGCGACGTAACTAGAACGTTTTGTGACTGTACTATTTCGGTTAGTCTGAAACCTGCCCAATTTTGAGGTATAGTTAAGGCTTATTAAGAAAGAACATTATAATAATGTTATATAGTAGTGAAGTTGAGACCTAACTAATAAAGAATGTTACAATAACGTTATTGTGACATGAAATAACATTACAAGAATGTCACAAGAATGTTACAGTGCAACGTCACAACGTTAGGTTCAGAAGATGTTTTGGGTGCCATCAAAATAATATAAGAAGAACCAAAGCAGAGCTCAACAGAACGTTGCTGCAATGTTATAATGAAATCATATTTTTGCTTGGGAAGATTCTAAATTAAAGACTTTTTGTTGTGATGTTGGTGGGTGGGGCGAGTTTATGTGTCACGGAGAGGGGGAGGGAAATCAGATATTGGAAAAGGTGTCGGCAAACAGGCTATCAGAGACTGTATATCTATCGAGACTGGATAGCTAGAGGGAAACGTCTTATTAATTGTAGGGGCGTCACCTGGGCTGTGGTTAGATTGGATTTGGGTTGACCATAATGGCCATTGTATGGGGCATTGAGGACTGCCAATAAACTATTCCCAATATACATTGAATATGGTCAGACCTTGGTCATGGCTGACTGGTTAAGTTCTAACCAGCAACTAGGGAGTCAATCACATAGGGCCACAGAGAAGCTTTCCAGTCTTGATCTATATATATATATATATATATATAGATATATACATACAAGGTCTCTGAGGCTATGAACACCAGAAGGACACACGCATGCAGGTGCTGACACTACATCTTCTTTTTGTAGGAGGTCTTCCTGAGCAAGGGAGGTTCAGACCATAGCTGAACAGAATGTTATTGTGACATAATTTAATAATGAGGTCCCAACCTCACCTAAACAGAACCATATTGTGACGTTCTGATTACATCAGGCCCTAACCTTACCTAGATAGAATGTTACTGTGACCATCTTACCAGGTAAGGTGTAAAACTAACCTAAACAGAATGTTATTTTGACATCATCTTTAAGTGAGGTCTCAACCACACCTAAAGAAAATGTTATTGTGACATTCTTATTAGGCGCGGTCACAATATAGCCTAATAAATAGCTTTGCAATGATGACATCAGAACATCACAATAGAATGTTGCAACAGTTGGCAGTAGCAGTGTTATTGGAGGTCATCAAATGAAAGTTGCTGCAACCTAATAGTGTAACATAAAAAGAATCATTCCAGGATGTTGCTGCAGCGTTATTAGAACGTCATATTCTCAACTGGGTTAAGCTCGTGTGCATCTATCTATAAATCCAATACGATCCAATACGGCTGCTACAAGGGTAGTGGATACAAAAAGACATGCCATAATAATTGGCCGGCCTTTATATCACTGAACAGATTCAAACCAGAGACCTTGGTTCACTGCTCCTGTAAACCCCTATCAAACTGACATTCTACTGTCTACTGGGAAATGATTAATGATTCAAACAAAAACAAATGAACCAATATCTAATTCTGCCGAGTCAGCATAAACCTGGCCTGTGTGTCTGACCCAAATGACCTTGACTGTAAAGACAAATCCCACTGAGGGGGAACCTGAAGTACCAGGTGGGGTCCGAGACGGAGGTGTGACATTATAATAACGTTGCAGCAATGTTCTGGTTTAGTTCCTGTTACATTCTTTTCATGACTCCTAATTGCATCACTGTGACCTACTGCTGTGACATTGCACTGCGACATTGTTATAATGTTCTGGTTATGTTCTTAAACCTAAATTCTTATAACATTCTGTTTTGGTTTCATCCTAACCTCACCAAAAAATAATGTTATAATAATGTTTTTATTTGGAGAGGTTTCAACCTCACCGTCAATAATTTAATTGTAAGTAACAAACTGACTAAAAAAGTATGGTTGCAGAATGTTTCTGTTACGTCGCAAGCTTGCTGGGATAGTTATATAATGCTATAGACTTGAGATTAGCACTAATTGGTAGTACTATAACTAAATCTTTCAATAATTTCTAGTTCATCGGGACATTCGGAACTCAATCTGGACACCCGGAAAACAAGGTCTAGAAATCGGGACTGTTCCTGGAAAATTGGGACACTTGGTAGCCTTGCCAATGGTTGGTTCTGTGTTGGCAAACAATACCATAATTGTTAGCATAACTTTACAGAAGTGCCTGGCTCTGAGAGTGATACTGTGGACACAGATCTCACTTTATATACTTCAAAAAACAGGTGCAGCATGTAAAATAATTGTATGTGCCAGGCATGTCACATTCTTTCAGTCTTTAACACTATTGCATAAAAAAGGCTATCTTGAAAATTGAAATGCACGCTGGCGCTGCTAGTGCTGCAAAATATACAGAAACAGAAGGCAAATATATCATTTTACACATCAGGTTACTCCTTTTTCGCATGATAAATTCACATGCACCAGTCTGACGTTTTGCTTAAGTCACTGGTTAGAGAGCGTCTGTATTACAACTAACAAGTAGTAATGAATACTTAAGCACTAGGCCTCCCAGGGGCCTGGGGTAGGAGCTATATTTGTCAACCTATTTGACCTTGGTCCAAACCATTTGACCTTTTGACCTGACCTCATCTTATTGTGACAAGTGCAGAGTCCTTAAAGAAGAGTTGTTGGCACTTGGAGACATCAATGTTTTAGTATGTTTCTTTTTTGTTCTAATTCCTTGTTGTTATAAACAGTGTCAAATTATATATACTCTATTTCAATTGTAGATTGTTATTTCTGCCAACCACGGATAGGATATTTCCTGTGTTTTATCTGCAGGTTAGCCTAGATCAAGGAGCATCATGGGTAATATGTCGACAAAACACAAAGCTTAAATATAGAAACTTTCAAAATTCATGGCAATGTTTGTGGTTAAAGATGATAGAGATCCATATAAACTATTCCATCAATATGTATCTATATATCTCAATTGTTTTTAAAGTTTGTTTGAAAAATTCATATCGTGGATGCAGGGCAGATATAAGTATATTTTCTATAGATTTTCCTGTGTTATTGATGACAAAATTGGTCCAAATTAACCTTCAGATGCTCAAAATACTGAAAATCAACTGTCCGTGGTAGGGAGAACTGTGAATTGTTCTGACTTGGATGCGTGTGTCGACCAAACTATTGTAGGATGAAAGTGACAGATATGTATACCACTCATGAAAATAATGACACTAGAATCGTTGATATATATCACCTTGAAACCGGGAACTTAATGTTTTACCCTGCCGTGTCTTAGTGGATAATTTATAAATTAATAATGTAAAATATTTTTATTGAAAAAAACTACCAACACAGGTGTTTATCACAATAAGGCATTTCACATGTTTTTACGATATTGGGCAAAATAATATAGTTTTATTGAGAAAAGCAGATCATTAAAAACAGATCAAAAGGGTTCAAGACTAAACAAAACTACCTCAGCAAAGATTATGCTAAGCCATTTACTTAAGCCCTATTCGCAGTACTTGATTTTTACTTGAGTTTCATTGCAACCTGGGCCATTGCTTCCAATTTTTTATACTAAGAATGAAAATTTTGGTCAAATATTTCTGTGACTCATCATGGGCTCGCCAATGTTTATTAGGATAAAGTTTAAATCAAAATAATAATTTTCCATGCTTGTGATTTTGAGATCACAATGAATCTCAAGAGAAAGATCGCATACTGCAAGTTGGGCATGAAGCCTTATTAACTGTGGGGGATATTTTTCATGAGATTCAATCGCAAACTGTCACTTTGAATTGAAAGATGTATCATCAGGGGCATTAGCAATTTCGTAGTGGATCATTTAAATATTCATCATATATCTTGATTTCAAAATCAGAAAATAGCTTGGATCACAACAAAGCTTAAGGTATACCCAGCCAACTTAAAACATAACAGAAACGTTCTAAAATGGCATGTAACAATTATGTTATTGATGTTGAGGTTGAAATCTCACAAAATCGGAATGTTATTGCATCAGTTTATTGGGGGAGGTTATGAAGAAACCAAGACAGAACATTAAAAGAACATTCTGTTTGTAGAATGTAACCAGAACATTGTAATAAGATCTTAGTTACAGTGTGATGGCAGTACATTGCAGCAATGTTTTTGGGAGTCATCAAAAGAATGTAACAAAAACCAAATGTAGAACCAACGAGAACGTTGCTGCAATGTTGTAGTATTGTCGCATCCTTAAAAATTGCACACCGTATGATAATATGGTGAATGGGGATTTAGCAATCAACAAAGAGACAACACAAGAACTTTAAGGCAGTGCAGATTCAGGGCCGGTGGTGACTGAAGCAGTGCTCATCTTAGGGTAATATTAAAGTAGCTAAAGCAGTAGACGGTTGTTCCACCAGTTCAGACAGTGCAATTTGAAATCTGAAATTGCGCCAGGGACAAATAGGCCTATAATCAACCGGTGTGGGAGTGGGCATTGGGTTCATGAACTTCAGTGCATCAGGGATATATATAATTATCTGCCTTTCAGCAGCCCAATGAGCCAAGCTCTCATGCTAATATTCCCAATGCACCTCGAGTTCGTCCCTAGGCTCATCGGCCTATTACGCAAGAATTTGTTGTTGACATGTTGTTATTAAGGAGCAAATACCTCAATCGACGATTAATGTGTGACAACTTATACTGTTACATATGAATGTGCAATGCATAGAAATCATACACTTTTCCATGTTAATCCTGAATTTCATATTCTAGAAAGTTTTTTGCTCTTTGTTGGGTGGACCTTATACCTCTGCACTATTGCAGAACGTCATTTTCTTGTCCTTTATTCAAATATGGATTTACTCCTAACAACATACCTTTCTTTTTAATAACTTCTATCAATTCTCTGTGTGCACGTGGCCGTTTTTCCCTCTTTGTTTGTTCATCAGACCCCCTTCCTATAGTTTGTCATGTATAAATGCACTGTTATATCCACCACTGAAGACGACTGATATGGATTCCCCTCACACCCCCACTCCCAGGGTCCAGGCACGTGGCGGTGTAGGAGGAGCTATATTTGGTCTGATGTTTGGTTTGGACCTCACCGACCCGGACCTGGGACCTGACCTAACTCTGCCAAAACAAGAATATGATGTTATCATAACGTTGCAGTAAAAGTCTGTTTAGTGTTGCTTTGGTTGTTGTTATGTTATTTTGATGGCAGCTAAATAATGTCTTTAGAACCTAACATTGTGACGTCACACTGTAACGTTATTGTGACATTCTTGTAACATTCTCTCACTTTATGATAATGTTATCATTACATTTCTTATTAGTAACCTCTCAACGTTACTAAAATATAATGTTTGTTACGTGAGAATTGGGCAGGTTACAGACTTACCAAAAAGGTACGTTGCAGAATGTGCCTGTTACATCACCTCGTTTGTAGGATAGCATCTTAACATAGGTACAGCAACTAAGGCTGAAATAAGTGTAAAGAAAACATAGGATAAAGCAACATTCTAAAAGTTTCATGTTCTTTTATGTCCTAAAAAGTATTTTGAATCATTGTTTTCACTCGGCTTACAGCTTTGTCTATCAAATATTACAAACCGATATGCAATTCTAGTCACATTGCCATGAAAGTGAGTAGCCCACTCCTTATCCCTCATATTGATACACTTTGATACCGCTCTCTCGGCTTAATAAGCTGCAGTTCAAAGCTATATATAGAAAAGGTCGCAGCATAGTCGCAGCCATAGTAACAACTTGAAAGGGGCATGCTGGGAAGGAGCCAAAGGTCCCGGATTCTGTGTGAGGGGAGATCATTCTGGGACAAGAGGGGGCTGGCAACGGAGATCTGGGTATTTAGAGGGTCTTTTCTGCAACGGGGGCTGGATGTCAAGGGGCAATGTGCAGGGGTCTAAAGTGGGGGCGGATCCATGGGTGGATCCAGCCCCCCCCCCCCCTTTTTTTTTTTTTTGATGGACCCTAAACTACAAATAGAGGGGAAAATGCATGCAATGTGCGTGCAAATCAAATGCACACCATTCTAGTACTTTGCCTTTTTGCTGACCCCCCTTTTCAAATTTCCTGTAGCTGCCCCTGTATACATGGCATAAGGACCCGTGGCCAGACCTACATGACTTACTGCAAGGTATGTAAGTGTCTTTCAATTCAGGAGTTATGCATATTTCAAAAATAATATCAGACTCCTCCCTCACAGGTGCCCAGGGGATAGGGGGCTCGGACATAGAAAATGGCGATGCATTTAGAAATAGCGACCGAGCCAAGGATATGACATTCTAATAATGTTGCAGCAACCTTCTGGGTTGATTCTTGGTACATCACACTGTAAGAATGCAGTGAAGTTCTTTTGATGACTCCCAAAAATGTTGCAGCAACCAACTGTTACATTGTGATGTTCTGATAACATTCTCGGCGAGGTTAACACCTAACATGATAAGATAGTCGCAGTAACATTCTGTGTATGCAAGGTTAAGACCTGACCTAATTAGAACATCACAATAATGTTTTGTTCAAGTGAAGTTTGGACCTGCCCTGGTGAGGAAGTCACAGCAATGTTTCATTTCAGTGAAGTCTGGACCTCACCTAATCAGAATGTCACAATGGCATTCTGTTTCATTTGGTCTTGACATTACCTCATCAGAACGTTATGATAACATTCTGTTTTGGTTAGGTCTCAAGCTCTCAAAACAATATTGATATTTTAGTAAGTAAAAGACAAACCAAAAAATATGTGGCCACACTTTGGCTGGAATGACTCGATAGCCTCTATTAGATATTCCTTTTCTGAGAAAATTTTCTTCATATTCCTTCATATTTCTATATCATAAGTTATGCACACATGCACCTAAACACCTAGACGCACACACATCTAATCACATACACACTTAAACACACACATACCTAAACATACACAGTCACACAGACATGAACACACATACACATGCATACATGCACACATGATAAAACCCACATAAGTACACGCGCAACTATTAAACATTAAATATAGAATTGGAATAAAACACATTTTGGCCTTGGGATGTGTAATACCTATATAGACCATGAGCAGACGTGACTCCTTTCTGGTGATCACCATGTGCTCAGTGAAAACATTTGAAGTGTATAGAATTCATGAATTTCAGATCAAGAGAATTGTGCTATTATGACGTAATGGAATCATTAAGATATTTTCTATAAACTTTTTAATACGCTGAAAATTAATTATTTCTAATTGATCAACAATACGGCGTCCAGTCACTTTTTAGAGTGTGTGACTTCATCTGCAAACGTCTATACAAAGAAATATGCACGATTATCAGTACTAAGGGGCGGCTTTGACATTACTGGCCCAGGCATCACAAAGTAGGGATAGGCATATTGACCTCTAGATAACCTTCTTTCACCTAATTATTGAGAAAGTGCCTCATCTCATATCATGTATAATCCAATTCACTGCATCTATCTGCAAACTGTCTACAGACATCCCAGCCAAGGTGCAACATAACAGAACCATTCTGCAACCATACTTTTTTGGTCAGTCTGTTACTTAATTAGATGACACGTGACCAGCAACATTATTGATGGTGAGGTTGAAACCTCATTAAATCAGAACGTTAATAATGTTATTTGTTGTTGAGGTTAAAACCAAATCATAACAGAATATTATAAGAACATTCTGTTTGGGTTGAAGAACATAACCAGAATGTTGTAACAACGTCGCAGTGCAACGTCACAGCAGTAGGTTGCAGGAACGTAATAGGGAGTCATCAAAAGCATGTAACAAGAACCAATAAAGAACAAACCAGAACGTCACTACAACGTTATAATAACGTCGCATCCTTGGCCGGAACCCCCTGTTGTTCTAGCAGTATCTGTCCCCCTCCCCCCCCCCCCCCCACCCGCCTTAGCTGCCTCCTTTTGTCTCCGCCCCATACACAGACACTATTGGCCTGTTTTTGTCCGCTGTGAATCGGTGTGGCTAACTGCAGGTAATTGCTGCCGAGCGATCCATTCGCAGCGATTCACACAGGACACACGCAATCCTTAATCGATACGAGCACTTCGGGGAAAACGATAACAGACAGAATCAGTGGCAGTGAGGGGCGACAGATCCCCTCCTCTCTGTCTGCACTTCTCTCTGCTTCCCTTCAATATCTTTTTCATCCTGCGTTCCAATATTGCTGAGCTGGCAGTTTGTCGAAATGCTTCGCAGGCTTGAGGCCATCGCCTTATTTCATTCACAATTATATTACTATATCGCTATAGGAGGGGCTGCGGCAGGGACATAGTGGAAGTATTGAGATTGTGGGAGAGCAGGTGAGGGTGGAGGGCAGGCTGCTGGGTCAGAAGGTCAAAGTGCACAGGTCATTTCATAGGGGTCAAGGTCATAAAGATAGGATTTGCAGAACATGAGAATGAGATAAGAGATGGGCTAGTGTGGTATTTTTTATTACAGATCAAGCCGGAAAAATGAAATTGTGTCCATTTAAGGAAAATCTATAAATGCTTAGTTGTTATTTCCTAATGGCATAATGAAAATCCTAAATATAAGAAATCAGATGGGAAGCCCAATAATGTTGCTGATGTAATGTTTTCGTGTCTTTACAAACCAAATTTACTGACACAAACTCACTTTTTAAAAATATTGTGTAGCCTCCACTTGAATGAACACTTTCCATATATACACGCGCTGACTGCTCCTAGGTCAGGGGTCTGTGATGGCCAATATCTGATGCAATTGGTGTGAAATTTAATCTTTCCTTTGACCAGTAATCTGCTTACCCAAGCTTGGTGCCTGGGAAGCTGGAAGCTCCGTGATAAGATCCAACCCCTGCCTGCCTCCCCTATGGAGCGCCATATCCACCCCCTGCCTGCCTCCCTATGGGTGGCCATGTGTAAACTGTCCAAGCAAGAATATGACATTATTATAACATTGCTGCGATGTTCTGTTTAGTTCTGTTTTGGTTGTCGTTACCTCATTTTGATGGCACCCAAAAATGTCTTTGGAGCCTAACATTGCAAAGTTGCACTGTATTGCGACATTCTTGTTACATTCTTTCACGTTAAAATAATGTTATTATAAATTTAATATTCTTTATAAAGTTAGGTCTCAACTTTACTAAAACATATTATTATAACTTTCTATTTTTAGTAAGTCTCAACTCTACCTAAACAAGGTAACTGTTACATGAAAATTGGGCAGGTTACAGACTGATAAAAAAGTATGGTTGCAGTATGTTCTTGTTACATTGCTGCTTGCTTGGGTGCTCAATAAGCACTTGATTTGTTGCTGATGATGAATTAACACTGACTGAAAAAATCTTACATCGACATGATCATCAACTATGTTTTGATGAATCTGTGTCTTTATTCATTGCTCATCAATCATGTAAGATTCATCTTATATTACTGTAACATTATTGTATTATATCTAACCTATGGAAAATCATGGGCCTTAAGACTGTTCCTTAAGATAGTAGCCGACACAAAAGTAAACCGTGATGATTTTGCTAACAAATTGCTACTGAAGTTTGTAAAATCCTGCCAATGATGAAAATAGCTTGTTCCCTCTAGGAACCGATGCTTAGGTCACTCCAGCCCATATTATTCAAATTAATTGCGATAAACATTACATTATGAGTAATTGTTACGTGTCATCTTAAACCTATAAATAAGCCAATAAATCAAAATGAAGTCATTATGCCTTGACAATATTAGTCATGTAGAAAAACCTAATGTTGCCTATTAGAGTAATAGATCATATGGAGACTGGAATGGCTGAATTTTGTAATATTCTTCAACCCTTGCTCAACCCCAGGACATACACAATGTGTAAGAGGCTTATTGAATTGGGTTTTGGCAGAGGGGTAGGGTCTGCAATCATCACCATACTCCCTGTTTACTGTCACTGTAACGCCTAGATTCCATATGTCAATCATGCCACAGTGACCCGCTGCACAATACCGATTGTAACGGCCATGATCCATAATGCGACAAAACACCAAACGAATAACTTCTTACCGATTTTTCACAAATTTGGACTAATCCATTTTTATCTATTTTTTTTTTTTTTTTTTTATTTATTTTTTTATTTATTTCCCTGTAGAAATACCATTTTTTTCTGATATGGATTATCCAAATCTTTTGAAAAATTGTATAATTTCACACAACCCTAGAGGAAGTTCATATATGTGGAACTCCTTTCTCAAAAGATCAGCCGGCTGTTTGCAATACGCATACAAGCCTCTGAATCATTATCATCCTTGATCTCTTCATACACCTTAGCCAATTCAGTTTGGATGAGATGTTATGCTTACCAGAGGTTAAGATACTGGGGGAATAATTACTCTTTATAGAAAATTGCAACCCCAAGCAAGAATATGATTTTATGATAACGTTGCAGTAATGTGCTGTTTAGATCTGTTTTGGTTCTTGTTACATTATTTTGATGGCACCCCAAAACATCTTAAGAACCGAACACATTGTAAGGTTGCACTGTAACGTTATTGTGACATTCTTGTTACATTCTCTCACACTAGAATCATTTTATCATAACATTCTGTATGACTGAGGTCTCAATTTCTCTAAAATATAACATTATTGTAATGCTCATTTTTAGCAATTCACGACTATACCTAAAATATCATAGCTGCTCTGTGAAAAATGTCAGGTTACAGACTGATCAAAAAAGTACGGTCACAGAATGGGCTTGTCACGTCCCTGCTTGCCTGGAGGTAAAGCATGTTGAATAACAACAACAAAAACTGAATTATCTATAATGAATTCAGTCATAGTTCGAGAAAGACCGTCCAATTTAGGCTCTTCAAGACAAACACGCAATTATTAGTGATTCCAATTGAATCAATTGTTGAAACTTCTCTTTTTCGCTGAGGTTATTCAAGTCCATTGTTTCACCAAATGGGTGGAAGCCTAATTGAATTGGACTGAGGCCTTGATAAGAAACCAACATCCTTTGCGCATCACCAGTTAAACAGAAGGGAAACGAACTCTCCAAAACTTCAGAATTGAGAAAAAGAAGTACTTTAATAAAGCTCGCTAAAAAGGTTAATAATGTTAAATAATTGTTTCTGATAAAAGCAACCTTACTTTAAAAGTATGGCTTGTGACGTTTTTATCAATTAATTCTTTTACCCTCGGAAAACACAAATCAAGTATTGGCAAGAATAATAATGTAGAAGATATAATGCAGAAATCATATGAAATTGCTTGAATGAGGTGCATATAAACAGGCCATACCCAGCGGAAGGTGTGATGTTAAAATAATGTTGCAGTAATGTTCTATTTAGTTCTGGTTTGATTCTTGCTACGTTTTTTTGATGACTCCCAATTACGTCCTAACAACCTACTACTGCAACGTTGCACTGTGACACTATTATAATGTTCTGGTTATGTTCTTTGACTTAAACAGAATGTTCTTATAACTGTCTGTTTGGTTTCGTCCTA
The DNA here is from genome assembly GCA_936440205.1 of Lepidonotus clava. NCBI lineage: Eukaryota > Metazoa > Annelida > Polychaeta > Phyllodocida > Polynoidae > Lepidonotus > Lepidonotus clava. Next base: position 5,017,168 of record OW387136.1, on the reverse strand, counting down.
ACCTTACCAAAAAATAATGTTATGATAAGGTTCTAAATTAGTGAGGTTTCAACCTCACCATCAATAACGCTATTGTTATGTGCGATCTTAGTAAGTAACAAACTGACTAAAAAAGTATGGTTGCATAATGTTTCTCTTACAACCTAAACATTCTGTTTAGGTTGAAAAACATAGCCAGAACATTATAATAATATTGCAGTGCAATATCAAAGTAACACTTTGCAGCAAAGTCATTGGGAGCCATCAAAATAATGTAACAACAACAAAAGAAGAACATTCCTGCAACGTTAAAATAACATAACATGGTTGCAACAATACCTATAGTTTCTCTCCATGGAAGTCAATATATTATATGTTTACAGTGTTCGAGACTAGTATTGTCGGCCCTGATAGCTGTCCATTAGCCCTGAATCTGGCCTCCTAAATATCAAAATATTTTAACAATTATTTAACATAATGGTCATCAGGGCCAATTTGTCACCAATTTTAGTGAAAAATCTCGGCCCTGCCCTAACATTCTTGGCCATTGTTTGATAGGCCGGTGTTAGTCTCAAATTCTTGAGGGAAATCAAGGAAAGTGACTGGAAAATCATGCAATTGATCAACACAATTTGTGGTGGCTAAGGAAATAAAAAGAAGGGAATGTATGGTATATTTGGATGAATAATAGGGAAAATGGTTATTTCTAATTTGAATTCTGGTAACCATGGAAACAAGGTCAATCTAAAATCAAATTTAAGAATTTCACACAAAAGCATCATCAGATTACCTATATCTGACAATTAATTTGTGTTTCTTTCTTAATTAGTAGTGAAGATATGATATATTCAGAATGAAAATGAGGGTAAAAATGCAAATTCTGACAAAAACATCTGGTAACCATGGCAAAAATGGCAAATCAAATTAAGCACTTCCTTACAATACCACAAACTGAGTACCTTAACTTGACAACCTGGTTACATTTCTACCCTAATTAGCAGTAAAGATATGGCACATTCTGAAGAAAAAATAGCAAAAAATTGCCATTTTAACGGGTATTCTGGTTACCATGGCAACCAACTCGCCTTGAAAAGCAATTGAACAACACCAGACAATGGGGTTAACTAAATGCATTTCTACCCTGACTAGCAGTGACGATATGGCACATTCAGAAGAAAAATTAGGAGAAAATGGCCATTTTTGACAAGTATTCTAGTAACCGTGGCAACCGGTTTGCCGCAAAAATCAATTGAATATTTCCAGACAATAGCACTAAATAGATTTCTCAATTTGACACTGCAGTTGCATTTCTATGTCAGTTATTACCAAAGATATGGCATTAAAACCTCTATTGATGAGCGCATTATGACATTATACAGTATGGTTACCAAGGTCGTTTGACCCATGAAAAGCTCAGTCAAGTGGGGAACATGCATCTTTCGGGGTAGATATTCTGATACTTCTCTTATAGCTAGGAACACCAAATCAAAGGTCTGGACCTTGGCTTTCACCTTCACTATGAAATGCTTCTCGGTGGAATGGAATGTTTTCAAGTCTAAGCAAAAAAAAGGCTAAAATATGACCTTGACCTTGGGTTTTGACCTTGAAATGACCTTCCGATTCAAACAGAAACCATGTTATATGTTAGAGCCCCGTTGCCCCTATAATATTTCAATGTTAGACTCTTGCTTTATTTCAATTTTTTATATGAAAAAAAAAGAAATGCCCTTTTCCTGATTTTCCCTCATTTTTTACCTAAAACGGATGCCATGGCAACCAGATCAAATTCCCAGACTGCCACCAAACATTTTCATGAACCTTAGACCTTATTTGGGGTTCTCTTACTTTTTTCACAAAAGTTCCACGAAAACCACTTCGAACCTGACTATAATAGTGATTCTACTCAGATACGCACAATGAACTTCCTGAGTTAACCTTACCTCCCATGAATTTGTAAGCTTGTCAACAAGTCTACAATACCTGTTGATTTCTACTCAGATAGACACAATGGACTCTGCTTCCTGGATTAATCTAAACATCCCCCTACAGGTGAGCGGGTAATTAACTCACAGACCATGAATGGCCACAATTACATCGGCTTAATTCGATCGGCATGCTACCTGGCACCTTCTCAGAACACCGTAAAACTTCTGATTTAAGCCGCACCCATTTCACTTTCAGCAGTCAAAAAAATAGCCAAAATTAAATTAAAAATCACTCATCTTATAGATAATCTCTCCATACAATTATCAAAAGGAAAGCCATAATTTCAGTATCAAAATAACTGTCTTGTTAGAAGTAGATAGTGTCTAGAACAGAGCAACTTCTATGTATAAAAACCTTTAAAGTTAATAAAATTATCATATTATATTAAAGAATTTATACAATCATCTTATAATAGTTTTTAAAATCCATGAAGTCGTATTAATAAGTTGAAAGCAGAAACAGTATTTATCTTACGCTGTATTTAATTGAAAATCAGACATTAAAGGTAAATATGGGAATTTACTGCAGTGCAACCTGGTGTTAATAGTTTTACATATCTCAAACTTTTTAAAATCTTACCAAAATGTGATCTAATCATCATAATCTCAAAATATTTACAATAATTTGCCCAAAAGATATATTGCTGTTAATTTCTTAAACAAGTATAGGCTATTTTTGGGGGTTTTGGGGGTCAATTTTTGGTATTTTCAGGAATAAGTTTTGATTTTTGATGGTGACCCCATGTTTTTTTAATCTTAAAATGTGTATCCTGTTCCTGTCTAAAAATTTGGAGCTTTTGATGTCAAAATTATGGATATTTATTTTTTGATGGGAAAAAAAATGATTTTTCCCATTGAATCCAATGATAAACTGTCATTTTTTCAAATGCTAATATCTCTTAAATGGATATGGTGACATATGGTTTTTAAAGTTTTATTATAGTCCCTATGCATTCATCTAACAGCTGTGTGAGTTTCATAATTTTATTATGGTTATCAAGAAACCATGTCGAATACCCATATTTACCTTTAAGTTCCTATAGTGGCCGGATAACCGCTATTCAAGCCGCGGTTAAGTCAAGGTTTTACGGTAGGTTCTTTTGTTCTCACCAGGCCCTCACCTCACCTGTGCTGCATAGGTAATCATTATATGAAATTAGATATTGGCATTATGTTATATTATTATGTAAACTCAAGAGAAAACAATTGTTCATTATAATAGAAGACATCGTGTCCTTGGGCGTCAACATGTGTGTGAGGCTAAATATTTCATTTCTGTTGTAGGGGGGGGGGATTGAATTGGATTTACTATAAGAAATTCTGTTGTATGCAAACCTGCAAAAATAAGGGGGTGACTATAATGCATTTATCTTAAAATTTCTGAACTGAATGGCCAACAAAAGAAAGATTCAAGTCGTATCGATAATATACCAGTCATTATTAGGAAATTATGTGTATCAGCCTGATACTAGAACGTACTTCATTGGGAGTCTGTATTCACAGTCTACATGTTGCCACAGGCCTGGATTGTGGCCATAGCATTATTCCAATGACAAACAGAATGTGTACAATTTTGACCTTTTATTGGTATAAGTATATGTATGGAGAGGTCATCTTTGTATAACTTCTCATCTATCAATGGTTGACCCCAAGCCAAGATTCTACATAATTCTTCCCAGAAGAGTTGGGAATACACTGGTGCTGGGTCAAGAAGTCTAAATGGTGGTCCTAATTGGACTAACAAGCTGTAGCTTACCTGTTCTCCTGAAGCCTTGTACTCATTCAGTTCATTTAAGTCTACGGTCACGAATTGCTTTCTAAAGCTTTTGATACCCAAGGGACTGAATAAGCCAATAAATTGACCAGCTACTCATAGAACCTTTTATAACTGCCTGTGATAGTGCATATACATTTCATTAACACATATTGAAGAGAGTGATTCAGAATCACAATCTGCAGGTCACAAAAGCATGCCTGTGTGTTTGAGACTTGAGCTGCATATTAATATAAGAAGAACCACGTTGGGCGTCCGAGGTTGGCTGTACGACCCAGAGGGGTTCGTCACGGCCCAAGGGCAAAGCCTGCGGGCCGTACGAACCCCATGGGTCGTACGGCCACCCAAGGATGACCCCTAAGGTTCTTCTATATTTTATCATCCAAGCATTGTTTTAAAGATGTTAAAAGTGCTGAAATCAAGGAGCGGTACATACAGCCAGTCGATACTCACTGCCCCTTATATGCACCACTCAGCAGCCGTGCGGGTGATAAAAGGGCTAGTGTGTATTGCCATGCACATACATAGTCAAACTGGGGAGATAGTCTCATAGTCTTTGTTGAGGTGGTCTGCGGGGAGTGATAGGAAGAGTCCAGTAACAGGTAGCAGTCCGGACAACCTTATGCACACTATGGGATGGATGAAGCTGGAAACAATGTATGTTCAAAAGCTATAGACCTGGTACAAGGGCACCTTACAATTATGTTTCTGACTATATGGATTGTCAAACAAACCCAACACTTCCAAACCAATCTGCGTCCAGCTTCTATGAATATTTAGGCATCTTCAGTTTAAGGTCAAATTCTTGAAGACATGTGTGTATCATAGCCTGGATTAGGGAAATCCATGGTTAATCCATGGTTACGGTCACCCATGCATGACTGTAACTAAGGCCAGAGGGGGATAGATCAGGTTAGAGATAAGGACTGACCAATCAGAGCTAGATAAAACTTACCCTAGCCTAGGATTCCCCTACCTTGTCATTTAGAATTAGTCATCTTACTCAATTTTCACGGCAGACAATGAAAACTGGCCCTAGTCACACATATATTATTGTCGTAAACATACAAAATGCTAAATAGTTAATATAAAGGTAGTTGGCAGAGAATCCAACACAAAACAGAAAGTGTTTTGCCAGACTCAAAAAGTCATAGGTGATCAGGTGATAACTACTGCAAGGACAAATCCATGCTCTGCAAGAAAGGCGTTGACTTCCTTAACCTAATGTGTAAGACAGCGATTGCCTTCATGACCGTAGACTTGAATGAACTGGACCATACAAGACTTCAGAGAAGCGGCTAGGCTGCAGCTTGTCGGTCCAATTAGGACAGGTATTTAAACCCGTCGACTCAGCATCAGTGTATTCCCTGCCTTTTGGGAAACATCTTGTATAGTATGAATCTATGGTTGGGGTGGTTTTCCGTTGTGCATTGATTCTTTCAAATTTTCTTTCATGATTTACATAGCTAGTAAAATGAAATTAATCTGTTTATGCTTGATATTTCAAATCTTCGAATATCTCAAGATGCATGAACTATCTCACCTCGAAGGCCATTACATTCTCCTTTCACATTAATGGTTTTTGTCTTTACATTGCAAGCATACACACATTTCAGTTGATGTTTTATAGTTGAAAAGCAAATACAGAGCTTAACGTTCCTTTGTACTTCATGTTGTGGCGGAATCTGTCATATGATATTAGCTAATTGGACCGTGATTCAAGAAAATAGGTGACTTTTCAAGAGCTCATTGAATTTCATAAGAGAAATTCATAGAATTGTTACACTTTGACTGAGTAACAAGCATAAACCTGAACACAGTGTATTTACATTTACAGCATTTCCTCAAGAAACGCATACAGTTATCAATTGACAATCCCGATTGAGGGCACTTGTTGTGCTGTTAAATCATTAACCAGATGGAATAGAAAGTATTCTGATTATGCTCTGATATTGCATCTTCTTCTTGCATCGATGCAAAAGTAAACACACACGCACACACACACACACACACACACACACACACACACACGCGTGTGCGTGCACACACACACACACACACGCGCGCGCGCATACACACACACACACACACACACACACACACACACACATTATATGGATTACAGATATTCAATATATTAGCTACATTTTTTTTATGTATTTCATTTGATTAGCTGATATATACATTATAATGTCGCGCTGCGTGAACAAAAGAAGAGGAGGCAGGTTTGGGCTTGAAATATCATGTATTACACCATAAACACGCCTAACAAATACAGTAACAAGACGAAGTCAAGTGAAACAGACATAACATACAATAAGTTTTTGACAGCGCTTGACGTGGCTGAGTGGTGGGTGGGAGTGACGCAATGATGTGCAGTGACGTCACAATGGGGAATCCAGTTACAGTAACCAAGCACGTAACCCAGTTACCCTAGCAACCCCTCCGCTGCACATTATACAAATATACCGCTTTATACTTCGTATATTCGATATACTAAATATATGCAATACATTAGATATAATGGAACAAGATATCTTATTTTTTGTTGAGAAAAGCCTTCCTACCATGAAATCACACTGGCATCAAAGCATTCATTTATCAATCATCTTTGTGGGGATCTCTCAACAGCTTATGCTATCAATCTTTAAAATGACTCAATCCAAGCATATCTTTTTCCTCATGATATTGTATGACTATGATGTAATACGAAGAAAACTAGGTGAGCCTGTGCTGTCGACAGCTGATAAAGGAAAATATAAGGAAGGAAAAGAATTGATTGGTGAGTCTTGCGCGGAAACGGCTTGCCATAGGACGGCCTCATCAGCGCCTCCCACCCCCACCAGGGATGGGATTACAGACATGGCTTAGGGGAGATGGGCAGTGGTGGAGGGGCGAGGTTTAGCACGGCAGCAGGGGCAGATACAAGATTCCAGAAAGGTGGGGTCCATATATATAGGCTAAGTACTAAAGCAGCAAATCCAAAATTCAAGCAACAAATCAAACAGATGTGTGCATAATGGCTATAAAACCCATAGTCCGTTGGTGCACACTATTTGCTGGCTATCAGGTATTGGACCCTTTTAGGTCTGTCTTTTGGACTTTGCTTTCATGATCTAGGGTGTCCTTTCACACATAATCCATTGCTCATCAACATAATGTAATATGTCTTATTTCTTTATAACCTAACACCTTGGAGAACATGTAACTACGTGAATATGTTAATAAACAATTTATTTAAAAAAAGCGTGTATTTGCTCGACTAACACAACTTGCTTTTATATTTGGCAACTTAAAGTCCGCACTGAAAATGAGGGGGGGGGGAGGGTCAGGACCCTCTGGACCCCCCTCCCCCTGGATCCACCCTAGTGCAGTAAACTTGTATCTCAGTCCCGCCCAAAATACCTCCCCAATATGCTTCTAATGAAAGTCTGTACCCAATATGCAATTAAATCGAATTTGAGCAACCAGAACAATCCGAAATGTGAAGAACTGGTCGAAAAAGATCACAACTGGCGTACTGATTGGGCAATGTGACCAGAAATCTACCAGAAAGTGGTCAATCACTTGGATAATATCTAACAACGTAAGATTATGGTTGCGATTTTGCATCGCTTAAAAGGTACGTACTTCACCAACATTAGATATCGGTCACTCAATGGCAATCTTTATTCCACAAGAATTATCAATACTACTGCCCAATGGATACATCCCTTAATGATAAGTATGGGAGTGCAGTTAGGCTTTTAAGCCCCATACCCACCAGGTGATTTTACCCACGACGGGCGAGGGGCAACTGGGAGAATCGGCTGACTCTTATGATCCCCTGTTAGTATGATATATTTAAAGTACATGTTTGATATCGATCGGTGGTCAAATCGACCAGCTCTAAAGCCCCGCACCCACTAGGCGATTTTACCGGCGATGGGCGACGGGCGACTGGGAGAGGGGCCGTCGTCGTTGCCAGGCGACTGTGATATTCAGCAAGTTTGATAATTTGCCGGCGATTTTGCTGGCGATTTTGCCGGCGATCCTGTCGTCTGTCGTCCGTCGCCCAGAAAGCACACCATACCCACGGGCCATAACCCAGTCGCCCGGCGACTTGACCGCCGATTCCCGCGGCCGGCCATCGCCCGTCAACAGTCACGTCGCCTAGTGGGTATTGGGCTTTAGAGTAGTGTTGGCCGATTTAAGCACAAATAATCGGCCGACTCTTGAAGAAATCGCCTAGTGGGTATGGGGCTTAAGTGGCTGAGAGGACATCCTGGTTGAGCTGACATCATGGGTGGTATCAGGTGTTGAGGCAGCGGTTCTCTCAGACCTTAATGACCAGTTTGTCTATGACCCAGTTCTGTTCTCCGAGAACTCCAAAATAATATAGGGAACTGCAAGTGGCTCCGACTAAGGAAAGGAAGAGGTGTTATTACGTTGAGTACCATAAAGGGACTGTTTATTCTTGTTCTCATCTCTATTTTATATCACTAGAACTTGGACCCCATTGGTCAGTTTAGATCACATGGTCTAATTGACCCTGACAGAGGTCACTTCCTGTTACATGTTTTTCAGGAGCTTAATTAACATTTGTGCTTAAAGGGTTCCTTGCATATAAATTTTCAAATCATTATTTTTTCCTTAGATAACTTGACTTGAGTATTCTATAAACATTTCAGAAAAAATATAGTGAATATATTGAGGCAAAGGGAAATTATTAAGGGAAAAAAAGAAATTCGGGATTCCTTAATTTGTGGGTTTTCACCGTGTCGTCATAATGAAGGGAATTCCACCTTGATATAATTTGGGAACCCCAGGTTTATGAATAATTACAGATCATTAAATGTTATCTTTAATAAAAGCCAGTATTTAGCCAAATAAGTGTGTTTGATTTTAAAGTACATATTCCTTGCTTTTTACATTTTAAGATGGGGGATTCCCTTTGATTTATGAAAGGGATTCCCCAATGACTCACCATGTGACGTCACAAATTAGAAGATTTCCCTTAAAAATGAAATAAATTGCAAGATTTTCAATGTCCTTTAACTGTCTTAAAATTAAAAAATCCCTTTTAATTTTTCTCATGTACTTAATGTACGATGTGTTGGACCTGCTGCAGTGATTTCATTGACAAATAACCATCCTATACTTATATGCAAGGTTTCCTTCAATGAGCATCTTTCTTGCCAAACATGTCATTTCTCATGCTCTACTGCACGCTTTGTTCCAAAAGCTAAACAACCACACATACATCAATAATCAATGTCTAGACACTTAATTGAACTACATAATTAATCCTAGGTTTACATTCTCTAAAACTTGTGCCGTTGAACTATGAAGTGATATAAGATTCATCACAATTGCATAGCAATGCCGGGATAAGTTATGAATGCTTACTACTAGCCCCCATCCAGTATTTTTGGTGTATTAGCACAATGGACAGCTTTTGTGTATACTGCCCACCTTGCTTCACTATACATCTTTTTCAATCAAGTGGCACTGCCCTATTGCATGAAGAATGAAACAAATTTTTAGGGTTTCCCTACAGTTAATCCCATATGCAGTGAAGTGACCTAGTTACCAAAAGACCGATAGGTAGACAAACTGCTTGACTGAGCAGGTTCATGAAAAAGGTGTATATACAATGTTTTTCTCTTTATTTTGTCAACTCTGAATGGATTTACATGGTTATATTTTATTGCCAGGTAAATTAATGCAGTGTGATTAGATGTAGAGAGTGATAGAGATTTAATCAAGAATTTTAGGGTAAACTGTTTGAGTATTGACAAGCCTTAAGCCCCGTCCCCACGAGAGCAAAATTCATCGACGATGAAAGTTAACCGTTAATCCCGTCGTCGACAATGGACAACAGAAAACTCATAGTCGACGATGGAAAACTCATTGTCGACAACAGAAAACTCATTGTCGACGATGGAAAACTCATTGTCGATGAAAAAGTGTATTGTTTTTTCGTTGGGATGCGATGGACGATGAATTTTGGACAATGAAGAGGTGTCTATCGTCCAGAAAAAGGTGCCAGACTGTCTGACAATAAAACCTGTCTATCGTCGGTGATTTCTACCGAAATATTAGGCCTGTTTAATATGTCTATCGTCAACGACGAGGGGACAGTATTTGTCAGCCCTTTTTATCGTGGGAAAACACTGTGGCTTCCTTAATTACCTGGTGCCAGCCTGTCTACAGTCCCCTGGCTTCAGGGGTCCCTTCGTCGGCCGACTGAGTTCTAAAAGTTCTGTTGCTTGTGGGGACGGGGCTTTAAGTACTGCTCTCAGTATTTACAACATAATATTTTGGGATACCATAATTATAGAAGTACCTTCGGGGACGTTCTCAAGTGGACGTATAACCCATGGGGATCAGCCAGGCTTGTTTACAGTTCATCTACATGTATTCACTTGTGATATAATCCCGTTAAAGACTGATTGGGTGAGAGGCTGGCATAGAGGTCATGTGATCAGGAGTAGTTAGAGCGGACAGAGTGTGCTAATGAGCTGCATACAGGGGCTAATAGGGTCTATAGAAAGGGCCCTGATTAGGTATTGTGTATGAAGTGTGTGTTGACCTATCCATTCTATAGACCTTTTTCATGAGTTTGCCCTCTGATAGACGCCTTCAACCCAAAACGTTAGGCTCAGCTCGATTAGAATCCATTCTCCGACCTTTGGTTCAGAGAAATCCGCTAGTGAAGAGTCAAGTTAATGAAAAAGGTCTATAGACCGTTCCTGTTAGTGTGCATGTGTCGCCCTCCTGGTGGTATAAGCCTGAACCAACGAGTTAGGATATGGATTCCTATGGCTAAGTAGTTGGGATCAATTGGAGGATTCACTGCGCAAAATCGTTGAAATGGTATATAACGGGACGGAATTAAATCCTGTGATAGCTTCTAGACTCACCCTCCCATAGCACAACCTGGGTATGGGCCTGGTACCAGGTACTGAGAGGTAGGCCTACAGGTGGGAAGCGGTGGCTGGGACAGGGGCGTGGTTCATGGACACAGGTGTGACTCCAGGCGGTGGTCACAGTGGACAGCTCAGGTGTCACGTGTAGAAGGGTATAATCTGTGAACGCCTATTATAGACCTATAATATAAAAATAGCTGGCCGCCATATTGGTGATCAATATTATTACCGATTTTTAAACATTTAGAACAACTATTTTAGTTACATTTCATTAAAACTAAGTCTTTCAACAATCCTCACTCGGTGGAAATTTGAACTTTGAACAAATTCCTCAGCCAAGTGGTTATGATCACCACGTGGTGATCACCAAAAAGTGATCACGTGACCTTACCTGCACAAGGTCTATACGAATTCACCTCTGATATGACACTGAATACTAAAGTTGGTTTAATTCAGTCAGTCCAGATAACGCCCATGTTATCCTCGTTTACATATAACATGATACCGAAATATATGAAATTTACACATTTACCAACTGAGAAGGGGGTACGAGGGAGGTTAGCATCCCGAGGCTGAACCCCGATATCCACTGACTCCCCATTGACCAATCAGGTGAGCCATACTAGGCAGAATGCTGTGTTGGAAAGTGAGACAACCCTTACTGCACGGTTGCCGTCAGAGGATGTATATGAGCTATTCGTTTACAAAGTGAAATAAAAAGAAATAATGATTTTCATCCGATAGTTGTAAATGGCTTAGCCCTACATTATCACAAATGAACCAAACCGGCATGTGGACACACCCAAGCAAGAATATGATGTTATAATTACGTTGCAGCAACGTTCTGTTGTGCTTGTTATGTCGCTGCTTGCCTCCGCAGCCTACAGGGTTGTGTTCAGGGGTTGGGTAGCCAGCTGCTGTATCATCTAACTGTTACTGCTGTTAAACACCTTGCCTATGTGGATGCTCGGAGGAAGTGGCCCAGCAAAGCCTAAAGCCCCATACCCAATAGGCGATTTTGACTTCGCTGTTTTTTTTACCTTGGCAATTGCCCATCAGTATGCTATAATGAAATGAATATAATATTATTTAACAAAATTCTTGATAAAATACTGATGGGTGATCAGAGTAAAATATGATTGCCAAGGTCAAAATCGTTTAGTGGGTATCGGGCTTTACATCTGATTGGACAACACAATTAGCATCACCCTGACCATGCGTGTTACAATTATTTTGTATTGTGTTACATGACAATTCTCCAAGATTATTACACTGTGATAAACAGTTGTTTTGCCATCAGAGTAACTAGTTGTTGGAGGTTGGGATACCTTGTAGACTTGTCGTAGACTTGAACTTTCAGATGTATCAATACTGAAAGTACTCATTAAGTTGTTAAAATGTGGTTATGCTTCTTACTTGGTATTATAAAAATATAGGATGTCTTACACCACATAATGTATTCTTCTGATCATATCTTTAAAAGGATCATCTTCATTGAATTTATTTCCCAACTGTTAACAGGGCACATACATGATTTCTGTAAAGGAGTTCAGCATATTGATAGGCTAAGTACCTAAACCACACACATTCCTGCACATTCTCTTGGCATTTCAACTATTTCTCCAGTTTAGGGGTCCATCTAGAAGGCAGTGGAGTTAGGACCCCCTAGACACTGCCCTCTAGACCCACCTCAAGCTAGAGTCCTTAAAGGTAGCCAAAACTAATAAATTTTATGAAATTTTTCAAACTCAAATAATCATAGAAATCCATTCCTTGAGCCTATTACTGACCCATATTAAAATCTAAATCATGAAATATGGTAAAAAAAAATCATTAAAAACATGCTTATCTGCAAAAATAGGGTTTGTTTACAAACAAATGTAAATATTCCCATCTCTTATGGCATTATTCTTCAGTTTGAGCTAGTTTTCACAGCTAATACTTTACCACTGACCTTAACTGGACTCGTCTAACAAGTTTTGCAAATTTTGTCAATTATATTGGTTTTGGCTCCCTATTAGCTTGTGAAAATCCCAACAATTGCTTTTGATGAACAATGACAGGTATCTCCCAAGTCATCCACACATTCTCAACATATAGACATGCATGGTTTGTGTCTGTTTTGAGGTGGTAAATGACTTTTCTGGGCCATTTTGTATCAGTCGTCTGGTTATCAGTGTCGGTCATTGGAACCAGTGCGAAAGAATGTCCCTGACATGGTATACCAATAACCTATTGCTGGTGCCCAAAAGTTCAGAAAGGTAGTCCAGAAATGTAGCCCAATTTGACCTATAGCTAATGCATACAACTCAAAAGCTAAGCTTCTAATGTCTTATAGATTGTAAACGTATCAAATGCTCCAAAAGTGTGGATCACTAATACTACAAATCAAAATACAATTTGTTTACTTTTTTTTTTCAAATAAATATTATTCCATAATAAAAGAAGATTCAAGTTTGAATTTCTGCACAATTGTTCTAAACATTTTGATTCAGAGTCTCAAAATTCAGATTTGTTTTTATTGGTTTCTAAACTCCAATGTTATTCATACACCATCATCATTACTAGTGATATTAGTTTAGTCTACAGTAGCTGAGTAACACATTCACAAAGAACACATTCATAATCAATACTCAAATAATCAGTCATTTGAACACCACATGAGGCATTCGCGGGTGCCCAGTGAACTGGTAGATTAACACACGACTGTTGCCCATTACATTTCCTCTTGATATTCTGCAGGTATTCATCACCTTCTGTCATGGGTATCCCACAGTCATTGGTTTTGGGGCAGCACTTGGTGGGGTTGGCATTACAATCACTAACATAGTAGTTAGCGCCAGTCACATTGATGACATATGGGCTAGTGCACAGTTTACCATCCACAAAGCTGCCCAGGCATGCTACATATGGACTTCCTGTAATGGAGAAAAGGCAAAGATTCAGAAATCTATCTATCTCATTTTGAAGTCATTTTAATTAAAAGAAAATAAAAAGAAATAAGTAGAATTACACTTGAACATGAAAAATACAAACATGTGATTACAACTAAGGGATGAGGTAGAATTTCTTTGTAGCTTATTCAAAATGGACCAATTGTTGATTTTACAAAATTAATGTCTTATGACCCAAATTGCTTTTAAAGTTAAGTAGGTAGTAATCGTACTGTTTGTCAATGTAGGCATGGATGGGTGTCTGACATAAAATGAGAGATATCTATTAGGGTTTAGGAGTGATTTTTTTATGTTTACTCATCATTATAATTATTTAAAATGATCTATATTTGTCATTCAGTAACTGCAACAATCCAACTTTACCATGCAGTAGATTTCATTGTGAGTAACTTATGGTAATCATTAGCTTATTTATTTGATACTTTAATTATACTGTATGTTGTTCGTATGTTTAGAATGACACCCCAACCTTTAAACATCAAGGCAATTATAATTAATACAATTCCAACTCACTTTTAAGACAGTCATAATGTATGGTAACATAGTCTGACATCCCAGAAACTCCACATTCAGCCGGTACATTTGTCCATGATGCTATTAGGCTTACACACCGCTGCTTACCATTACATTTAGTTTTAATAGTTTGCAGGTATTCTCCTGTGGTCGGTATATGACAGTCAGATGCCTTTGGGCAGCAGGCCGTGCGACCATCCTCCCTACAGTCACTGACCCCGTAAGTGGCACCGGTCACATTTATCTGAGAGGGGCTGGGGCAGAGCTCATCTGTGAAGAACCCTCCATAACATGCATAATTTGAGTATGCTCCGGATTGGTCTGCAAACCAAATTATTAGGTTATATATCAGATGGGTCTTCAATCATCAGGAAGTTGTGAGGACCATATCTGATCTTATTCATTTTGATTTTCCTTAAAAGTATTCAATTATAACCAGTAATTCCACCTGATTACCAGCAAGCTTAAGGTTTAGTTCAGAACATGCTAGGACACTGGCGAAATGTTTTTCCTGTTATCTATCCAGAACTCTATAGAAAAAAATCATGGCCTGTGATTACCCTTTAACTAAGCCAAAGAATTAATAAACTGTAATAGAAATCTATGAACATTTTATGGCTTGATACAGCAACTTAAACTAGGTATTGATATTCATTTTATGCAGTCATGTTTTTCAACTAAGTATGCTTTTTAGAAAAGGCTTATTGTCAATACTGTTATACATATGGCAATAATTTTCAGACTGTAAAACACAATTTCCTGTTCAAATTAATAACAAAAGAAATAACTTCAAAGAATTTATATGAAATACAACTTGCAAAAGTGAAATGCAACTTTAAAAGACTAATGGTGGACCTACCTGATAGGGATATTACGAGCAGAATAACCTTGACAAGGTGTTGTATCATTTTCATCTTTCCTGGATGTTGCCTCTCCCAACACATTCAGTGTTATGTTGTAAGTAAGAAGTCTTACTTATGTTTTCAATTCACTAAATGTTCTAGTTGACCAATCAGATCATAAGCTCTACAGTGGCTGCGAACCCTGCCTTGTTTTTTGTCTCAAACACTACTTCCTCCAGTTGATAACTGACCTCCTAACTCTATCCTATCTTAAAGGAAAGGATTGATCAAGTAAGGGATTTCCCTCTTTCATTTATCTAAAGAGAAGTAGAGTCATCTCATCCCTGTGTTATCAATACTTGAATTGGATAATACATCTGATTGGTTAAAATAAACATGTTGAACATGTACTTGACATGTCTTGTCCAGAAGATTAGATTTCACAATACAAAGTATGTATGACATTGAAATGAGAATCAACATGACAGATCCAAAGTTGCCTTAATTGTTCAGCATGATTTATTTGTTAGAATCCAGAACTAATTTTATATTTTCTACCCATTATCACACATTATTACCCGGGGTCATACCAACAATTTCAAAAATGAGGGGAGGTGAGCCTATGTAAGCTAAATATTAAATATTGTGCATTTGCATATATATATATATATATATATATATATGGCATTTTCCCTCGTTGACTAGTTTCAGTCCACATCCTGAAGGGGATAGAGGTGTCAGACCCCCTGGATCCACCCTGGATTAACCCCTGTTTTGCAGTGATAGTTCAGGTTGCTACTGACCTAATTTTTCCAAGCGCTGTCATGTGTGAGCCAAATTGAGGTGTGCTGCCCTGGGATTAGGCCTGAGAAGCAGTGTGTTAGTTAGTGATTAAAGGGAGCTGAAGTACAAGTAGAAAGTTGATCACATGGATGCGGTGCTGTGGAGCCGGCATCCCAACTACTTATGGAGTGTATCGGGGTCATGTGGCTTTGATCCGGTCTCTCTTATCTCAAGGAAAAGATTTAGTTGGTAGTATGTGGCTGAAAAACTAAATAATTTCGGGTAATTTTGCTAAATAACCACACCTATTGCATAAGGATAGGGAAAAATTGCTGTTTCTCTAAATTGACACGTGTATAATTAAGCACCCATGACATTTCATGTGTTGAGACGGGCTGGGGCAGAGATCATCCATGAAGAACCTTCCATAGCATGCATTATTTGAGTAAATGGTCAATGATTGCGTTAAATGTCAGAAAGATGTTCAATGATTTGTAAGCTTTGAGATTATGAGGTTTCAAAGAAAGCCTGATTGTACCATTTCGAATACATTGTTATTCTGGTAACTCAATTATACATGTCTTTAGAATAATCTGCAAATATCATCAATTGAATATCATTTTGCAAAACACACCCATATTACCATGTAGTCAGTTGAGTTATGCCAGAATCAAGTTGCAGGTATTTGTATTTCAGGCCTCAGAGATACAGAAACAACTATGATATAATATGCATTTAATCATGAGGTATTGACATGCTAGGCTATCAGGGGTAAATCTTTTGCCATCAAATAATCCTGATTTACATACATAATAGCTCATGTGAACCTTTTAACTTGATTTGATTATCATGGATTTGTGCAATAACTTTCTACTAGTTCAACTATTTGATTAACAATAGCAGTATTGCCTAATGATTAATTTTATACCGACCTGCAATCGATATAACCAGTTTTTAGAGTACAAAAGATTGAAGCTCTATGGGTAAAGGTCTCTAAAATTAATAGGGCAACATGGCCTTTTTTTGACATGAAGAACAAACAAACAACATGACACTTCTGGCAAATTTTAAATTTGACATGCGACATGGGGGTTCGTAAATCAACATCGAAAATGAAAATATTGGGACAATTGTCCCTATATTAAATCAACATCGAAAATGAAAATATAGGGACAATTGTCCCTATATTTTCATTTTCGATGTTGATTTACGAACCCCCAGTGCCCCGTCGCATAACGGAAGGAACGATATCGCTCCTTAAAACAGGGGGGGGTTTGGCAAAGTCTCCCTGTTATACGTGAAATTCGGCATCAATTTTCACCCATTTCTAATCAATTTTCCGGGATGAAAATTTCAGGGATTTAAGATCTAAATGTCTAGTTTTCAGAACTTTTTACAGAATTAAAATCAGTTGAGCAGAACAGCCACAAATCAACAAGGGAACCCATCGCAACAGGGACGTCCTTGTTGCGGGAGTGGGGTGGACAATCCTTGCTGTTGCAAAGTCCGTTATGCGACCGGCCACATGCCGCATGTCAAATTAGCGACATGAAAATTTCTTAAATTTGACATGTGACACAGGGACCCCCATCAACATGCCTAGGTCTGATGTTGCTGTCTATTTGAATCATCGTTCTGATTTAATCTTATCAACAATCGATTAAATGGCAAACATGTCATGTTATTCATGAACTTTTACTGTCATTGTATACAATACAATCTTAATTGTCTATCTATGGTGCGTACTGTTGTTCTTTAGCCACTCATGGACTCTTGTGTTATCAGAAGAGGATTGTTTTGATGAACACTTTGCTGATATCATGACCGAGGTGGAAATTTCAATATCTTGATAATCTTGTGTTAAGTAGAGTCATCTCACTAATTGACCTTCACTTGGTATTTGCCCTCTAAATCAAGATTTTAACCAGGAAGTGTAATTATGCCCAGGTATCAGCATCAAATTCTCCCAATTAAAATGTTTTTTGAGCTGGAGTTGCAAAGTATTTATATATGAATATATATTTTATAATACTGCTCCTGTGGCCCGTTGCACAATAGAATTTCATTACTAAGATAAAACAACGAAAGCACAACGAACTTTTGCTTGGTAGCAAAAAGTTTCGTTGTAACGAAAATACAATATCTCGGGATCTAATGAATAGAATTAAATTCGACTAATTGTTCTAAACTAGAAAAAATTTAGAAAAAATTCAGTCAAAGTTACAGCTCTTTGAGGCTATTCTAAATATAGAAAAAAATTATTGCAAAACCATCGTTGTTAAGATAAAAGTAACAACGAACTCTTTCGTTGTTTACAATATTTTCGTTCTTACGAAACCCATTGTGCAACGGGCCACTGGAATCTAAATTAGGAAAACAGAATAAATTCAACTTAGCAGTGAGATATATTGTAATAGCAACAACCCTGTTGCCACATATTGTTTTTGTTCTATGCTGTTTTGCCAGTTATTAATTGATGGGTGTTGCACAATCAAACCCTCACAACATGGACGTCCATGTACAGGGACATCGCTGTTGTGATGGGTCCCGCTGTTGAATTGTGGCTGTTCTACAGGGTTGATTTTAATTCTGTAAACCATTCTGCTGGAAATGCTGAAATCTTTAGCCTGGACAAAATATTAGTAGGTGGAAACTGATGCTGTTTTTCGCATTTCCCCAACAAATGCTAGCTATTGTCATTATGCGATGGTTCACAAGCAATGTAGTATTGATATAAGAAGACCCACAGGGGTCATCAGAGGGTGGCCGTACAACCTGGAGGGGGCTGTGACGACCCAAGGGTGAAGCCCACGGGTTGTCGCCGCTACCAGTTGGTCTTATTGCCATCCGAGAATGACCCCTAAGGGGCTGTCCATAAATGATGTCACACTTTTTCAGGGTATTTTTCAGGACCCATCCACCACCCCTGTCACACTACATTCTCTAATCTAAGCACGAAAATAACACCCATTTTCAGGCAGTGTCATATTGTTCAAACCCCCCCCCCTTGTGTGTGACATCATTTATGGATGGTCCCTAAGGGTCTTCTATATCTTTATTACCCAAGCAAAAGTAAGTAACCAGCTAGAGTAGCACTTTGAAGAGTCATACTCCCCGCATTCATGCGCATCACCAACTCTCCAATTGGAATCTTGCTTTCATAATGTTATTGTTTGCTGCAAGCAGTTCAGCTTGGATAGTGTCCGGTCCAAATTTAACTGTTTCCATGTCAAAACGAGAAGCTTATGTTGAAAGTACGTTTAAACCAAGTACCTAACACTTGTCGTACAAGAGCAGTGTTCCAAACTAATGTTGGCCCATCAGCCAATGACAACGGCCAGAAATTCCGCATCAGGACGGAACATTTTTCGAATGTAAGGTCCATCGGACCTGATTGCCAACGCCTTAAAAAGTTAGTTTCAACCAGAGTTTGAAGGGGGTAATAACATCTTCCACCCCCTGTCGAAACATCTGCGATTTGCATCCACTCATCTACCTCAAATGATTCGGCGGAATCTGAGCCGCATTGCAGTTTGTGTCTTCCAAGCCTCACCATTCACTGCAAGACCTTGACCCTTGGAGGGTGTACCTAACAGAAAGCACTCCGTTGTGCGTTACACTTGCACTTAGGATGTTTTTGCACTTGCTGGAACTACAGTTTTTCAAAACGCGGAGCAGTACCGTACGTACAGGATCTTTGTACGCTGGATCCTTGTCACGTAGGAGGGTAATTAATACACACTGTAAAAAGTTAAGGTGTTTTTACAGAAAATTATGCTGTACAGTTACAGTACTTTTTGTTGTTGGAAAATTTACAGTTGAACCTTCTGTAGGATTACAAAATTTTTACTGTAAACTTGAAAACATGTAATGAGCATATATTTTTACAGTAACTCTTCCTGTATTTGAAGTTGCCACGATAGGAGCTTCTTTTCATTAAGTGAAAAACGTTGGTACTTTTCCTCATAAAAATAATTTTACAGGATGAATTATTCAAATCTGATGATCCTAAATGGTAATAACCACATACAGCAACTTATCCTTTCTATAAAAATATTGAAAACCATAAAACTTATTTTTACTTTTATGAGATAATAATAATTTCCATAGTTAGACACCTTTTTCGTGTCACGTCAGGTTTATAGGTAAGTTGTAATATCCCTAAATATGCTGTAACATCACCCAATGCATGTAATTGCTAATAAAACTAGCATAGATACATCCCAAATTCATGATACAGTGATTGTGGTTTGGGAATTAGTAATTAGTTTGATTGCTTGGAGGAATTTAATATAAAGCCAATTGATTTAGGATTTTCATTTTGACTAATGTAAAATAACAGTGCACTGTAAATTTACAGCAAAGTTTGCTGGCAACAATGTTTCCAGCAAACTTTGCTGTACAATTACAGTACTAACTTTGCTGTATATTTACAGCAATATCTGCTGCAAGACCTCTACAGTAAGAAGTACTGTAATCTTACAGTAATTTTTGTGCTGGAATTACACAGCAAAGTTTGCTGGAAACATTGGCACAGTTTCTCTTGTCCAGCTCTTCAAAAATATATATGCTAACATTATGTTGATTTTACTCTTTATGTGAAACAGACCAGCATATGTAATTTTTATTTACCTTGGGGGAGTTTCATGCTGATCATAACTTTTTTATTTGTTTGTTTATTATTCAACTACATTCATTATACAATGATCTTCCATGTAAGTATAAATGCATAGATTCAGTATAGCATTTGTTGCAATTACACAATCGCATAATAACGATTTTCAACAATCAGACGTGTATAGTGACAACATTACACATATCTTATTATTTAATATTGAAAAAATGGATCTACCTGAGTTTATGAGATCCAGTATAATATACTCACTTCTTAGCTAGATGCCATAATTCACAAAAGCCATATAATCAGGTATACATGAGTTTATGATACCCAATATAATTATATAATAGGGAGATGGAAAAGCACTTAGTATATGAGTATATATGAATCCATGTTACTCATTTCTTAGTTGGTTACCATGATTCTTTAAGATATTATTTCTAGTTAAGATATGTTGACCTTTTCATAGTTGAGTTTCAGACCTTATGATTTAATGCTCCTATTATTATCTATATATTATTAAAGTTAAGACTATTGATTATTAAGAACATCTTATCTTAAACTTTGTTAGATGTGAGAAATGCATTTCCGATTCCTCTAGTGTGAAACATGCCCCAAGTTTATATTAAAGAGTGTTTCACACTGGTCATAATTTTAAGATCATATTTTTAGTTAAGATATTTCGATTTGTTCATGGTTGAGTTTCACACTTCATGATCTTACATCCTATTGTTTTCTATATATTTTTAGAGTTAAGATTAATGATTATCAAAAACATCTCATCTTAGATTTTGTGAGATGTGGGAAACACATTTACAATTTCCCTGGTGTGAAATGCGCCTTTAATCATCAATACTCTCATAGATTACAGAACAAGTTGCTTCTGGCAGTTTTACATCTTCACAGGCCTCTGCCAGGTTAACAGCTTCAATAGAAGAAACAACCTCATAGGCTTTACTATTCTCCCCTATCTCTTCTGGCTCCTTGTCGATGGGATCCTTTTCTCCAGAAAAGGGCACCTCAAGATAGCTTTGGGGAATAGCAGATGTGTGCTTCATCATAAATTCTTTCGTACCTATAACATCAATGTATGAATGATGCTCATCCTTACTTGATGTGTAGGTCTCAGAACAACATGCATTGTCCTTTGTGTCTATGTTCTCATGTAAAGAGGCAGGCGGCATCTCAGCCTGAAGGTTTAGGGTTGTATATGGTTTTCCATCTTCTACGATGAAGGCATGATTGTCAAGATGCTCATAGGTCTCCCTCTTTCTGATTCCATCGGTTGATTCACTGGCATGGTTGGCAGTTGATTGAGATTGACTTTCATTTCTTCTGTTAATTTCTAAATCTACCTTTTCCCTGAAACAATAAAGAATTCTTTCATTTATTTACTTTCTATATAATCCACCTAAACTATTGAAATGTATTTATTGAATTATATATAATTTCTGAGCACAAATTAGTTGTACAATAGGAAAATGCAAGCAGAAACACCCATATCTTTCTTGTTTTGTTTTGCTACGCTTACCCTTAATATGTATTACAAAGTATTCAGATTCATAACTTGACAAAAGTATCATGTTATATTGGAAATTGTAATATGACAACTAATGCCAACTGACAAGGTGAACCAAAATTACCTTTCCGATACGTGATTTTTGTTTCTTTCATAAGTATAGCTGTGCTTGAGTAAAATCCCCACCATGATGACAATGACAATTAAAAGGACAATATTCATCCCAGTTGTTATACCTACTGCAATGCCTGTAGTAAAGATAGTATATGGATTAACAGAAGCTTTACCCATACGCAAATATTGTTGCAGATTTAAAAAAAATGAGTGAAAATAAAGGTTAGATACAGACAAGATTTTACTTCTTTCAAATGATATATTTTATGCTATATTCTCAGAGAAACTCAAATACAAAATTGGCATCATCTAAGTATACCACCTTCATGAACTGCTATTGATGCTTCTCAGTTATTAAACTGTGAATATCTTGAACAATTTTTGATAAATATTTCCCTATACTAACCTATTCCTGATGTGATTTATGGACTAGTGGAAAGTTTATCATATGGACTTCTCTTAAATTCAACTGATTAGTTCTTGAAGTAACCAGCAATTAGTGTAATGATTCGGTTTAGTGGGTATTTACCTAAAATGGTTCTCTCTAAGGCTAGGTTTTTGAAAATCCCCCAATTAGAAAAGATATGACCGCTACTTCAGGATATTGCGTTAAACAAGAGCAGAATGATATCCTCATTCATATATGGTGATAGTGTGGCAATCTTATGCTTATTACCTTGCCAATATCTGAGCATGGGACTTGCAATGTCACATCTCCATGCAATTGAAATCTAGTTCCAAAAGTTCAGTTTGATACCACATGAAACCACATAATTTATTAGGTAAAAGGTGTTAGAAAGTTTGTTAACACATACCAGTATTTGGGTTGTGAATTGGTCCACTGTCAGATGTCGAAGTCTCATCAGGGGTAACAGTTGTGTGATCTGTTAATACAGTGGGAAACTCATAATAATTGTCAAATCAAATGTTTTTTGTCTGAAAGGTATGCCAGTTAATTTGCAATGTGCTCTATTTCACCTCAATAATGATATGTTTATTAACAATAGACATCATTGTTTAAATAAATGAAAAATATTTGAATTATGTGATTATCATACATAGTGTACACTATATAAGATGGCAGTATATCAACATGTGGTATTTCAACCATAAAGGACACCGTCCTCATTAATTTTATTAGTTTTACAGTGGCTTTTGTACTATTATCAAAAGCAACATGTCTATTTTCTTCGGACGTATGCAAAATACAACTAGGGGAGGTTTAAGTTCAAAGACGTCAAAATAAAAGAAAAAATAAATCAGTATAGCAATGGTGTACATATATATGCTCTCAAGGGCTACGTTGCCATCAATGACATGAAACAGATGGCAAAAGGCAGAATAACATATCTTTGTGTACCTATTTTACTCTTTGATAGCAGTTTTCCAAACAATCACATCATCAACTGATTTCACAACCTGCTGCTAAGCAAATATTAGGCATCAAGCAAGTTAGTGTGGGTGATGTTTGAGTGCACCTGACACTGGTGTGGGAATTTTAAGCCACACAGGACCATTGGAAACATAGTCCTTAATAGTACAATTTAATAACCCAAATCAAGTACATGCTGTTACATTCATGGTGTTTTTAAAGCAGAATAGTGAATTAGGAAAAAAGGTTCACTTACATGGTATACATTCATGATCAATGCTTATATAATCAGTCATTTTAACACCACATGAGGCATTCGCAGGTGTCCATCGAACTGGTAGATTAGTACATGAATGTTGCCCATTACACTTTGTCTTGATACTCTGCAGGTATTCATCACCTTCTGTCATGGGTATCCCACAGTCATGGGTTTTAGGGCAGCACTTGGTGGGGTTAGCATTACAATCACTCACATAGTAGGAAGCACCAGTCACATTGATGACATAAGGGCTAGTGCACAGTTCACCATCCACAAAGCTGCCCAGGCATGGTCCTACAGTGTGGGAGCAAAGGCAAAGATCAGAATCATAATTATCTCATTTTTAGCTCAGCATGGATAGGTGTCAAAGAATAGTATGATGTGAGCTATCGATCAGGGTTTAGGAGCTATTTTTCCATGAGCCTACTTCAATTTGTTGATCAACTTTTAAAAGACTTAACAGCTAATCTAGCCTTTCACTGACTGCAACCATCCAACTTCGCCAGAAGATTTCATTGTAAGTAACTGATGATAATCATTACCTTGTTTCTTTGATACCTTGATTATCCTATCTGATATTTACATGTTTGAATAAATAATTATACACTAACCTTAAAAAATCAGGGTTATTATATTTCAAAAAAATACGGTACTCACTCAGAAGACACTCATAATGAATGGTAACATAGTCTGACAACCCAGACACTCCACATTCAGTAAGTGCAGGCATCCATGTTGCTGCTAGGCTTTCACACCGCTGCTTACCATTACACCTAGCATTAATGGTTTGCAGGTAATCTCCTGTGACGGGTATCTGACAGTCTGATTCCTTTGGGCAGCAGGCTTTGGAGGCATCATTCCTACAGTCACTGACCCCGTAGTTGGCACCAGTCACATTTATCTCTGACAGGCCTGGGCAGAGCTCATCATTGAAGAACCCTCCATAACATTCATAATTTGAGTTAGCACCAGAGTATTCTGCAAAAAAGTTGGTTGTGTTGGGTGTGAGATAGGTGTTCAATTATGAGTGTCTTGTATGTATTATCAGATGTTTTTCCTTTTGATACTCACGAAAAACTTTCGGCAATAAACAAGTTATTCCAATAGATTACTTCCGAAGTCTAGTTCAGGACTATCAACTGAAGTAAAAACATTAATACTGTGCTCATTACGTCACACCTCCTAGAATTGGCGGGGCATTTGATTGATGATCAATTTTAAATGTATTCTTTCTATTTCTAATTCTATAACACTTATGATAAAGATGTATGCCTGAGTTATGAAATCGTATTGAAAATGGAAAGGGCCATGCCAAAGCCGACTCCAAACACTTAATGGATGATCGTGTTTTATTATTTGACAATCGTGTGCATCAATGAAAATGTTTATGATTTTCAACCTTCATCAGGATATAAATATTCTCACTTATTTGTGTATACATTTCATAGCCACATGGGTGTGGTGACCACATGGTGATCAGTATAATCTCATATAATTTCTGCACAAGGTCAGTATGGAAGTGATGTATAATGAAAGTGGAAGAAGCTATCTTTGTTGTATATTTATGTGATTATGTCTATTTTCTGACTGACAAGTGTTTGCTATAGCTATGGTAAATGGAAATATATATGTAAGATCTGCGTGAAAACGTGTTCATGTGAATTGGCAAAAATCATTTGGCCTCAAAATAGAGACAAGAGAAGCTTTTACACATTACCACAGCTGAACCCCGGCCAGTGGATTGAACAAGTTTTACCTGTAGAAAATGTTTATCAACTCTTATGAAGTGCTGGCATTTGGAATAAAGTTAATAAAGTTCTGACAACTCCCTTATACTATAAGGGAGTTGCCAGAAGGCAACTCCATAGAATATTAAATCAGTTGAGAGGGCAGTTTATATATTTTGACTTGACTTAAATCAGCAAGTTAAACTGGGTATGGATGTTTATTTTATATTGCTATATTATTCAATATTATTCTTATGCCTTAAGGATATGTCTATAAAAATGTGCTTTCAAACCCCACAATCCATGTAGCCATCATTTTTAAGTTTTAAAGAACCAGTTACTTTACAACCCAATAATAAAATAGATAACTTCAGAGATTCTATACCAAATAATACTTACAAAAAATGGTGTGCATAATGAAGAGATGGTGAACCTACCTACTAAAGATATTACCAGCAGAATAACCTTGACAAGGTGTAACATCTTAAAGTTTCCCGACTGTTGTCTGTCCCGGCACACTCAGTGTTCTGTTGTTAGTAACAAGTAATAAGTCTTATGTATCTTTTCACTCTGTAATCTGTTGGACCAATCAGATCAGAGAGGGGTCATGAGTTCCTCTTTCTTTTTTAATCGTGCCTTGTAGTCTTAATGTTCACTTCCTCTGGTAGATAACAGCACTCTGGCCTTATCTTAAAGATTGATTATAAAATTTTGGGAAATCTTGTAAAGCCCCCCTTGCCATGGTCGATGTTTCTGTCACAGACACCCACGAAAATTTTATCTTAAGAATTCGCAAACAACATCAGGTGCAACAAAATGATTGCAAGCTAGAGAAATTGATCGCATAGCATTCACACTGAGAGGTAGGGCACCTTTTGATCATTTGCGATCATTTTCACAAGCAATCTCGTCATGAATCGCAAGTCAAAAATATTTAACATGTTGAATAATTTTGCAAGGATTGGGATCGCAAAGGGCTATGAAAATCCAATGTTTCCAACATTAGCAGATCGCAGAGGTCTGCGACAAACCACGTCCACCATGGTGAGTGGGGCTTCAGGGATTTCCTTCATGTATTTATCTCAAGAGAGGCAGTGTTATCTCTCATAATGTTTTATCAATACTTGAACTGAACAAGCAATCAGTTAAAAATGCTATGTTGAATATGTGCTTGACATGTATAGTCCAGATTATATCTCACAATGAAAAGATATACATGACATTGATATAAGAATCAACATGACAGATCCATAGTTACCTAAATTGTTCAGCATTAAGTATTTTGTTAGAACCCTGAACTAATTTTGTATTTTTTACACTTTATCACACATTGTTACCCTGGGTTAGATCAAAGATTTCCAAAAAGAGGAGTGGTGAACATATGTAAGCTAGATATTGAATAATGTGCATTTGTATACCTTTGTATGGCATTTCCCCTCTTTGACTAGTTTAAGTCCATATCCTAGAGGGGATGAGGGTGTCAGACCCCTCTGAATCTACCCTGGTCAACCCCTGTTATACCAATGATGAGTTTAGATCGCTGCTCACCAAATTTTCCCTAGTGCTCTCATGCGTGAGCCAAATTGAGGTGTGCTGCCCTGGGATTAGGCCTGAGAAGGAGTAGGTTAGTTAGTGATTAAAGGGAGCTGAGGTACAGGTAGAAGGTTGATCACATGGATGCGGCGCTGTGGAGCCGGCATCCCGCAATCTCATAAAGTGTATCAGGGTCAAGTGTATTAGATCCGCAGCACCAACCAAGAAACATCCACAATACATCAAATTCAAGCTTCTAAATATCTTATATATTCAGTGGTAGTCTGGCAGCCAAGGCATGAAATTTTCACTTTCGTTTGCACTGAAAGGTTTATACCTAAAACCATTTCATGGTTGTAGAGGGGTCCTTTGCAGACAATTTAAGCCTGGTTGTCACTCTGTAAAGGTGTGCGTGACCGTGACAACCACCATTTTGTTTGGCAATAATGACAGAAATTTGACTTGTCTACAAGATATCTATTTTTATAATAAACATGTCAATTTTGCATCAGGCTATTTCATATAGGAAATACTAACAGTACTTAGTGAGAGTGAGTCCCAGGTCAAGCCACTTTGACCTAAATGAAGGTCAAGGTCATCAAAATTGACCTGAAAACTTAAAAACATGAAAAATGAGGTATTTACTTTCAAATACATTGTCATGCTTTTCAGATTATGGTTTTGATATATAAGAATAAATCTAAATCTTACCCTCTGAATACTCAGAGAAGCATAAAACTGCTTAAACACAGAATTTAGTGACAAAAGTTAGGTATTTTGTGATATCAGTCATAATATTCTGAATTCCCAAAATTATCGACTAAAACAACTTTTCTCTTAAATGAGATACTAGCTTGTCTTTCATTTCATTTCTATTGTGTACATAGCTAGGGATCATTATAGTAATTGTTTAAGGGGTGTAGTTTGGCCCTACAAAGGTCAAGGTCATTTGATTTGATGGTTCTGAACAAGTGGTTTTGCCAGGCAAGAACACACTGGCAATGACAAAGTCTTTCAGGATTCGAGCCCACAACCTAAGGGTTTGGAGGTGGGGGTCCTAACTGCTACATCATAAAGCCACATAGAGGATGAGAGGGGAACTACATAATGGGGTCATGACCCAGTTTGCTGGTTCCCACAGGTCCTTTGATAAGTAGTTTAACAAAACAGCAACCAGATGAACAGCCTGGTAGCAGCCTGTTGCACTGGTTCTTGGTATGACTTGAAGTAAGTTCAGTGTGTAGACTGCTACATGTGAAAGGACATTATTTTAGAAGTAGTGGGTTATGACCTTAAGATAGTTATACTATGACTGTAAAATTGTTGATTACAGATAAATGGTTGATAAAGAGGTGAGTGGGTCCACATGGACCTGCTACTGTTCTAATATATTATACTAGCACAATTGCAAATTCCTTTAGCATACCTACTTGTAATCCCCTACCAAATAGTGGAGCAAGTTGCAGACACTAGGATTGAGCTTTTGATAGATTAGAATAAATGATGCTGTGGGCTTCAAAGTGATGAAAGAAATATGTTTCTTACTGTATGAGAAACAAAGTTATGAATGTTTGAAGTATTGCACTTCAGACACTGTTTTAGGGAAAACTTGTTACTTTATAGATACCAATTGCAACTATCTTGATTGTAATGGAAATTATAACAGACTTCATTTATAATCATCAGGGTAATCTATCAATAGCATATAATCAGTCATTCATTATTTGGAAATTGTGACCAAAATGTAGAATTAAGCTATCTTTCCTCTTATTTCTATGGAAAACTCAGATTTTTCTGAAATTTCTGATTTCTAACCTTTATCCTTATTTTGCCATCTTCTCCAAATAGTTTTGAGTGACTTTTGCCTCATTTAGCGATTGGAGGTCACACTTGCATCTTCCTCTCTTATAATGCACTGCAAAGGCTCCTTTTTGTTACCTATCTATTTACAAGGGTATAATTATCTTTAAGCCTTGAAGAACATTGAGTTATGCCTCTGATGAATGAACATGCAATAATTGGAGGGTTTCAGTATATGTATGTTTCATGTATGAATGCACTATTCACATGGGTATGTAGTTACATGCAACAGTATATCCAATGGTCCTGCTAATTTTACTACATGTATATTGAAAAAAGCCAGAAACATTCTTAGAAGCAAAATTATTTGGTTATTGTAACCCCTCTATTGTTGTACTGGATCTTTCAAGGTTAGGTGAATTCAGTTGCTTAATTATAATAGACCTAGTATCTTTTGTAATATCTATCCTTTTGATCCTGCATGAGTTCTATAATATTTGCTTGATTTCCCTAGGAATTCCCCACTCCCCTCCATCCCCCAAAATGAAGACTTAAATTGCATATAAATTGCAAAAGATATGCATTTATAGATAGAGCTAGAGTAGGATAAAAAGAATTAATGTGTGTGTAAGTTTCTAAACCATTTATCTGGTGTTTTCTTTATTCTTTTAGGTACTAGCCTGCAGGGCTAGTGATTCACCAGTGATATTTACACAAATCTAAATATTCTTGTCTGAAATAGAATTGGATGAGAATTCATCATTCAGAATTAACATACAAGATTTGAATCTCAATTTTGGCACATCATCAAATCTGAAGCCACCTACTTGACCTGTATTGAATTTTTGCATTGAGCTACTAGCGAAAACTCTGTACCGACCCTGAGATATTTGCACTAGTGCCTGTTACAAGTACCTTTATGTCAAGGCCAATCTCTGCTCTTGAATCAAGCTTTAATGCTTGATATTATACAATATGGGCTTGGCAGTCAGATTTCAAAAAAAGATTTCTCTATGACATTATTTTCACATTCATGTAGAATCATCAAATCAGATGACCTTGACCTTGGTAGGGCCATCACTTATATAATCACTATAATAATCCCTAACTATGTACTAAGTTTTAAGAAAATGAAGGATGGGCTAGCATCTCAATTAAGAGAAAAGTTGATATACTTATCATTTTATGAATTCAGAATTTGTGATTGTGATCACAAAATATCTCACTTTTGTCACCAAATGTTGCATATTGAACAGTTATCTGCTTCCCTGATAATTCAGAGGGTAAGATTTACATATATTCCTTTGTATTAAAACACAATTTGAAAAGCATGACAGTGTATTTGAAAGTAAATACCTCATTTTTCATGTTTTTAAGATTTCACGTCAATTTTAATGACCTTGACCTTTATCAAGGTCAAAGTTGCTTGACCTGGGGCTCACCCTTACTAAGTACTGTTATCATTTCAAATATGAAAAAGCCTGATGCAAAATTGACATGTTTATCATAAGAATGGATATCTTGTATACAGGTCAAAATTCTGTCATATCGCCAAACATATCGCACAATATCGCCATGCACACCTTTACAGAGTGACAACCGGGCTTGAATGGTCTGCAAAGGACCCCTCTACAATCCTAAAATGGTTTTAGGTATAAACCTTTAAGTGCAAACCAACTCCCAAAATAAGCTACTTTCTTGAGCTTGGCTGCCAGACTATGGCCCGCTGCACAATGATTTTTGTAACAAAGAAATAAAAAAAACAATGAAACATTTCCTTGTTACTTTTATCGTAACAACGAACGTTTTGACACATTTTTTGTCTATATTTAGAATGCCATCAAAGAGCTGTAACTTTTACTGAATTTTTTCTATTTTTTCCCCTTTTTATAACACTTTACAGATTTAGAGATATTGCATTTTCATAACATCAAAACATTTCAATGCTGAGCAAAAGTTTGTTGTGCTTTCGTTGTTTGATCCTCACAACGAAAATCCATTGTGCAACGGGCCACAGATCAGCTTATACTTTATATCTTATCTATATTGACATTTTAAGCTTTTCCTTCAGTCGCGCTATGCAACAGGCCACTCGTCTGGTTCACCTCAACGGAAACAAGGTTTTAGATGTATGAGAATACGTGGTAAACTTAAGGTAATTTGTTGAAATAAAATTGAGGTATTGGGTTAATAGTGAGTCATGTATGTATTACATAGATTTTATTTTGTCATATTGCACCCACTTTGCACCTCAATTCACACATGTGCAAACTGCCCTTGAGGTTAGACCTTGCAGGGTGAGGGGTGTGGGGTGGTGTTGTGGTCAATGTGCTCAACTTGCATGCGGGAAGCCCGGGTTCAAGACTCAGTAGTGCCGATAACACCACCTTACCTTGCCGTTGTTTCCACCAGCATAGATATGATCATGCAATTGTGGAAAGTCAAAAACCAGAGTTGGTCTCGAAATAGCTTAAAAATTGCTGAACAGACCTTAAACTCCAAAACATCATCAACATCATCCATGCAGGGTGAGAACAATGAAGACCCGTCACTGATGTCACAAATCAGGGGCAGATCGAGGCGGGTAGGGTGGGGGGGAATGGGGTCCTGGGGTCCTGCCCCCCCTTTGGTGAGGACATAAACTTGCCAAAGAGAAAAAAACATCGAATGTATACTAGTAAATGCACTCAGTTTTATTTCTAAAGGCCATGTTCCACTAGCTGGTGGGGGGCAATTGGCTGAACAGCCCAACACAAGTAAGAGTGTGTGGATATAAAATCCAACGTTGCTGTATGCTAAGGGTAACGCGATGTTGCCCAACACATGTAACTTGAATTTCAGAAATGAACATGTTTGAGACACTTGCGTTGACCCAACGCAAATACGAGTGCAAGTACCAACACAAGTATGCAAGTAACACCATATATTCCACCTTGCAGTTTTGCCAAACACCGCTAGTAACAACTCCTTCGCAAGCAAAATACCGCACAGTGGAATATGGCCTTTAGTCTATGTGTGGATACCCCCTTTTTTCCAAATTCGGTATCCACCCTTGCAAATACTTGTTAGTGATAAGCAGCCCTAATATGTATCCCAAGCACCAGGCGCCGAGCGATAATTGGGGAAATGTGAACATTCATTACCAGTTAAGGAACACTAAGTGGGAGAAGTAAGTGTTTATTTGGATAATAATGGTATGCTAACCAAAGAAAGATAAATAAAGATCGGTGCTGCATTATAAACAGAAGCTGCTATTAGGAAAATGATTAGTGATTGTTGTATTCTTTTCTAGTAAAGGCCACAATAGTGTTTATTTCAGTTTGCACTAGCCTATGAAGTGATATTTCCAGTAGAAAATCTACTCTCTGTGTACACACTATTATATGTCCCTGATCCATGATGTGACAAAACGCAACCAATTATCTTCTCGTGCATTTTTGTGCATATTTATAACATTTCCCTCTGAAGATACAACTTTTCTTATTCAAAACCCTTTGGATAATGTATGATAAAAACTATTTAACAAACTTATTTTCAAAATGGGTTCAGAATTGGCTCAGAATTTCATCATGGTTTATCCCCTTTAGAAGCTGCACCATAGAATGCACCAAGGGATTGATATGAGCCTTAGGGCTGTTTAGCTTATCATAGAGCTAGTATATGCAGTATTGTAATGAATCAAATAAGAATATTCCTAGCATATTACATATTCTTTTATACCTAGCACTTTGATTGGTTTAAATTGTTCTCTATAGGGATGTTTAGATGTCCCGTTTTCAAAAGGGAATGCTATCATCTTGATGGTAATGTTGAACTGGTGTATACAGATAAACTATATTGTGAGGACAATATTTAAAATACACCAAAGATGGGAATTCTGTCGAACACTCAGACGTTTCCTACAACAATAAAAGATATCATAGGTGCTCTGAGTAAAACACAAGTAGTTCAACAACAGATAAAGTGAAAGCACATTACAGCCTTGCTGTGTAGGGTAAATTTAAAGGCCCCCAACCTGTAATGAATTCAAACCTTCCACATTTGGTGCTGGGATAGATATATAGCATAGACCAACGGGGCATAAGAAACTGTTATTGCCCTGGTATGTACATACCGCTGATGTGTGTCAAAAGCAGGGAAATAACCGTTGATGAGACAAAAAATGTTGAAGTTTTTCACTGACAAAGACAAAAAAAATGTTGAAGTTTTTCACTGACAATGCACAAATTGGCATTACCATTCAGAGAGAGTCCCTATTGAGCTCATTCCTAATAACTGATATTCTATTTACTTGTTTCTCAGAATGCAGGATAATGGTAAAGGTATAGAGCTGAAATCCTGATATAAAATCATAGACTTTAGATCATGTTAGTCAGAATGTCTAATCTGCTTTCCAAAGTTTCAAAAAACACCCAAGTCAGCAAGACAGCAAACAGACAAATAAGGAAAATCATCAGAAAATCTGATGATGCAGTCTTTGTGGCTGCAGACATCTCCAGTTTTCACTGCCCACAGGTCATCCCCCATTGACCAATGCCTGCCTCGGGCCCCGATGACTAACAGTCATCAGCCGGGCTCGGCTCACGAGTCCCTACAGTAACCGGACCCAGCTCTATGTCCAGACACTGCAGCTAACTGACCGAAGCACCTGTTCTCTTCCCATCAAAGTGTGCCACTCAGGGCAGGACCCCTACAGACAGGTCCTGCTGGGACTAATGGGGAGGTATGAGCACAAAGAAGGGCGGATGATTAGTTGTGGCCTTTTTTCCTCCGAGTTGTTATCAGGTTACTTAATTAAGAAATGCCAATAAGCCAAATGGATCAGTTGCAGGGGCCAATCTAGCATTTCTGAAAGGGGTTCACTAAGTATCAATGTGTTGCACATTGGCATGCAAACATGCATTTATTTCTCCTCTTTAGTTAAGCGATCCATCAAGAGGTGGGAGGGTCGGGGCCTCTAACACTTCAACCCTAATGTAGGCCTACCCTGCCAGGTGTTGTACTCGTTGTTCTCATGGACCTATAACATGAAGGATTTTACTCAGACGGAGGGGTTGTTAAACCTGTTACGTTATAATAACATCACAGCAATGTTCTGGTTTGCTTCTTGTTATGCTTTTTTTATGGCTCCCAATAATGTTGCTGCAACATAATGATGTGACATTGCACTGTGAAATTATTATAACATTCTGGTTATGTTCTTCAACCTAAACAGAATGTTATCATAATGTTCTGTTTTGGTTTTGACCTAACCTCACCAAAAGATGATGTTATAATAACATTCTGATT
Organism: Lepidonotus clava; assembly: GCA_936440205.1. Lineage (NCBI taxonomy): Eukaryota > Metazoa > Annelida > Polychaeta > Phyllodocida > Polynoidae > Lepidonotus > Lepidonotus clava. Next base: position 4,983,196 of record OW387136.1, on the reverse strand, counting down.
TGGTGAGGTTTGGACTTCACCGTCATTAACATAATTGTTATGCGCCAACTCAATAAGTAACAATCTGACTAAAGATGGTTGCAGAACGTTCCTCTTGCATTGTAGGTTGGCTGGATGGCAAGGTGCTTCCATTGTACACATTGCACAATAAGGCATGTTAAGTTTCACTTAACATTGTGCGTTTTTGTATTGTTAATCCATAGAAATCTACTATAACATACAACTCCACAGACGAATTCTGCGCATTGGCAACTATCGCCATTGTATAGTGGTCTATGTAACAATTATAAGCCATGACCAATGAAGTGGAATAAATTCTTGCCTCATTACATAATAGGAAAATTAATGTGTAAAACATATTGACAAGTAATTGTGATTTGGTGACTGACCCCTTAGCCCTCCCCAATTTCTACCAGAATGGTAACATTCATTTCAAAATCTGAAGTTTATATATCTGATGGAGGTATGACCAGAAATGTCTATCATATATATACAAATAACGAGGGTTTTTCTCTTACAAACCAGGCCTGCCAACCCATGGACACCTGTGGGGAGGTCTGGGGAGTTTTCCCACTGGAAATTCTTTTTCCCAGAGAAGACTCAAAATGGTGCATTTTAGTGAATTCTGAGACAACACTAATGCAATACTGCAATGAGTATTTGCAACATTTATATTCGTCTAGATCTTTGTGCATGTGGATCAGAGCATAAAGCAACTTTCTAGACACAGTTTGTTCCGATTCTGAAAAAGACTATAGGGGAAATACTGTAAAAAATTAACGTACAATTACAATAAATTTGCACAAGTCTTACTTGAGGTATTTTTGGGAAATTATCTTGTTTCTCGGTACGCCTGGGACAGGGTAAAAAAATTCTTGACTTTCCCAGGAAATTAAAGAGACTTGGCAGGCTTGAGTCAATCTTGGTGTACCTGAAAAAAAATCAGTACTTGCACGTCTCTCTCCATTTAGGGACCTTTGTCCTGGACATTGAGTGTTCTGTGTACTCATACTGTAACTCATTCATCACCTGAGAACAGGCCACTAACACCACTACCCTCAGAGCGTGTGTTCAGTATGGGCAACCACCCCAGGTCTGCTGGGAGAGTGTATGACTTTGGACATGCTTGGAGAGTGACTGATCCCGGATCTGCTGGGAGAGTGATTGACACCAACATGGTTTTAATGCACCCTGATCTGTGTTTTCTTCCTTTACATCTGGAAAGCCCTACCCATTGGGGTTCTAATTGAGTTTTTTAACCCCCTCGGATTTCTTTTTAAAACTCTTAGATTATAAGGGAACAAAGAAAGTCGTATACATAAATCAGATCTTTGAATATGATAATATCATAATGCTGGGTTCTCTTTCTATCTTTGCAATCAAGTGACTAATATCCACAATTTGCAGGGTAGGGATTATTAGTATAAGTTTGCAGCAGCATTTCAAAACAAAGCGGTAGTTGTTTTGATAAATCTTTATGGGTGAATGAAAGATCAAAATTCTATAATAATCACTGAAAATTGGACAGAGACAACGTTTTTTTCTATCGTTTTGACTTCAATATCAAAATCCATGCTAAAAGGGAATATACAAATTTGAAATACGAAAAAAAGAGGAATCAATTGTGGATAGTACAATGTACTACCTATTTTCAAATATGATTTCACATTGCCCATTAGTGCTAGCCTAGGGAGAATAAAGACTGTAAGCCAAAACTTTATCAGAAAGGAAATACGAAACCACACAGATATAAACTTAAAAACTCTGTATCTGCCCCTGACATCGCTGGTTCCCAGCACATAGCTGACCCAATCAGGGCAGTGATGACAGGTATGAGGACTTTGCTGGTAACCAGCGTCCCGCGGTTCATGGTCACTTCTCTCAGTCAGTTTGCCAAGCCCTCGGTCCAGCATCTCTCCACAACAAAGCTGGGCTCTAACTTCTGGGTCACGGGTCACGGCTCAAGCTCTTAGCGGGAAATGACAGATCATCAGTTGTATTTATCCCACTCCTAATGCAAAAGGCACATGTTTAATAGGCCAGCCAACTTTAGTTTGCTGCAAGGTTGGGGTCTATACTGGTATGATTATATATATATAAATATATATATATATATATATCTAGCCTATGGGGTATGGGGCTTGACTGTTTTACACCAGATTTCCAAGTTTACACTATTTGTAGACAGATATGACTGTGTTTTCTGTTTTCTGAAATATTGATCTTTTAACAATATAATTAGAGGCCTTTTTCACGCCAATAGTATACACGCTATGTATGTGAAAGTGAATACCAGATAAGGTTTCATTAAGAAAGTATTTTAGTTTTGAGATGCTCTTATTATTGTTCAGCAAATGTAAAAAAAGAACAGAGTTTCCCCTTTGATTTATTCATCAATTTTACAGGATTTGTATGTATGAGCAACACCAGATTATGTATGTTATGCTATTGAAAAATCTTTCACATTCTGGGTAATATTTGACATAGGAAATCATAACTTGTTCATTCTTCTCCAGAATAATTTTGCTGGATGAAAAAGTGATTAAGTTAGCTGCTTGTGAATTCTAAGCTGATTACTTAAAAATCTCTTCATTAGGAATGGTTTCATAGTGTTCTTCTTCAGGGGCTGAAGGCAGTTGATGGGATCCAGTGTCAGTTGGGTTATGGGTGTCCACCTCATCCACATAGCCAACTTCTAAGTAATCATGAGGAATAGCAGACTTGTGTTTCACAAAGAATTCTCTTGCTCCAACAACCTCTAGATATGGGTTCAGTGAGAGATCTTGAATTGGATCAAGATAATGTCCATTATCTGTTGCCCTCGCTCCAGTGTCTGGTGAAATGTAGAAGTGGTCCATTTGCTCAGGTGATGCTGGGTTGTTGTGAAGTCCATTGTTTTGTTCTTTTGTAGAATCAATTGTATGGGTCGATTTACCATTGGTGGTTTCATCAAGGTCATATCTGCAGGATATTGAGAGAACAATATTTACAATTCTGCCCCACAAAGGGATATTGCTGGTCAAAGCATTTTAAAAATAAACTAAATTATATCAAAATATTAGCTTTGACTTAACGAGGCTTGCATATGCATTGCCTTTGAGAGTCATTAAGAAAAATTACTTGTGACTTGTTTTTTAGTACATATCAGCTATGTAGTATGATATTTGTTCAGTTTACTAGTCCGTACTACAACATTGTGCACATCATTAGGAAATTTAGAAATCTTAGATATTGTATTTCCTGGTCAGATCAGACAGTCATATAACTTTAAATCCCAAATCATCAGATTGAACTTTTAGGATGCAACAATTACCTATCTAATAATTTCCTTGGGCTATTACATTTGCTTTTTTGCCTCACTATTACAGTGATGAAAATGACTGAGAGAAGCAAAATGAAGAGAATAGCTCCTGCTGTTATGCCAGCTATAGCTCCTAATATAATTCAAAAACAATCCACACATATCAGTGACAAGATGAAAATGACTCACTATTCAACTAAAATAGATTATCAATGTTTACTATAAAATATCTCAGATAATTCAAAGTTACAATATAATTCATTTACTGAAAAGGTAGACTGTCACAACATGAATAAAAACATTATGTTTCTTTTATTAGCAGGGGGCTCGTTTGATGCAAACTATTATATATATCCCTGTCTTTTTTTAATTTAGTGCACAAAGGTCTACCATCAGTACTTAAATGTGTCACAACATGGTCAATCTGAAACCAGCTTTTTATACATACCACAGCTAATGCCTTTATTTTTTGTTCCGTCAGAAGATGCTGTTACATCATCTGTTGTCATCTCCTCAGCCGTTGTCATGATATCACATGTTGTTGTCTCGTCAGGTGTTGTTGTCATCTCAAGCAATGTTATCTCCTCAGATGTTGTAGTCACTTCAGGTATTGTTGTCAGATCAGGTGTTGTCACTTCAGGTGTTGTTGTCACTTCAGGTGTTGTTGTCAGATCAGGTGTTGTTGTCATCTTAAGTGTTGTTGTCATCTCAGGTGCTGTTGTCAGATCAGTTGTCACTTCAGGTGTTGTTGTCAACTCAGGTGCTGTTGTCAGATCAGGTGTTGTCACTTCAGGTGTTGTTGTCAGATCAGGCATTGTTGTCACATCAGGTGTTGTTGTCATCTTAAGTGTTGTTGTCATCTTACGTGTTGTTGTAATGTAGGGTGTTGTTGTCACTATAGGTTCTGTTGTCACCTCTGTTGTCATCTCTGTTGTTGTTGCCACAACAGCTTCACTTGATGTAGCTTCAGATGTAACAACTGTATAATCTTCAACACAAATATGATATATATATATGTTGCATTGTGCCACCCAAATCAGTGAAAATGTTAGGGCTGCGCCATGCGCCAATGGCACATCGAAAATTAAAATGTTGCATTACATTTTTAAACATGCGCCAATGGCACATTTAAGATTTCTAAAGACATTTAAATATACTAAAAGAGCACATTCCCTTTAAAATATGTCTCATTTGAATGGATTGAGAGTGCATCATTGTTGTATGCCTTCATTTTCTGACATAATCACTGCCAAATTATAGGATTACTTTAAGAAAATCTATTAGGAAGCATATTATTTATGCTTAAAGTGATTTAAAATAAATGTAACTATGTCATGGTCAAGAATTCAAATAGAGTTCATGAAAAAATTATTTTTACACTACTATTGAATCATCATGGATTTCTTAGTTAGATCTACTATCAAACAAAGAACCTTGGATTTTTGCCATTAATATTCTTAAGGTTTGCCAAGAGGTATCTGCCTTTGAATTTGTATTTATGACATAATTCTATCATGTTGAAAATATAGTCTTAAAAGCAAGCAGGTTACCCATTTTTCCTCATAAAATAAAAATCTAGCACTTAAATCAAATTTGAGAATAACATTCCAACCCCTACAATGTATGGAGATTAAAATCAAACTTTTGGTTACATATCTTGAATATACCAAAATAGTGATATCTATAAGATATAAGTAAAAATATTAATTTAAATCTATACTTTCTATAATTCTTAACTAATTGTATTCAAATATCTATCAAGTGTCATCGAACATATAAAATATTACATTTCGTATGATGTACAATCTGCGTTGGTAAGTGCCATAGCGGTTAGTGCACTTATGTTATGCACCTCATCGTCTCAAGACCCTTGTCCATTGTTATGAAAAATTGTGCCATTATAGAACCAGCTTTGATATTTGTTTAAAACTCTCCACATAGACATTGTTTAAAACTCTCCACATAGAAAGTTATTACTATTTATCACTGAGACCCTTACAATAATGTTGGTTCATGACATGTCTTTTTACAGCCCATAATAAAAGAGTTACAGAAGAAGGAGGAGTAATTTTGGTAGCATATTTCATTTTTCAGCATTTGCAAAGTTTTCCCAAAATTACCTGTTTCTACCTTGACAACTATTCCTTCTAGCTAATTTTCAATATTATTTCCAAAATATACATTATATTATTAAGTCTTTCTAAAAAATATGTAGCTCATTCAGTCAGTTACTAATCCTGGTTACGATATAAAGGTAGAAAAATAGGTTTATAAATTACTGTTTGCCAATTCTCTTCTGTTTTGCCATAAATCAAAAAAGTTCAACATTCCTTAAAGGGTTCCTTGCACATAAATTTACAATTTCACAATCCTTGTGTAGTTCACCTCATTTCTGTATTTTAAAGATGTTTCAAATGAAAACTGGGCAAAACCTAAAGATATTAACCAATTAGTCTGGAAAGAGATATAAATTTGGGGAATTCCCCTTTCCTTGTGACGTCATAATCAATCTCTACCATACTCAAACAATTTCATTCGAAAACCCTTTGATTATGTGCAAGGTTTCCTTGAAGTTGGTAAAGACTAATGATGAACCTACCTTTGAGAGACATATCAAGCAGAATAGCTACGACAAATATTTGCAACATTTCACAGCAGTTGTCTGACAGTTGATGCTCCCTATTCCAGCACACTCAGTATTCTGCTGTTCATATCAATTTAAGGATACTGATTTGTTTGTTTTATCCAATTCACCGGGCACTCTAGTGGACAAATCAGATTATACTTCCTATTTATTTTTATTAATGTTAGGTGAAATAGTTAGTTCCGCCTTGCAAGTGATGATCCCAACACACTCACATTGAACTCAAGATCACTATCTCACTAAGCACAACTTTATTCGCAATCCACATTGCACTTTTCCATACACTACACATAGCTAGGAAATTCCAATCTGAAAGGACTCATTCGGTGACAAATAGGGAAGTGCTGATCAAGAAGGGATTTCCCTCTTTTGCTTATCTGGAGAGAACTAGAATCATCTCAATGATAAAGATATATTTTAACCAGGAAAACAACTTAAACATCTGCCTTGCATATTTAAATCCCTTTCAGAAGAAAAAAGGACTTTGAAATGTAAATGAAAAGAACCGAATAGTTGTATATGTATATCATTTAATGTACAGTTTACATAGAACAATCTATACATCCATATTGCCCTAAGTAGAATACCAGGACGCAATTTTGAACCAACACAAAAATGCATCTGAACTTTGGGACCTGCCAATGATGTAGCTGGTTCCCGGCACGTAGCTGACCCAATCAGGGCAGAGATGACAGGTATGAGGACTATGCCAGTAACCAGCATCCCACAGTTCATGGTCGCTTCTCTCAGTCAGTTTGCCAAGCCCTCGGTCCAGTGTCTCTCCAGATTGAGGCTGGGCCTGCACATCCGGGTCACAGGTCATGGCTCAAGCTCTTAGCGGGAAATGGTGGATCGTTAGATGTGTTTTGTCTGCACACTTAATGCAAATGATGTATGTTTTGCAGGGTTGCCAACTTTCGTTTTCTACAAGGGTGGGGTCATATATGCATGATCATTTATGACTACCCTACTATGATTCTAGGGTATTAATATTTGTCCTCATTGAATGGGCCATACTTCTCTCTACCATGGATAGTTGGTAAACTGTATTTAGTCACCAGCTGGTTAATTTGGACCGGTTTTGTCAATAAAAACACAGAAAAAGAATGTAAGAAATATACAAATATTTGCAATATTTCTATCTGTAATGAAGGAATTTTCAAATCACCTTGAAAATATTTGATATAAACAAATATTCACAAAACTTTAGCCATAATCATAGAAGCAGAGTTTTAAGCTGTTGACATTGAATTCTCTTAATTCGGAATAGTTTCATAATACTCTTCGTCAGTGGTTGATGGCAGTCGATGTGGTCCAGTGGTATTCTGGTTGCGTGTGTTGTCCCCTTCAACATATCCAACTTCTAAGTAATCATGAGGAATAGCAGAGTTGTGTTTCATAAAAAATGCTCCTTCTTCAACAATCTGTAGATATGGGTGTGCTGAAAGATCTTGAATTGGATGAAGATAATCTTCTTTGTCTGTTGCTCTTCTTCCATTTTCCATTGACCTTGAGGTGTAGCACTTGTCCATTTCTTCAGAAACTATTGGTTCTGGATTGATGTGATACCCATCACGTCTCGGTTTTGCAGAGTTAGTTTTGTATATATTTTGAGATTCGTCATCAGTGGTTTTATCAAGGTTATTTCTGCATAATAATGAACAAATAATATTTAGAATTTTGCCCGGAAGGGACATTAAAATTTTGATAATGTGAGGTGCATCTTAATGACTCTGAAAGTTTACATTTGGCACACCCAAGCTTATGCATTATTTTGAAAATCCATTTAGAAAAATCATTTGCAACTTCATATGGAGGATAACATTGTAAGCTTATTTGTTCCATTAACGAACTGATGAAGGTAAAAGCCTTTTACTGAAACCATATTGAGAGAGTATAAAAAGGTTGGGAAAGATAGAGCTATAAGCTTTGACATACATTGCCAATAGATATAAACACACAGGAAGACTTTGGTAAAAATTTGAATCAAGATTTGTTGTATGTTATTAATTTTCGAAGACGAGACATGCACATGCAACAAAATGAATAAAAGCATCATCAAATATATTGTAAGGGTGAGTTGATATGATTATGAATATTCATAAGGCAATTTTGTAAATGTTTCTTTATCTAAGAGTTATTGTTTAGACATTTTAAAAAGCACTGCTGTGACATTGTCAATATCTGTTAGAATAATTGTGAATTACTTTAGTGAAAAACTCATCATTTTGCACACTGTAAATCTTTTATGAATTATTTGTTTCCAAGCCACATTAGACAGCCAGATTTAATCACAAATAACCAGAATGAACTCATATGATGCATCAATTACCTATCCAATAATTTTCTTTGGTTTCTACACTTGTTTCTTCGTCTCATTATCATAGTGAAGAGGATGGTTGAGACAACCAGAATGAAGAGAATCGCTCCAGTTGTTATGCCAGCTATAACTCCTAAAAGAATAGGAAAATCAATCGACCAATGTCATTAACAGAATGAAAATAGCAAGCTATTTAAATAAAGTAATATTATATAATATGTAGCATGTGTAAAGATTGTAGCCGTACATGTTAATCATATGATATCAAGTACAAGTTTTCTCAGATAATTTAAAGCCACATAATAGTTAATAGATTGAATGATTAAGGCATATTGCGTCTAAATGTCATATTGTGAAAAGACATCAATTTTCTTATGTTATCATTTGGAGAGGGTTTGATGTAAAATAGATCTCTGTTTTTGAAGTCAGTGTAAAAAAGGTTCTTTGGCCAAAGTGTCAATCCTATGGTATCTACCATCGTTTTGTGTATATTATAGCAAAGTTAATCTTAATCCAGCTTGTTTTGTGGTTCTTACTTTATACCGAGTACAAGGCAAGCAGTTACCACTGCCATTGTTAAAGTCTTTGGTGTGACTCCGCCAGGGATAAATCCCAAGACCACCCAGACTCATAACAGGCACTCTACCAATTGAGCTTTTGAGTCTGGTCTCCCATTTGTCACCTTCTACTAACAACAAGGGGCTGCTGGGGACACATTCTTCCCAGGAGGAACCCCCACCCCAGATCCCCACGGGGGACAAATACCTACCGCTGCTGATACCCTCAGATTTAGTTCTGTCAGTTGATGTTGTCACATTGTTGGTTGTCATCACATCAGCTGTTGTCATCACATCAAGTGATGTTGTCATATTATCAGATGTTGTCCCATCAGATGTCAATGTCACATCAGGTTTTGTTGTCGCATCAGGCGTTATTGTATCATGTGTTGTTGTTTCATCGGGTGTTATTGTCACACCAACTGTTGTCACATTAACTCTTGTTGTATAGGTTGATATTTGTTGATGTGGTGGCTGGTGGAACAGTTGTTTCATCTTCAATACAAAAGAAACCATTTACTGAAGAAGGTGTATTATGCCACCAAAGCTCTAAAATTGCTTTGCAGGAAATCTGTCATACAGCCATGCATACTTAATAATTTCCTTGTACTAGAACTGATCATAAGTTTTGGATTAATGTCTAAGTAAGAAATTTATCCGAAATTATAATGAAATATGTTTTATCATTTACAAGCAATTTGACTGGTTTAAGAGATTTCTAACCCATGTTGTACAACTTTAATTTAGTACCATATTTGGAAGTTTTACATTCTATTACGTTCCCACACCAATTTTGATATTGTAATGTACTTACCATGTAAGCAATCATAATGTATGGTCACATAGTCGGTCCATACTGTAACCTGACAATGTTTATTGGCATTCATCCCTCCAGCTTCTAGATATGCACATTTCTGGCGTCCGTTGCATTTCTCTTTAATGGCTTTAAAGTGTTCATCATCCTTAGTCATGAGAAACGAACAGTCAGTATCCTTAGGGCAGCAGGGTTTTGCCCCTGATCCTCAGTCGCTCAATCCATAGGTCGCATTCCTTACAAGTATCTCCGAGGGACTTGGGCAGAGTTCGTCATTGAAAACACTTTCGTAACATTTCGTGTTCGTTTTCGCTTCACCCTCCTCTGGAAAGCGATTATAAAGTTAAATATTAGCACTAACTCGAGGGCCGTTTTTCCTTTCTTCAAGATAAGATTTTTCAAATAAGATAATTTATCGACTGATTAAGACAAATATGATGACATTTCCTATGTACATGTGGTTCTGAGATCCACTCTGATATATCTAAGTTAGAAAGGTATATAACGTTGTACATGTGTGGTACCATTAGAAAGCTTATTCTAATAGTAATTCGATAGTGAACACTGCTTTGGAGTCTATCTAAAGATCAGAAATATGATTAGGAAAATGAAGAAAATTCATCAAAATAAGGTCCTTAGTAATCATTGTCTTTACCATTTTGAGAATAAATCAAAAGTTAAAGTGATGTTTTTGACATTACGCACTGTTTTGTGAAACAACGTCCAGATTAATATTGTACTCACTCATTCTATTACTTGACATTGACTTTCTGTGATATCATACTTACCCGAAACGAAAAAGACAAATAGTAAACTGATAAAAAGGCGTTTTCCAGTGTATGACATCCTGGAATAATTTGGTAGATATGTCCGTATACGTGTGAAAACGACCATCCGTTAGTGTTAATCGCCTGCCTCAGGACAGACTTTCTCATTTCCTACAAACAGGAAATCTTGAAACTCCTTATGATAATGTGTCTTTTTTTTAATGTATCGTACCCTGTGTGCTTTGCTTCTTGGCTGTTGGCCCTAGGCCTTGTCACATTACTTTAGATATCATGGTGACCAATGGTATGGAACATCGATTCTTTGGCAAAACTTACTTCTTGTCCATACATTAACACATCTTCTGATTGCAAGACTTTGCTATCGATATTTTGCAAACACAGCATCTGAGCTAGAGGTACCTCCTTTCTGTTTGTGATGTACCATCCCTGGAATTTAATAAGTGTCTGTTTATAATACAACTGGCATATTCATACATACTTATATGATCTTTGTTTATTTACAACATGTACCTGGGTTATTAGATAGTCGCTAATAACTGGAATATGTTAGATAACAACGAGAACAAGTTAGATTGGTTTGGACATATATATACCATTAATATTTATTAATCCTTCCTATTTACATCGACTCTAAAATTTAAAATTGCAGGAGATGTTGCTTGGATGGTGGTTGGAACAAGAATGAAGTGGCGGTTACGGAGGCCACTATTTATAGTAACCTGTCAACAAGTCGGCGTTACCGTGGTTACCGCGCGGTAACATCACGGAACCGTTGAAATAATTATTTTGGTTTAGGTCTCGCCTCACAAAATATTTTGTATAATTCACGGTCCCATTCCATGTCAGATCAACAACAATTCTGGAGGGTCCTACAAACTCCATCTCAGATTTTCTTGAAACAATTCAGAGTATCTTTCTGAACATGTTGAGAAAAATATTTCAAATTTGAGCATATTTAGGAAAATAGTTTGAGGCCCATGAGGGGTTTAAAGAAAATCTGAGATGAAGTGCACGGGGCCCTTGTTGAACTGATGTGGATGACCCTCATGCAATTCGGAAATAACTTGCTTATTATACTCTACAAGTTAAATGAGGTTCGGTCGGTTTCATCAGAAGAAAACAAAAAACAATTCTTATCTTACATGAGATATGTAAAATTAATGATGATATCAATAATGGTTTATGCACCACCTGTATTTTTGTTTAATCTACAGATCATGTTCTTTTAACTATAATAATTGTTTTATAATGATTTTTCGATGCTTAATCAGATAACTGAAAGTGAAAGTAAATATTCAAGAAACAAATTATAGTGTTGTTGACGAGTTACTAGCCATCAGCGTACTCCTGGTCAGAGTATCGTTTCCAGAGGCTGCCAATCTCCATTGATAACTAAGTACTGCCATATTTTCATTTTAAGGGCCATGCAATGTATGCATTTGTAGATAATACATCCTTGGTTGATAAGCTTAAAGTGAGAGATAACAACCAAATTTCTATGCCCCCCTTTTATGTATGTTTCTATACACATGTGAATAAATGTCCTATGCTTGCAGTTGTTCTACAGTCAATATTCCATAGGAAATGACGAAAAATAGTAAAATTAGCTAAAAAAAATTGTAAAAATCGAATTTTGTTTAGTTTTATATAATAGGTAACATTTTAAAATATTTTTAATATTGTTTCCATGTTTACCAGAATGTTGAAAGAACATCAAAATGTAAATATGGTGTTAAGATGAAGTAATTGGTTGCAATGAAAACTATGTCATGTGACAAAAAATTACAAAAAAGAAGGACTTTCAACCTTCATTGTGCAAAAAAACAGTTTAAAAATATCTCAAATAGAACAAAAACAATAGCATTATACTACTTGCATTTTAATTTTGCTCTATATCTAACCCTTTGTATCTTGCTTGGTACTCTTTGATATCTATTTTTTGATGGATTTTATGGTGTCTGACCCTATCATATTTGGAAACCAATATCTCAGCTTCTACTTGGACTATTCAAAAGCTGTTTCCATCGATAGAAGGTTTGAGACTTCATCTACATTCATCATTTGTGTCATTAAACCAAAAATCATATGGCAAGTCATAACATTTTCATCTTTTTTGAACTGAATCTACATTCTTTTTTTTTTAAGTATGGACTTTTTCGTTCCAAGGGGTTCAACTTGGTTCATGTGGACTCAGCTTATCTTTATCATTTGAAACAAACTTAGAGGAGGTCCTAGACTAGATTAGGAAAACAGGACCCGGTTCTATTATATCCTATATTGAGGGGACTGTATACAGAGGGAAATACGTTTGGTGTACCACTCCTCTTCAAAATAATTGGTAGTAAAAGGAATCGCAGTCAAAACTATTATACTAACATTGAACAGATGGGAAACAAGAAACAAAACAATTCCCAAATAACTTTTAAGAAGACTGCACCCTTAGAATCTAATGTTAACTCAAATTATTGTAGTATGAGTTTTTCTGAATTTCAATGAATCAGAATTCAAGCCCGACACTTACCAGACGATTGCCTGATTGTAAAGGGGGTACCCGTTGTATAATTAAAATTGATTTTTGGTCGTTTGGACCAGTTATAGCTGCTTAGTTCTGGTTTAGATGACCAGAACTGGTAGGAAACGACCATTGAGTGATTAAACCAGAAATCTATCAAAAATTGGTCGATCCCTTGGGAAATATCTAAGAATATTACATATTGGTGGCTGGCAATTTTTAATTCAATTCTCCCTACCACGGATAGGCAGTTTCCTGAGTTTTACCTGCAGGTAAGCCTAGAACAGGATGCATGCTGGGTAATGTGTCGACAAAACTCATGGATTTTGCATAGACATTTCCATAAATTACACAATTATTTGTAGATTAAAAATATGGTCATTACAGATAGATATCATATTTGTATAGTTTTTATACGGAGTAAACGGGTCAGCGGTATACTCGCGATTTTCGGCATCGCGCTGTGAAATTTTGGGCTCTGTATGTTGGCTACTTAGCATTGGGGCCTATGGAGAAAATGCGAATTTTCGCGATTATGCGAAATATTTACAAATTGCGATAATTTAAAGGGATGTATCACATTCCTGGGATCAATTCCAAACTTTTTCTCATATACTGTATGAAGATTGGAGCCAGATTTAAAAAGTTATCGCGAAATAACATGTTTTCCTCCATAGGATCCTATGTTGAACGTCCACCCAAGCTCCGTTCGCGATTTCCTCAAAATTTCACCGCGCAATGCTTTATTTTTAGACCCGCATACGGCGTATAGTTTTTCAAGTGGTTTTGTTGACAAAATTGGTGGAAATTAGCTTGCAGGTGCAGAAAATACTGAAATTTAGGTAGGGAGAATTAGAATTCCAGTTGCATCGCTCGATGGGTTCGCACATTTACCAAACAAACGCTGATCCTCCGCCCCCTTCGTCATACCCGCCATCGCCCCTGACTAACTATGATAAACAGTGCCTGTGTTATGTACGCAGACCGACTAAATCACACAGACCACTTAGCTAGGCCCAGTCTGTCAGCATCAATAAGTCCCACCTGGGTCCGACCGGGCTCGTAACACAATAAAGCCCCAACGAGGAGCCCGCGCCTGTCATATATATTGGCCAGACCATTCTGCTGGCCTCATGGGATGACATGGTCACATATATAAGTGTGACCCTCTGAGTGTAAAACAGGCTTCCATTGTATTATTTTAATCAGATCTTATTGTGACTTAAACCATTGTTACAAAAATGCCATTGCAAGAGGGCTGCGAAATATCAAGAATTGCTATTTCTCTCCTTGGGCATATTTTTCACTGGTTTCTTTACTTTTTTCTAATGTTTGCCAGTAAAAATCATGGAATGACATATATTAAACATTATTTCTGTAAATAACACAACAAAATTATAGACTTGGACAAAACAAAACAAAACAAGATCAACGATTGACAGAGGCCTTGGTGATTGTGTGAGGAATACCATGTTTTATTAAAGTAAAGAGTGTTTTTGATTAATTCAGATTTCCTCTAATGTTGTTGCAAGTTGATTGTCTCCTGGGAAAATAGGGATGTGTGCGTGTTTAATATTACACACATATATAACATAACTATGTGTTTTGAAACCACACCTTTCACATGTTTCGCAAGGTCTTCAAACTTTTATAACGTTATCATTATTCATTATATATTGTTTTCAGAGTATCATTTATATGTGATGGTTTCATTTCAGCCAATCGCTATCACTCGACCCATATCATTAGGTTTACATGCTATAATCCTATTTTCCTTATACTTTACCTTCAAACGTATATAGCAATAAGCCCATCCCAGTTTATACGAACAATGAAGTTTACCATGAAATAACATCAAAATTGCTTCCGTGCTTATTCCCTGATCAGAGTTTTACAATACAAAATTATCCAAAGCAATTTGGTAGACAGATTGCTCCAGAAATTTTTTCAATGTGACCTTATATTTTGGACTTTTCCCCATAGGAACCAATGGTAAAGCCTGTCAGTCCAACCTATAATGTCCAACCCTATTTTGCCTTGAAATTCAGTATTTTGATTGGCTGACAAACCTGCATATCTTTCAATTGATAAAATTTAAGAAATGATAATGTTTTAGCAGTACTTGGGGATATAGAAAAACATAATTCTTGCTTATTTAAGTAATCCCAAGTATTGGAGACAAGGATGGCATGTATGTCTATTTTGTCCAACCCTTGTCCAACCCCATGATATCTCCCCAATTTGGGATGGGCTTATTGGAAGTCTTCAATGTCAATTAAGAAGTGCTACAAATAAATATAAGATTAAGGTTGATTAAAAATTATCGTCTTTACGTTTTCCTTCTGACTTTCTGGATACCCTGAGGGCTCGGGAAATGACATGTAATGAATTGTTACAAAAGCCTCATTTATGTATCAAAGATCACATATAAGGCAAAATGTGAGAACACCAAGTGACAATTGATGAAAGAAGTGGAGCTTCGTTTTCCATAACTTATATCTAATCTGCTGACTCAAGGTGCAAAGTTTAGTCTTTCAGTCACAGTATGAAAATGAGTAGGCCTATATGTTGTAGGAGTATATATGATAATTTCAGTAGTCTTCACCATAGAACCTTATATACAGAAGCCTTTAAAATAGGTTAGAGTAACCTGTAAGATGAAGGGGTAATGTGGCAAGTCCAATATTCACATAATAACATTTTCTATTTCACATTTTGGACTTGCCACATTACCCCTTCATCCTGTAACAACCTTATACAGCCAATGGTTTCTCGTATGTATATATTTAACCATTAGTTTAGTTGCAACTACAGATGTCATTTTTCTAATTCATAAAACATAAACAAAAGATTCATAAAACAAGAGCAAACATAACTGACAAAAAAGTAGACCAAGTAAAACACTTCTAATTGATAAATTCTCCCACTAAAATCCATAAAGAACTAAGATAAGCAGATTCCACGAAGGAACCTACAAACTTAGCATCTCGGCTTAGCATCCAACATCCAACATCCAAATTGAACTACTCAGTAGATAGGTGCTCCTGACATCGATATAAACACCTTTTCTGTAATTAAACCAATCACATAGTCCATTCCTCCTTTGCAAAAAAAAATACAGTCACGATCCATCTAGTGGCCCGTTACGTAAAACAACGGGTCTCTATACTGTTTTTAAACTCTGAAAAGTAAAATGGTTAATTAGACTGTTAATAGGTAGACCGAAAAAAGAATAGTTGTGTACAGGTTTCCTGACCCACCCACTTTATTTGTTGGCCCTGACCCTAAAGTTTGAAAACGAAAATATTGGGGAAATTCATTACATTGTGGCTAAAATCAGAACCCTCACTATCATTTCAGTTAAAAAATAGATATATTTAATAATAAAATCCCGATCTCCTGACCCTATTTTTCGGAGGCATGAAACCTGGACGCAACATTTTTGTCTTTTTGCCTTATGTGTTGGTTCTTGTTTGGAGTATAAAATAGTCGGTTTATTTTGGGAGAATAGAATTTAAATTAAAAAGTGATAACAAATGTCTTAATCTTTAAGTTTCATAAAACCCTAGACAAAAATCGGATTTCCTTATCGTTCGTTATTGCTGTACTAATACACTGGTTAAAGTTTGAATGTCCACCAAACAACAGAGAAGCTCTTTGTTAAACAGGCTAGATATGGTTGTGATGGCAGATTATGGCAAATATTTTGAAAAAGGGTATGAGGGGAAATCTTTCTGTTTGGTTTCTCAAAAGGTCAGCATCAACTATGTGCTGCATGGTCTGCCTGTGTCACACTGAATGCTTGGCACAACAAACCGCAATGATCTGATTGACTGATGTAACGCCTAATGGCATGTTAATTCTCCCAACCACGGATAACCAGTTTCTTGAGTTTACTTGCAGGTTAGCCTAAAACAGGATGCATGCTGGGTAATATACCTACAAAACTCAAGACTTTACTATATGAAAATTCAGGAATTGTATCATTATTTGAAGATTAACATTGTGAAAAAACTAAGCACCATTATTTCTTAAATTAGTATCCATATACATTTGATATTCCTGAGTTAAGACATACAATAACTTCACTAAGATAAATAACTCGGACCATCGCTATGTGTTATTTTGTGGCGCTCCCTGTGAGAGTCCATGCAAACACGTCATCTGATTTGCCGTTTTCATGACATCAATTGCCATTTATTTACGTTTAGAAAAAGATCGAAAGAGACACACTGTCGTTTTTCTGTATCTTGTAATACAGACTCTCATAGGGTCGCCATTCTCAACCACGTCACGGCGACACGTCATGATTTGTGTCTCATATCTTAGAACCTCATTGCAGTATTCCCATTATCAAGTTTATTAAAAATCTATGGGAATTTATCCTCATTATCATGTTGGAACAACATACTCATTACGGAGAATTCACAGCTATAATAAGCCAAATCTAAGTCAGAGATCAAATTATAGATTCAAATTAAATGACCATAATTACCATCGTAGGTACGAAGGATGTTGTGTTGTGCACGTGGTATTGTTTTCTAATAATGGATGATAATTATTCTGTTTACAGTTGCACGAATCTTAACAATGATTAAGTTCATTAATATACCTTACCAACAAATAACTTATATCTTCAGCTTTAATTGGTTTGATATATGAAAAAGAAGGAAAGTAACAATAAACAAGACTGTGGGAAAAGTGGTCACATGGGCACAAGGTCTATACCTTCAGGATGAGAATTGAAACAAAGTTCTACATGTAACAGAAGTGATTTTCTAGCATGTTATAATCCTCATCGGGGTTAATTTATGAGAAAGACGAGACAAGTTTGCGTTATTTGGTCAATTTTTGTTCACATTTTCTTATGCCTTGTTGTCAACATTTACTCTCATGCAACCTCAATGCAGACTATGCAATATTTCCACTTTTGTCATTGGACCCAGGAATCAATTCGCAACATCGTGCAGTTTTAAGGCCGAGTCACCGCTAATAATGGTGATAGAGCATGTTTCCAACCTGTCATACTGTAATGAGATAGTGTAGTATTCAACCCTGATTAACTGAAATAAAGTAACCAGTGTCAGCAACAATTCCTTATGCTTCAATATATTCACTATTCAGAAGCAGTCAACTTTACATAATCCCACATGATC
Organism: Lepidonotus clava; assembly: GCA_936440205.1. Classification (NCBI taxonomy): domain Eukaryota; kingdom Metazoa; phylum Annelida; class Polychaeta; order Phyllodocida; family Polynoidae; genus Lepidonotus; species Lepidonotus clava. The sequence goes on along the minus strand of OW387136.1, from coordinate 4,965,104 downwards.
TTAAACTGATAACTCTTATTTAATGGTAGTTCAAAAGGTCAAAGCTATGTTCTCATACATGGTGTATATTTTCTGATAATTACTTGCTCACCCTTTTGATATCATTTATGCCTCTCAATGAAAGACTTTATTTAATTGCAGTATCTGCCTCTGTAAGGGCCAGTTTTCACAAATAATAAGAGTTCGTTGCCATTGATCAAACCCCCCCCCCCCCCCGACACACACACACGCACACACACACACACACGCACAATTGTACACACACACAATTGAAAGAAATATAAAGTCCGCTCACGTACCCTTTGAAGTTATTGTTCTGCGACCTGATCTTTAGATGTTTGATTTAATTTTTGGTGTGAACAGTAAGCTTGGAGTGATAGCACAGATGTTCCCAGAATAGTGTCCAATTTGGGAGGACTTTTCTGGGCCACTGGGTGTACGCACTGGGCACCAGCAACCAACAAAGTTATTGCGCACCACACTGATACGTATAGCTGGTACCCTGTGGCCCAGGAAAGGTGATAACACTAAATACAAAACGATTCAATTAGTTGAACCTTAAGGGCCATACTCACTAGGCGATTTTACTGGTAAAAATGGCCGTCGTCATCGCCGGCCGACGGTAATATCAGACAAGTTTGATAATTTACCCGCGATTTTACCCGCGATTTTGCCGGCGATTGCATCATCTGTCGCCCATCGCCAAGACCTCACGCTATACCAACAGGGAATCACCTGGCAATTGTAATCACCCAGCAATTTTGCCAGTAATTTGAAGCCCCTGCCATTGCCGGGCGACGGTAAAATCGCCTAGTGGGTATGGGACTTTAGTGATCGTACTTCAAAGTATTCAGGGATGGATCCAGGATTTTTTAATACTAAGTACTAAACTGTTGCATGTTGGCGGGCCAATGCTCAACAACCTTTTCATGTCAAATTTGGGTCTTAAAAGCAGGGTTCAACACGCTCAAGACTCCCACCTTGACTTTGTGCACATGACGTCACATCTTCTTAATTTGAATGGCTGTCATGTTGGTGATCAATCAAAATTCATTATAACTCATAATTCTAAAAGGCATGTGGGGTGGTGTAGTGGTCAGAGGTCCGTCTGCTGTGCAGGTGGCCCGGGTTCAATTCTGGGCTGGGGTGGGCTGGCTACTGGGCCACTCTACATGTCTCCCTGTGCCAACAACAGGGATATCAAAGGTATCTAGAGGGCCACTGGCTGTTGTGTGTAGGGCCCTGACTATGGGGCCATGCACATTAAAGAAAGCCTGCCTCGGTAAAAGTGTACGGGTACGGTCTCTACCTTCTCATAGATTCGATCACCATCACCGCCCTTGATATGACCCTGGCTGTTAATTAGGGCGTAAAACAACCAATAACCAACCAACCAACCACAGTTCTAAAGGATCTATGCTGTAGATTTTATCCTTTTTATCAAAAGAAAACTACTCATATCATAATAGATAATTATTTTCTGTAAGATAGATATATTTCATAGCCACATGGGTGCGGTAAACACGTGGTGATCACCAAAATCTAGTCACATGACTATGTTGGCACAACGTCTTAATTCTAAAGTGTATCACACTAGTAACCTTCCTATGCTTTCTTCCAGCCTGTAACACCGGAAACTGCTTCACGATGGTTCCTGGCGTACCTGTAGGACATACATCAGTGACGTGGGGGAACCAGCACAGACAGTCACGTGAGTCTGATACCCCCTTATGTATAAATTTATAAGGTCATAGTAGGTCATTATGATTTGGAAACTGAGGGGGTCTGTTACTGAGTTTTGCCATGAAATATGCTACTTGGCGTCGTCCAATATATTTTTTAAAGGTTTTTATTAGCAATAATTATCAAGGTTTCCCTTGGTTTTCAGAGCTATTACACTTACAAATTTGAAAAATATATACAGGATCACATTAAATCATTACAATATGGGTCATTTTATGCAAAGTTCAAGTAGAATATAGAAACAGAAATATGTTAGCTGGGCAACAAATTTGCTTCCCAAAGACCAAATTCTGTATTATTGGGCTGTTACCTTGGTGTTGTTGAGCTATCGTTGATATCCTTTGATTAGTCCACTGGGTAGAGATCACCTCAACAACAACTCACCAAGAGGCCAACAGCAGGTAACAGAAAAAGGACATATTTGCAGGTAACAGAAAAAGGACAGATTTAATAGCAATACCTTGGCAACAAAATATAGGTTTTACTGAGCAGCTTTTGGGACTTGCAAAGATGCCTATTATTTTGCAATCTGGTGATCAACCTTAGATTTTACATCGTTGTTGTCACGACTTTACTTGGGTGTTTCCTAGTCGGGTGCCAGCCTTCAGCAGTCCCCACCAGCAGCAACAAATTCTGGGTACTATAGTCTCCATGGTTAGAAAAGGTTAACACTAGTCTGCAGACTTGGTAGCTCAATTTGTAGGTGCCTGCTTTGAGTGAGGTAGGTGCGAGTTCAAACCGGGAGTCACACCAAAGACTTTTTAAAAGTACTAGTGGTTGCTGCTTACCTGGCACTTGATATCAAGTAAGAACCACGAAACATGACTGGTTGGCCCTGTGTCAGTATAACATGACTGGGCGGGGGAATAGTGTGGGCCTATGACATGATATCTCAGTGAGGCAGCACTATAAGGAGGACATTGGGTCCCACTGCTACAAATAGGCACCACCCTTGATATGACCCTGGAAGTTGATTATGGTGTAAAGCAACCGATTACACATTTGTTGTATCCCAGGGTTGGACACAAGGTTGGACAAAATAACCATAAATTATAAGCCATGCTTATCTTGTAGAGATGGGGTATTTGAAATAAGAAAGAATTGTATTTTCCTATATTCCCAAAATACTACTTAGACATTATGATTTCTTAAATTCTATCAATTGCGAGATTTACAGGTTTGCCAGCTAATCAAAATATTATATTTTAGGGCAAAATAGGGTTGGACATTGTAGGTAGAGCTGACATGTTTTAACATTGTTTTCTATTAGGAAAAGATCAATATATAAAGCTATAACTTAGAAATTTCAGAGGGATGTTATGAACCAAATTCCTTTGGTTAATTTTGTATTGTGCAACTGTCTTCACGTCATAAGCATGGAGGCAATTTCAAAATATTTCATGGTAAACTTAAATGTATGGGAAAACTGGGATTTTCTTAACCTAGTTGGTGGTGTTTGCAGGCCAGGTGAGGACGGCTCATGTTTCAGGTGTGAAATAAAGGCTCAAACTAATCAGACTAATAGAAATCCCTCAAGACCTCTTTCAGAACTCATTTCCCCTTATGGGTCTTTAATCTTCTCTCATCAGGCTGGGGTATTACAAATCCACATCCTACTCAAAAAGATAACAGCAGGTAAATTCATTTTGATTTATTTTTTGTATATTTTATTTGTCAAGTGCAAACTTTTAGATGTTGCTATTTGCAAAGTGATTGAGTGAGGAGATATTAATGTTATATCATATAGGAAAACACCATTCATCTCACCACCATTTTATATAAACATTACTTTATATTATATTACCTATTTTTATATTATCATCATTATTATCTTTAACTAAATATTTCATCTTATCAAATTTTATATTACAAAATAAAATTTAATTCTCCCAAGCCTGCTTCATATCTTATTTGTCCCAGCATGCCGTAATGACATATCTATATGTGGTTGCATGAAATTTCTCTAGATCTGCTATTAAATTTTGAAAGTTTAAATACCAACTTTAAAGGATAAACTGAAAGAAAATGTGGTACTGAAGAAATATATATGATGCCTAACATTTGCTAACAACCGTTCTTTGTTTGATACTTTATCAATGTAGAGCCTAGATGAATCACCACCAACACAAAGTTGTCATGAAATTTATGTCACACGTGAAGTCATCCATGAACTAATTTAATGGAATTTGCTCAAAATCAAAATTTACTGTAACACTTATTTAATCATCGAAATATCTACTTCCTGGATGGTGGGCGTAGTTACCAATAGCAGGGTGACTGCAATTCCCCATAACTCTTCTTATATACTGTTACCTTCCTCTAGAGATGTAGGTTTTTATCATCCTCACAGCCAACATGCGGTACATACATGGACCAGTGCATATTGCAGGGCTGTATGTACCAATGCTAATGCTCATGATTTTAAGCACAAAATGAATTTGGTTCTGGTGACAAAATAAAGAAGCACCTTTGGGGTTGTCCTCGGGTGGCTGTATGACCCATGTGGATCATACAAACCATGGGCTTCACTCTCCCTATGTGACAATCCCCTATGGTCGTACAGCTACCCTTAGACGCCCCACGTAGGTCTTATTATAATTCAGGTATGTGTTTCGAAATGTAAGAAAGGTGTGGGTTCTAATCCTCACTAGTATAAGGGTATGTAATGATATAACCCCTCTCACATTAGGTTTATGATAAAGGTGTGACAAAACAAGGAACCAGAGAAATACAGTCCAAAACTCTTAGCTGCTGTCCTCACTGTTCAAGTACTCTTATCAGATAAAACTTTCAAACAATTGGGAACAATTTAGATTCCATTCAGAGAACTGCATTCTGCACAGATCTGACTGGCTTTAATGTGTGGGAGAAATGCTCATACATGCATAAGGTGGGTTATCAACCCAAGGTGTGTCAGGGAAAACAGCCAGAGGAAGGGCCCATAGAACCATACAAAGGTTGATATCCCTGATGAACCAAGAATTGGTACATCCATTTAGGAACCCACGCTGGAACACATATCATACCCTGTTACAAAATAACGTGAAAACTAAAGCTGAGACTAATCAAATTAGTAGACCAAGTGTCTATTACTGGAACTACTTTCTGTATCACTTTCCAGGCTGATAATGCTTTGTTAATCATCCCCCATTTCTCAGCATTGCATCAACCTATTACCTACATAGTCTTTACCACCCAATGGCATGACAATATGGTATATGACCTGATAATGATACACTGTTGTGAGTGTTAATTCTGATGTAATACTGGGATGGGTTTATAACAATAGATTCAGCACACACCTCAACAGGCCAGTTGATTGTGTTTGGTACGCAGCCGGCTCTCATTTGGTTAACTCTGCTCAGCACACTCTCATTCGGTTCACTCATCTCACACCTGTAAAAGTAACTTGTCTCGTACCTGTCGTGGCTAATGACAGCTTGTCACGGAGTGTGTCTTACAGGCACACCTGGTACTTCTTCAGGGCTCGGTAACCAAGCCGAGCAAAGACCGCCTCTGACCTGAAATGGATACTCAGCTCTACCTGTGGCCCAGAACAGCAACAGGTAACCAAGCTACTTTTTAAGGACACTCCAGGCCTGCCTGCATCCATCATTAGTTTTTACTTTTGGTGATAATTTTTTGTAAGTCTTTAGAGTATACTTAATTGCAAATGATTATGGTTTGGCACCTTAACCAGGTAACCAAGTCTATCAAACCCACCTACCATTCTCAAAGTAGGTCTATGAAGGGGCAACCATTTCAGGTGGGATTTTACACCCATATCCCAAAGTCCTTTGCAGCTGCTGGTTTATGACAGGTTGGGCCATAAAACAGGCAGCATAAAAACAACCATCAAAGGGTTATTCTGTTCTAAAGATGAAGAGACAGTGATTAAATTCCTTGCTTGAAATGCAAATTTCTGTCTATGCCACTGAGACCCATGGACACAGTGCCCCTGCACTGATTGTAAGAGTAGCGAGCGGTCAGGCCTACAGACTACAGGTAACCAAGCTACTTTTTAGAGGGACTCCAGGCTTGTTCCATTCATCCTTAGTTCTTATTTTTGGTGGTTTCTTTTTGTTGGTGAGTCTCTAGGGTATACTTAACTGCAAATGAGTGTGGTTTGGCACCTGGATCTTTCTATTTTGAACGTTTCTGATTGGTTTTAAAATGACCACGTAAAATGTAGGCCTGACTAGCACAATGGACATTAGCGTAAGCAAGTATGATAAAATCAAATGATATCCGGTCTATATATAATTAATTGTAATCGAGATGAAGAGCTTTTGCTGTATGCAATTTTATTGATAAAGTCACAGAAAGCTGTGAGATAAATCTATTTTGTATTTGAGAAAATATTGCAGGTCTCTGAAAATGAAAAAAGGGCATTGATATTACCTTGATAGCTAAATAAGGTTGTAAGCAAGCATAGCCAGCTAAAAATAACCCTGTATTAAGTGCTGAGAGCTGTGATCTGACCTGCCATTTGGTGAGACAATTTGAAACCAATCAGCAGGTGAGAATACTGTCACCTGTCTGAGAATAGCATAAGACATTGGCGATGAGATTGGGGTCATGTCGCTTCACAGTGATGAATTGAAGTGCATAACAAAAACTCTGATATCAGGGGTGGATCAAGTGGGGAAGATGGTCCTGGGGGTCCTGACCCCCTTTTTTGGTGGACTTCTAAACTACATAAAGAGGGGAAAATGCCACACGCATATGTGCAAATTCTCCCAGTTCCAATACTTAGCCGTTATACTGACCCCCCTGCCCCTTTCCCAAATCCTGTATCCTTGAAACCTTATCGGGGTTCAATAATGGTATGAAATAGGAAGACTAGGAAGAATAGCTCTTTGGTATCCCTTGTTAATCGTAACGGCAACAATATGGGTTTGGGTATGAGGATCATTTATGGCCTCACACGTGTTCACATTTAAGCCCCATACCCACTAGGCGATTTACCGACGCCAGGCAATGGGCAACTAGGAGAATTGGCCAAGTCTTATAATCACCTGGTAGTATAACATATTGAATTGTGCATGTTTGATTTGGATCAGCACTAAAATCGGCCAACTCTTACAGAGTCAGCTGATTATAGCACCAATAATCGGCCGACTCTGGACAAAATCGCCTAGTGGGTATGAGCCTTTATCATTTGTCATGTGTACCAGCGCTCAAGTTTAGTCTGGTCTCTTCTTGGCAGCAAAGCTGGTACTGGGGTTTGATTGCCTGCTGCAAACCCCCTTTTTCACTTTCAAGGGTCCACAATAGGGGGCAAAACTGGATAGTGCGTCCATTTCCTTGCTGCATAACCCTGTCCTTCATATTCCAACTTCATTTCGATAGTTCAACTGTTCTTGCTGTGAATATGACCATAGCTGTTGAAATGGTGTAAAATCAGTAATAGTCACTTACGTCGACTATTGTTAACTTCTTGCTGTATCCAAACTTTGGAGATGATGTCAATTTCTTCATCTATAATCCTAATCTAGTTATATGATTCTAAGTATTGAAGGACTTGCAACACAGTGCTATGGACTTACAAAAGAAAACTTGCAGTTCTCCCTACTACGAATAGCTGACGGAAGTCTCGATTGTTATATATTTCATACAATACATTGTTACATTTTGTATTTGGAATTTTCGTGATTTACATTCACCATAGTGACATAGTATAGTGACATATTGTATGCTAGCTTTCGTGGAATATCAGAAAACAGTATAACCATTACAATTAATTCATACCCCTCATGAAGTGAATTAAGCCTGTATTCCACACGCCAATTTTGTGGGAATGAAGTTCAAATATAAAAATATTGTGCATTGTTAGAAAGTTCTTACAATCCTCTTTCAAATGAGATACAGTATGTATGGCTTCATACAAATTTCTCGGCGAAAATCAACCAAATGCAACATTGGCAGTATCAAAATCGGTATGTGGAATACGGCCTTAATCAATCTGACGTTAAGTGTCAGGTTATTCTGGCTAGGCTCATGTAACCACTATTCATTGGAAGCATGCAGATCATTCAGAGGATACTTTGACCTGCAAACTTGGCAAATATAAGAACTGTGGGTTCTTTGAGCTTTCATTAATTTGATTTGTACTGTTGCATGTCTCAGTATATTTTGAATACGTTATATTATACTGTTATCAGACCTCATCATTTTCTACACAAGTGATTTTCCTGTCAAAAGAATAAATGCATATAAGGTAATGTTTGAAAAAGGGTTTCCATGGCTTTTGATGAAAATTGCTCAAAAAGAACCTTTCGAATGCATAAAAAGGTATCACATTTTTGAGTCAGTAGTAGAATGCTTTTTATTTTTTATTCAAACAAAGTATGACTGTGTTTGACTTTGTTTTAATTATTTATTGAGTAATTCATTTCAGGGTTGCCCCTGGTTTTCAGTTATATTACATTTAGTATAGACTGTAGTACATAAACATTTCAAGTGTAAATTATAACCATATACATCATGATCAATACAATATATTCCTTCGTTGTGTACTCCTCTATTCACTCCTTCTTGATACTATGTCACACAGATTGAAACTAATGAAGCAGATCAATAATATACAAACAAAATACACTGTAACTGCTACAATCTTTCTAAATATAACAAACTTTGTATTCTTTTTTTTTTTTTTTTTTTCTCCCTAGAAATTGTGGTTAGTTGTAAAACCAACTCCCATGGATGTTGGCAGGGGCTCAGGGGACGTCCAAAACTCACACACCACTGTCAAAAGGGGCCCAATCTGTTATTATCGTTGTCAATTGGGGCCCACCGTGTTATTATTACTGCTAGAAGGGCTGCTACCCACCAGTTAGATCCCCTCAGTTTGAATAGTCTGGATCACCAGTCTAGTTCAGTATTATTCCACATGGGTGCACCACTGGGGTAGTATTTTCCCTTTGAATGCAGAAAAATTTCAATGAAACGTACAACGTGGCCAAGGCCCACAAATATGTTCTGGCGTGCGGATGCGCGAGTGGGAGGTTACTTGAGTGTAAATTTTTTATTACAATGTAAATATTTTATGTTACGAGTGGGGTTGGCGAACGGGGATTCATGATATGTTTCAGCTATCTTTATGGATTTATTGTGTGAAAACATTTCTCGACATTCCCCAAACCATTTCATCCACATATTCTCTTCTTCTCTAACAAGAAATTCACTAAACCACTCTTCTTAATCATTAAGAAATTTTCTTTCTCGGTGAGACAGTGAGAATTCTTTCTTCCCTGAGAACAGAGAATGAGAACTCTTTCTATATGAAAGTAGAGAATTTGAGCCTCCTTAAGAGAAACAAATTCTCATTCTCTAAGACTACCAGAGAACAGGAGGAATTCTCTGGCATTGCTCTTCAAGAAGAAAACACTCTGAGGTTTTCTTCTAAGAGAAGAAGAGAACGTGTGGAACATTCCCCTTCCCCTGCCTCCCATCCCCTCTGCCCTAGAATGTGATTTTTCTTGCACTTCTCTGAATGTCTCAAGATTCATGACATAGTCTTTCCAACAAACCCGCTTTTGGGCATAAGAATACATATAAGCCTATCCCTTTGACCTAATTATTTGGCTGAGTTTGATTCTGGTCAGAGCTTGCTCCTATGTCTCCCATGGCCAGTGGCAACGACAGGGATATCAAAGGCTTCTAGAGGGCCACTGGCTTTGTGTGTATGGACTTGTTTATGGGACCCTGCACCTTAAAGAACACCTGCCTCAATAAAATTGTAGGGGTAGGGTCTCTACCTTCTCATAGATATGGTTATTTCATAGATGCATCATCAAAAACAGACAGAATTGTCAAGACCTTGTTCTCATAGTTGTATGACCACAGATGTCCATACGGTTTAAAACCCCAAATACCAACCAACAACCTAATCATTTGGCCCAGGCCTGTCCCGATAGCAGGACGCCACAATAGTGGGACATATGTGTAAACAGTCAATCCCGATTTGGATTGTATATGATTGAAAAACAAAAAAAAACGAAATAAAAATTTCTGTCCAACCAGAACCGAAAAAAAACTCAGTTTTTCCAAAACGAGGAAAAACTATTTTCAAAGGGGAGGAGAACTACTTTTCTGGGCCGCTGGGTACCAGCAGGAGGTTATCAGTGTAGCATGCCGGGAACTTCTTTGTCCGATGGTACCTAGTGTGTACACCAATAACCTATGGCTGATACCCAGCGGCCCCGAAAAGTCGTTCTTCCCCTAAATATTGGAGTATATTTCCGACTGAATGACTCAGCTTTCAGCTTTAAACTACAGAGGGAGCCACCCACAGTTAGGTGTCTAACTATGGACAATCATCTCCAACGAATGGACCTCTGAATCTAGGCGAAGGAGACTTCCTGGGAACCCCTTACAGAACGTTTTCATTGGAAATCTGCGATATCTCTCTGCGATGTCACTCTATATTACACAGCAAGACAGAATGATTCACAGGAAACCATTAGAAAGAATTATACAAATTACAGCATTGTGGTTCGAACTGAAACGAAATGCGTCTGTAATCATAGCCTTAGACAACTGGGTGTATTTGTAGAGTAATTGGCGTATTTGTATGCTCATTTAAATATTTCGTCGTTTCTTTGACATATACGTATACTACTGTTTCCACATTACAACACGAGTCACTTACATTCTTTTCACTCACATCTTCTGAACGTGGACCCTCATAATATATGCTGTTTTCATATATAATTTTCTATGCAGAATTGTGTGTCACCTAAATACCAAACAGTATATTTTAAGGAAGCCCTGTGATTTGAAACTTAACAGGGGTAGGTCCAGGATTTCCCAAAGGGATGACACCATCTAGGCATAATTACTAAAAAGAAAAAGCACGCATTGCGAGCACCCACGTAGCATCTTTCTCTCTGTGCCTCATTTATTGTTCACCAAAAGAATGCCTAGAACCCCCAGACAAGACAGATCCAGTGGGATTAGACTCAGGTGTAAATCTCAACTACTGAGGGGGACATTGGTGGGGGTCCTGATGTCACATGGTGGTTCAAGAGTGAAAAAGAGTGAAATTTAAAGAAAAGAAACGGCAATATGAAACAATATTTAGAAGTCCCCTTCACCGTGGTATAAAGTTGTGGGATAGGCTCCCAGAATCAATTCTAAATTCAGTGGATTAGGTTAAAAAAGGAAATCAAGAAAATTCAGTTTGATTATTATCCGTCTGTGAAGTGTGAACCCAGCCAATCCTTCCCTTCCTATTCGTTTTACTAGTTCTGCCCCTATTGTCTGTTTGTTTTTTTGTTTTTTTTGTCCAACCTACTCATAACATCTCATCAAAACTTTCATCAATTATACTACGGTCATCTTTGTGTCATTCTATCACCTAGACGGGAAGAACATGTAAATACGTGAAGTCTTATAAACATATTTAAAAAAAATGTCAAGTTTAAGAAATCATAATTGGTGCCTGTCGCTATAATTTCATTTCCCATGTCGATTTGAAGATCCCCCATGTCAAATTTAAGAAGTGGCCTCTGTCATGATATCTTTTGCATTCTCTGTGTCATTAAGCCTCATGAGCAAAGGGCCATGCCCCCCTATTGATTTTATGGGTCTATATCCATAATAAACCTCGGTTTTCTTTATAAATAACCTTGTGGCTCGGAGGAGGTGTGGGTAAAACCATAAAACGGCCGGTCACCCGATGTCCGTAAACAGTCAATTGTTGTTGTCGACTGACCCTCCAGGATGGGGGGAGGGGACCTATCATCTGAGACATCTACACACAGAGGTTGATACAGGTTATTTGTGGTGTGGGAAGCGTTGGGGGAGGGGAGAGGGCAGGGCAGGGAGGGCAGGGAGGGCAGGGGAGGGCATGTTTTGCCGTACTACAGGAAACTAAGGGTCGGTTGACAGGCTTACTTTGGTCATCATTGTCAATACTATAGTACGGCAAAACATGCCCTGCCCTGCCCTTCCTGCCCTCCCCTGCCCTTCCTGCCCTCCCCTGCCCTCCCTGCCCTCCCTGCCCTCCCTGCCCTCCCTGCCCTCCCTGCCCTCCCTGCCCTCCCTGCCCTCCCTGCCCTCCCTGCCCTGCCCTGCCCTGCCCTCCCACCTCACCCCAACGTTTATACAAAGTGCCTTAAACTGTTTAAGGCACTTTGTATAAAGTGATAATCATGGCCTGCATTTAAGGACTGACCCAGGCAAGCAGCGATGTAACAAGCACATTCTGCGACTGTAATTTTTCGGTTTCCGTAACCTGCCTAACTTTTGCATAATAGTTATGTATTTTAGGTAAAGTTGAGACCTACCAAAAAAAGAATGTTATAAGAACATTATATTTGATTGAAGTTGAAACCTTACTAAAAAAGAATGTTATAATAACTTTATTATAACATGAAAGAACGTTATAAGAATATCACAATAATGTTACACTGCAACATCACAATGTTATGTTCTAAAGATGTTTTTGGGTGCCACCAAAATAACATAACAAGAACCAAAGCAGAACTTAACAGAACGTTGCCGCAACGTTATAATAACATCATAATTATTCTTGCCTGGTGAGAAATCTCAGGGGGATCCAAGAGGGCATAGACATACATGTTACGTATCTCTATATGAAAAGCGTAACCAAAACTGGTACATTCTACATTAAGTGTTGCATTTGGGTAGAAAAAAAGTAAAAAAACAAAATCGGAATTACAAGTTCAATTGTAATATTTTCTCAAAAGACAGGTGTTATTCTGTCCTCTTGAAAAAAAATTGGCTCGTTAAACTTCTTCATAATAGAGATATGACACTTCAAAGATATATATGATATATTTGACCAAATGGGATAAAAGCTTTCTTTTATGTTCCTTTATTGAACAACTTAGAACTGATATGTGACCCACTATAACAATGTGATACCCCCTTTTTGTGAATTTCACATTGAAGAGTAGTATCTTAGCTTTCAAATGATACGAAAAAAATTATCAAAATATGATAATTATTTATGGAGTTAGAGTCATAGTAACATAGGAGTGTCAGTGTTCCTGAAAACTATTTTTTCACTTGGCCATCTAATGTGGAGTATATAATAGATACCGTAAAGGTAAAATCTCTCGTAGATACTATTTTGGCAAAATCACCACCACTGATTCAAAAATCAATTAATTGATATCTGGTTTAAAATTTTTGAACATGAAAAAGTTCACCGGTAACTGTGTTTAGCTTGAATTGATCAATTTTATAATAATTTGCTATCAGTGGTAGATATATCATTTCAAAATCTCTCGTAGATACATCTCTCGTAGATACTATTTTGCTATTCCTGTCCTCCTGGAGCCTTTGATAATGAGTGTAGATAACTAAAATTCAGGATATTTAAGTTTGAATAGTAGATCTATCATAATTTCTTTGTTTTTCTCTTCTGAATAATCTCTTTCATTGCTAAACCTCATCTCTCGTAGATACCCCCCTTAAATATATGGGCAAAAAGTGCATATTATAACAGTCAGACAATTTTTATTTTAATCAAAACATTATCTTTCAGTGTTTTTTCTAATGGGGCTAAGTGCCCCAGACATTTTAGTACAGAAAATATAGGCCTAGCATTATTTTCTGAACCAAAATGCCTAGTTTCTTTAAAAATCTCTCGTAGATACTAAATAGAGTGGACATTTTCCATTAAAGTAGAAAAAATATACATTCTTAGATTAGGATACATTAAAAATCATAAAACTGTAAGGAGTTATAGTAAGAACACAGCACGATATGAAATTGGGCTGTAAATTAATTATTTTGACATCTACAGTATAAAAGGGAAAAAATAATTCTCTGTGGACATGGAGTTTTGAGGGTTTTGAGGGTACATGACACTTTAACAAATTAAAAGTTCAATTTTAACACATACCTGATTAACATTCCTATATATCAAAGAATTGGTTTCAACATAAGGATCTTAGAAATTTGAATTGCCAAGGGAAAATGAGTAAGTGAAAAAAGTTATAAGCCTTTCAATGTTGAAGACACCCAATGCAACACTTAACATACTTCAATACGTATCAGAGAAATTCTGGTTTCCTATTAGATTTACAACTAAAGTGACCGACAGAAAATAATGACATTTGTCTGATGTTTAAATTCACCTTGTTTGAAGAAAACCCTCTTCATTACTGGCCCTCACTACTAAAGTTCATCACCTCTTGAGAGATCACCAAAGAAAATGTGAGATATTATCGCGACAGTCTGCAAATAATGTTTTAAAATATGACTGAACAAAAGTAAAATGATTATATCGACAATGGCGTATTTGAAAGAAATATGAATTAGTTTTTCACTATATTTACGTAAGTAATTGTTGTCCAAATCATCACCAATTTCTGTCGGTTGCCTATGCAGGGGGTACTCTGGGAACATCTTTATCTCCAGAAAGAACTTAGTTGAGTCATTCTTCAGGTCTCCTAATAGTAGTTGTATATATCAGGGGTCAATAAACCAAATCATATTATTTAACTTTATAAAACTAATGCATGTCCAGCTTTTATGCCTTCTTTGCTGAGAGAAATGTAACTTGTGGGAGGTGGTCATGAGGTTTAGCTCACCAAATAACAGTTTATAATTTGTGGTGGGTGAGATCCAGAGCACATCTACAGTAACTATTGTTGGTTGAGGATAGAAAGGGCGGAGCAGTGTGGGAACGGATGTGGCAAGATGACTGGTTTGAGATTAAAGATCCCCAGAAGGTTGGCGGAAACTTATGATGGTCGGTGTGAGATTATGTCTTTCTAGATGAGAGGCTAGGAGGATAGTAGGACTGCAATTATTGGGGTTGGGTTATGTTTCCCTAGAAGCTACAGTGACATTTATAGGTACAATGATTGGCGTTCGGAAGTGTGGCCCCGGAAGCTAAGGTTGAGATATGTCGGGACCTTCCCAGGAGGGGGGGGGAGGGGCAGATCCAGACAGGGGGGGGGGGGGGGGAATCCAGGGGTTCACACACACACGCACACGCACACGCACGCACACACGCACACACGCACACACGCACACACGCACACACGCACACACGCACACACCTCTTTTGGTGGGGACTTAAACTTGCCAAAGAGAAAAATGATTATGATGCATGTACGTATACATGCAAATGCGCACAGATTTAGTAATTAGCTTTAATCATGAGGACCCCTTCCAAGACTTTTACATACAGAGAGGGTTTAACGAGGTTGCTTTTATACTTACATGTCCTTTGAATTATTATATGTATATCTTCATGAATTCAAACGATTCTAATACATGCGACAGGTCTACCGTCGAGGTTCATCCTGGGGTTTGTCTTATTTGAACACTTATTATTGACCCAACACACGAAGTTATGTGTTTCTTTACGTCCAATAAGTTGCCATATTTCTTAAATATATCTCTAGATTAAATTAGATTATAATATCTATATTTAGGCTTATTTAGCATGATGTGAAGAGACAAACCCCTTAGTTTTTTAATGTTCCCATACAGCCTTAGAACCATTCATATTGCATCATTTCTTTACAGGAATAATGTGTTTTTCTTATGAATTGTACATTTAACACAAACAAGAACACATTAATGAAGCATGATGTATTTTAATGACATGCACATGCCCTGTCGATTTGAAGGAACTGCACCCATGACATTGGCATTTGTTGCAGTGGATTAAGAGGGGTGTGTGGGGAGGACACCAAACACCCTCCTAATTTTTAGGATCCTTTGGAAATTTTCTCCGTAGCCCCCCCTGCAATGTAATACTGGGGACTCACACACACACACACACACACACACACACACACACACACACACACACACACACCGACCCCACCCCCGCTCTTTCCCCCACGTTGGCCTTTTTGTTGTGGACCACTTGAGGAGGGATCTGCATGAACGTGTCAGACTCCCGTCATCCCAGAATAACCCAGGCTAAAAATGAACAGAAAGACCTGTGATCAGCAGACCGACGATTTACCAGTGGGTCAGCACACCTATCATGGGGCAGATAGGGGCCCTCTGAAAAGGGGATCAGCTAATAGGCTTATTACTTAGTAGATATGTTAATCTGAGAATCACCCCTCGGTTTGGGGGGAAGGGGGTCAACGCTCACATCTTTCCCCCTACACACACCTCCCAAGCCCGGCCTCCTGGATCCGCCACTTCAGTATTTTATAAAAGGGGCAGATCCAGTTATGCAGGGGGGGGGGGCACTTCCTTGTAGTAGAGTCACTCGAGTCTAAAAAAGGCAAGAAACAAGCTAACCTGCACCAGGGTCGGGGATGGATATTGCATCTAGAAATTAGCACGCAAATGAATGCTATATGTTGGTAATTATGTGTGGACCCTCTCCTTTGTATTACTTCAGAAATCCTGGTTTCGCTCCTGGATCATTTTATTTCAGAATTCGATATATTTTATATTTAGAAATCTGGGTGGGAGAGGTACGTGAAAATGTCACAGTTCTTTTTTTGTCACAATAACTGCCCTTCCCTCACCTCCTCATCCCCCCTCCCTCCCTCCCACACTCCCCTATGCGAAAGGCGCCAAGTACTAGTCGAGATTTGTATTGTTCGTATACGGACCGAAACGTATCCCTGAACGATCGGCTCGACTGGTCAGCAACACCACCCCCCGACACCTCTACTCATACTTGGGCCCTAGATGGGGGGTCCTGATGTCGCATGTCGCATTTGATTAAGAAATGGCCATGTCGCCCTGTCGAATTTAAGAAATGTCCCCTGGAATTATCTCGTTAGAATCCCATGTCGCATATCATTGGGCCTGAAGGCCCATTACACTACACGACATGAGCTGCCATATGACAATGTCGTAGAGAAATGGCACATATTAGACCAGTGGCGTAGCCAAGTGGGGTTCCTGGGTGTCTGCAACCCCCTCAGATTTCCCAAAATATGAGTAAAATATAAGAAATCTTGCCGAAAATGTAAGTAAGAACCCAATTAGATTTATCCGGAACCCCCTTTGACTTTAGGGCCGGCTACGCCCCTGAAACTAGAGATAAAATTCTTTGTTTCACATTTGTAAGGTGCTCCAAATTGCCAATTTTGAACAATCATGTCACTGCTATGTGGGAGTTTTTCCATAATGTAGGCAGTTTGCGCCAATATCGCAGCCAAAGTCACGTAGTGCAGGGGCGGATCCAGGAATTTTGGAAAGGGTGGGGGGGTTGGGGGGCATATATTAAAAAGGGTCCCGGCCATTGTTTTAAACTAAAAAAAAATGTAATTTGGTCCAAAAAAGGGGGACGTGCGGCCCCATGCGTCCCTTAAATCTGTCGGTATAGTGTAATAGGGCCTTCAGCCCCAAAAAGGTCCGTGTCGCCTTGTCGAATTTAGGGGTCGAGGGCCATCCTACTACGAGACGTCCTCTACTACACACCTACACCTCATACTGAGAGAGGTCCCACCGAGCAGCTTAGGATGTACCTTTAAAGCCAGCAACTCCCCATGGGAACGACCAAACCACGTGGAGACTCTGCATTGACATAGCGTCCGATGTGACGTCACACTGACGTCATAACTCTGACGTCGCCTGTTTTCTGGGCGTCCACGGCTTCTGTGCAGGGACATGACCATTCTGCGCCGGTCGCACCTCGGTAAAAGGTGTTGATGCGGCAGAGTGGGGCAGGACTAGCCATAGGACGGCGTGGAGTGTGTGAGTGCATGTTGACATTAGCAGGAGATCCGTGGGCAGTAGGGGTCTGTGTATATACTCACACACACATGGATGGCGTTCACAAACACTCAGAACACTTTGATAGGACCTACCACCAGTCATAGAGGATTACAATTGATTGGCGACAAGTATCTGTGAAAACTAACTCAACTCGTCCCTGGATCCTAACTGATTGACTGATTAAGTCATCAACAAGTTGACTGTATATATAGTGATTGGATATACACACGAGAGCCTACCCTTCAAGTCTGGACACACTTTTTTGAGGTAAAATATTGATTCCTTTTCTGACATCATTCTTTATTCTTACAATATGATAGCGCGCACAGCCAATGTTCAACTTCTGCCAGTTCACGATATCTGGCAATTCAATATTTCTCCTTTTTATGATTGCTGTTAACACAGTTACATGTATACACATTTCGAAGGACATATACAAACTTTTATGTGGTATGATATCCCTAAACGTTTGCACCAATGTATCAAGATGAGTGGTAGTTGTTTTAGAGGAGGGGGAGGAGGAAGGGCAGTTACATGATTTCTGAAAGAGGGGAGAGGTCAGAATATAGGCTGAGTATTAAAACAGCGTGCAAATGTAATGCACAGGCATGCATTTCACTGCATTTGTGTAGTCTAGCAATCCACATAAAGGGGGGTGGTGGTGGGGTCAGGACCCCCCTGGACCCTCATAGGAATCCTCCCCTTGGGCGGATACAGAATTTCAAAAAGGGGGTCCACATATATAGGCTGAGTATAATAAAACGACATGCACATGCATGACGCCTTTTCCTCTGTGGCAAGTTAAAGTCCCCACCAAAAGGGGGAGGGTCATGACCCCCTGGATCCCTACCCCTGGATCCGCCCCTGCTCTCTGAGAAGGAGAGAAGGTGACGGAGAGTGGAGACAGAGTAGTTGAGAATTACTATTCAGGAGGTATAACTTCAGTGTAAATTGCGAATATCACGTGTTAAACATATATACAGTGTTCTTCACATAAGACAACTATATATAGATCTGGTTAGCAAGAAATGGCACATTTTCTGTTCCTTTTATTGTGAAATAGTGATAGTTAAGAGTTCTGGCTAGATATTATAATATTATTTTATATGAAGTATTGTACATAAACAGGACACATATTGTCATTACACGTTGAATGTGGCATTAGAGTTGCATTTTAGTGAATTTATGAGAACATATAAAAAGACAAACTAACAGGAAGTGACAGAAAATGTTCAGGGTTTGAGTTGTTTATGATCTACAGAAGAAACCAATTGAGATGCCCAATCAATATGAAATGTCCGGGAATTCAACAGGTACATCATCTGAATGCACGGGAGGGGCTTAGGGTGAAAAACAGGCTGCAGGAGGTCAGGTCCAATATATCGGATATTGTTTGAGAAGGGGTCTTCATAATAAAGGATAATTTCTAAAATAACACACCTTTTTACTAGTGTGGCGCCCGATTATAACAATAGACCCTGAACCAAGTGGGATCATGCGATCCAATGGGCCCAGGCTACACGTGTTGGGATCAAGGGACGGTCCACTGCGCAGACTCGTGAAATAGGTGTATAGTGTACAAGATTGTGGGATGTTTTATAAGTACCTGCTTAAATTCCTGCTAAGAACTATCGCTTCCAAAAATGGATACCCAAGGTATAGCCATGATGTGACACAGCCGTCGTATAAATAAAAGATCTGAGGGGGGAAGGAACTATCAATACGCACCTGCCAAAATATGCATCGATCGTCGGGTCTTAAAGCCTGATTTCCATTATATGTAAATGGCATAAACGTGGGGGGTAAAAAGTCTAATTGAAAAACAAAGACAACTTATTAAACTTATAACGTCGTTACCAATAAAAACAGAAGAAATTGGCGTTACGAAATTCAATGATGTCTATAAACGTTCGTTACGTTCACGTTTTACATTTTAGGAAAAATATACCACATGGCTGAAGTCACGTCTAGACTTGAATACTACCGTTAATTTCCTAGAACAGGGTCAGATAATGACATCAACAATGGATCGATGGGTTTAAACACTGTGTGAGCTGACGGTAGCACCAAACTGTCCCAAATAAAGAACCTGCTCCGAGAGAGGTGTACATGATTCTAATACATCGAACTAGCTGCAAAGATAATGGTTCTATACGCCTAAAGTCGTCACGGCGACAGCATCATTTCTTAAAATCGACATGTAATTAACATGAGCCTAAGTGACATGATGTAAAAATTAAAGGACATGGCATGGGCTATTTCTTAAATTCGACATGGAACATAAGGGCCTCTTAGAGACGACATGGGACATGGAGAGTGACGTGACAACCGTCATGGCATTTTCTTATATGTGAGGATCGGTTGTTGAGGCTTGATTAATAATTTAATTGAATTGCATACTTTTGTTCTGGTATCACAAATAATATGAAGTTGACCTCTCTCATATAAGAAGCTGTCTGATGATTTGACAGTCCCCCTGTTTATGCCAAATTGGTGATCGACAGCAACAGCTTCTCAAGGGTCTGAACAAAGTTTTTACATATTTCTGGACTGAGAACCCCCCACCCCCTACGGCCACTCTTAACTTCTCAACACTACCTTACCCAGTGTGTTAAGGTACCGTATAAGGCCTGGGGCTACGGCTCTTAAAGAGGCCACATCTAAATATAAACACAGCAAAGGGTTGTGTTTATTTACGGTTTAATCACCTCCAAACGTCAGGGATGGCCCATTCAGAACAGGGTCCACCAATTCCTACCATTCAAGTGGTCAGATTACAGTAAAAAAAAGGATTGAAATAGAGTCAAGCGAAACGTTTAGTGTAAAATCACTGGGGCGGATCAGAGATGTCGCAAAGGGGTTGAAGCAGGTGCAGCATAAAGGGTAGGGACTGAAATGGTTGACATTCATGCAAACACCTGTGGCATTTTTCCCTCTAAGTGCTTATTTTCTAAAGTATTTTTTGATCGGCCAAATATAAATGAGACATCGTACGGTGTGTCAGCTTTACCTCTCAAGGCGAGGTTTTAGGGTTGGGTGCGACACGTTGTAAACTATGTGTTTCTCAATTAACCAGGGCTTGTTTGATACCCGTGAACATGTTATAATTATATCAGATTAAATCTTATTCAACGTGTTTTATAATAAGGTGCGCGATCCCCCCTTCACAACCCCAACCGTCGATCTGCGCCTGAATAATGATTTTTTTCTCATTATTGGTTTAAGGTTTGATTGGAGAGGTTTAAGCGTGCTATTTTGGAACTACCATATAAGTATTGGTTATTTTGTGAAATCTAGTAAGGTTAACGTTCATATAAGTTCATTTGTATGTAAACCAAAATTTGATGAAATAATAATTTATAATTTGTAACGTTGTGCAGATATTAAAACCTATATAATATTTTGCTATCGTCATCCCATCTGAATTCAGTTATCACCGTTATATTGTTGTTAGACTGCGCTCAAAAGGGGAAATGATGTTCGTGTGGGGTGTCTTCGCCTCTCCCGTTACCTAATCCTCACTTGTTTACTTAAGGGTTGGCGACCATCGCCCCTCTCCCGGCCTCGACTTAATCCCCCCCCCCCGGCCTTGTTTAAAGAGCTATTAATAAAGGGAGAGCTGACGCACCCTCTGCCGCGTACTCTGCACACCGTGCGGACATAGGATGGGCTTGGCGGACTAGTCCGCCTAGCTTTTTTTTTTTGGTTTGATGAAAAGAGGTTTAATATTATTTTCAATATCGATTCGTGTACTGCAGTGACACAGATGAATTATACAAGCCATTTCCCTACCTCTAACATGTGATTTTCTTTTTTTTTCTTTTTTTTTCAAAAGAGGTTTAATCATCTTTTTGGAATAATAAGGCTGACGCTTGGAAAATACCCCCAAATGCGCGCCAGTTCCAGAAAAAGCTGGCCCGCGCGCGCATTATTATTTTTTTTTGTTTCTTTCAAAAGAGCTTTAATTAATACCGCCTTTTTGGAATAATAAGGCTGACGCTTGGAAAATACCCCCAAATGCGCGCCAGTTCCAGAAAAAGCTGGCCCGCGCGCGCATTATTATTTTTTTTTGTTTCTTTCAAAAGAGCTTTAATTAATACCGCCTATGATAACATGGGAACAATATGTCTGAGAGCAGATCAGCTTTTGTTGAGTTGGTGGCCCTGAAAAGGGCCTTTTGGTTATTTAAAACAGTGCAAACTGTTTTAGTGTGGGATATACTCGTCGGGATATACTGGGGCCAAGTCCTGGTTTACCAATGCAACTCCCATCTCTTCAATGAAAATGTCTCTGCGCCACTGAATGTGGGTTAGTGCTCTGGTTCTCAAATCGAGATGACGGACCTGGACTGGCATGAAAGGCCATCCTGGGTTTGGAACTAATGCTGGTCCTTGTGCAATATGTCCATATATCGCTGGTTCAGTTAGTGGTGAAGGGGCGTGTGAGCCCAGCGCCCAACTGATTAGAGACGTCCGTGTGTCCCTCACGCAATGATGTTGACATGCAGCCAACAGTAGTTCCCAACAGAACTCCAGGTTGACCGGACAACTGGTCAAGACGCGGCCCAACACTGACAGGGGAACTGTAGGTAGATGTATCCTTGGGGATCCAACTATTTCCTGTACGTCTCTGGCAGAAGCAGTCCAATTTCGGTGAGGCATTATTATACTTGTTATTAGATACCGTCTTATCTGGTTGCTCCTAATCATCCAAGTGGTCACGCTCTCACCTGACTAAAAAAACCCTGACCTAGATCCCTCTTGCCTAGTCACCCCCTCCCAGTCTGAGTGGCTCCCACCTGGGCAGCCCCTGCCTAACTAGGTCACCTCAGGTAAGTCACCTGGGCAACCGGTCGCCCCCCTTGACCTGGATATCCCTCCCGCCCAGTTTGACCTCTTAGGTCACTTAAAGATAAGCTTGAGTGACCGAGTTCCACCTGCGTCTTGGTGGGCGTCACATGAATGTATGTTACTGGTAAACTGAAACAGTAAACAGTTGCAAGAGGGGAACATATCGCGATAAGACGCAAATAAGACCAATCATGTGTTATTGTTTGCAATTTTATTTCACTTGGTGACATAACTATACATTTCTTACAGCGCTGCAATTAAAAAACTACAATACCAACCTGGAATAGAGGTTTAATTTCGAAATGAGGTTTAATTAAAGAATGAAAAGAGGTTTAATGTCCAACATAATAACAGGCAGGCCCTATTCATCCCAGCCTTCATCCCAGTCCTCACTCAGCTCGCCGACCTGATCAGCCAATTCATCCTCCTCAGCGTCAGCCTTATTATTCCAAAAAGATGATTAAACCTCTTTTGAAAAAAAAGAAAAAAAAAGAAAATCACATGTTAGAGGTAGGGAAATGGCTTGTATAATTCATCCTCCTCCTCCACTTCCTCCTCCGCGAAAACCTTGGGCCAATTTACAAATGGTCACTGGGAAGTATGGCTAAGCCCGGTAGATTGAGTCTCCGGCGTGCCATAGAGACTCTCCTTCCAGAAGATGGGTTCCGCGGGTTCCATACCTTCCTCTATACTGATGAGGAACAGCTAGTCAATACTGTGCCTTATAATGGCACATAACGGACGCGAGTGGTTTTGCAGGTCATCATGGTCTCAGAGATGACACTTGTGGAGCATCACATGGGAAGCCCTCCCACTGCATACCTGCCGGCACGCCACCTGCCCTGCTACTTGAGTGCGCGTGTCTGGAAGCCCCTGTCCCAGTCCGTTTGTCATGTGTAAGGGACTGGACAATCTATTCCTGTTTACATCCCTATTGAATTAACTCAGGGTTTAGCTCACGCGTCAGGAATGTTGACAAGGACAGGCTTTATAAACAGCTGTTTTAGACGTAGATCACACTCTACTGCTTTGATCGAATTGAGGTTTAATCTAAACAGCATGGCGCGGTACATCCCTAATGCCTTAACCCATTCCAGATTACTCCGCCACCTGATGCCTGAATCCGTCGCTGACCATGTGAGGCGTGTCATGCAGGGATTCAGGCGTACCATGCGCCACACCGGGGGCAGTATTTACAGGCAGGTAGAGTTCCACGAGAATCCTTACTACCTGTGTATAGAATACAGAGATACACAGTACGAGTTCACAAACTGGCCAGACTGGTTCTTTTTTCAAATGTGCATGCAACAGGACTTCCGTGACCTATTGGATCCTGGCATGGACCTCAGACTTCCACGGTACCGGTACCACCTGCGGTATGAAGCTGGCGACTTCGATGGCGACTTCCATATCTCGAGTCCAATGTATGATGACGTGATAATCATAGACATGGATGCGTACATTCTATTCGTGTCAAACATGGTGGACTATGACAGGGCTGCCCAAAAAGAACAGGAACAAGAGTGGACCAGGAATGAGTAGTGTGCAAGCCTAAACATTTATTATTTAAAAGGCCCTTTTCAGGGCCAACAAACTTGTCAAAAGTTGCTTTACTCATGCAATACGCACACCAACCATCATTAAACCTCATTAGAAGTGAGGTTTAATTCTGTATTTGTCTTAGATTATAAAATTCTAAATTAGGCCTAGGCGGGGTCGCCTAGACCTATTGCTCCTTCTATGTCCGGCCCTTCTTGCGCAGACGTGTTTTATTCAAAGTGCAATCAGACACATCCAACCATTAAACCTACTTCGAATTGAAATTTATTAGCTGTGGGAAAGAGATTTAATTAGACAGTTTGCCTTTTGCCAGCTTACCAAAAGTTTGAGGGTCTGCGATAGACCTGTAATGAAAAATTAAACTACTTTAATTTAAACTAGAGTGCTTAACTATGAAATTAAATCTCTTTTCATTTTGGTAAAAAAAAAAAAACTCTCTTATACTACTACCTTAACTAGACCGTGCGTTTGCCCTTGGAAAGTGTCCCTTCTAACTGCAACAGGGCCCGCAGGGCCACCAGTGGCCGCACAAGGGTCCCTGCACGCGGCAACCGAGCAGCAGCTCTCCATTTGCCTAATGTTTATATTGCAACTTAACAGGGATTAGTGAGGAGGAGACCGACGCCCTAGAGCCAAAACCCCTGTATAAACAAAGGATTACAATTAGCAAAAGGGAGAGATGGGTGGCACGCGTTCGTGTGTGAGCCCTATGGCGTAGTATTTATATTTTGTTCAGCATATCATCTAAATCCTGACTCCCCCTTTCGAAATCGTGAATCTCCCCCTGTTGAACGGTTTCGCTTTCGGTAGAATTTTCTAAAACAAAACAAGTCAAATGGAAGCTACTTCTTCCATATTGGATTTGATGATATCGCTACTTTCATAGAAAGCATATGGTCTAACAATAATGTCTTCCTGGGATTCATTTTATGGATGAACTGTTATTGATAAACAGGTGATCTAATTATATCGTGCAAATACTAAAGGCTATGAGATGGTTAACATAAAAAATGAGTAATCTAGATGTCTATAAAAAATCAATGATTATAAGTGCGGGAAATGAATCAGACGTATTCTAATGTTTGTTTCATTCATAATATAGGCTTAAAGTACGTGACTTTATAAGAACGCCTAGAAGAGTCTAATTCTAAATGCTATACCCTGAATTCTAAAGGAATAAATACACATCAATCAATCAGCATTATTTCTCCTGGAACAAGTTCAAACTCGCTTATGACCAAGTGTATTTTAGTTAAATTAAAAAGTCTGAGATCCTTCTTAACCTCATTGTACATGTGTAAACGTGTAGTGTGTGTGTGGGGTGGAATGGTGGACAAGGGTCTTACGAAGGGGTAACAATCCTAGAAGTCATTGAGTGAAACTTAAACGTCCACAATCGTCTCAACTTCTCCATACGCGCGTGCATTATGAAGAGAAGTTAATTAAACTCTTATGATTAATGCTATTACCCTTACTCCTGGTCCCGCTTGAATAGGAGAGGAGAACAAAAACCTTAGTGCTAATTCCCAATGTTGTTTTATCAATTGATTAGTCCAGGAAAAAATCGCAATAATAATCACGCACAAAAATTAATTCTCCAGTATATATCCCGATGTATCCAATTTTC
The DNA here is from genome assembly GCA_936440205.1 of Lepidonotus clava. Classification (NCBI taxonomy): domain Eukaryota; kingdom Metazoa; phylum Annelida; class Polychaeta; order Phyllodocida; family Polynoidae; genus Lepidonotus; species Lepidonotus clava. The sequence goes on along the minus strand of OW387136.1, from coordinate 4,939,640 downwards.
CGTAGGTATCATAACTTCAGGGGTGCCGACCAAAAAACATCCATGATTTCTCATGGCGGTCTTTTTATGCCCATGAGAAGAAAATTCCACACACAAAACATCCATAAGAATGTTTGAACATGAACATTTCTTGACAAATCATACTAAAATCATTCCCATAATATATTTATTTACATATGATACTTTTAAAAGTATGTTAGACAGACGTTGGAACACTTTAGTGGTTGAAAAAATTGAATTTTGTGCCCCGGGAAGTTGATAACTCACGAGAGCAAATTTTGTGATTGTGGGTATTTTAACTTCTTGTGGCACAGCATTGCGGCACAGCATTCTCCTGGGTGTTTTTCAGTCCCCCCCCCCCCACTAGAACTGGTGACAGCCTTTACATGAGACCTCCATTAATCATGTGCGCATTTTGACATGTTTTCTAAACCCCAGCCCCCAGCCCTTATTTCGCATGTAATATGCATAAGAAATCAACTCGGCCCTTGACCTCCACCTTACCCCTTACCCCTTTGTGCATACGTTATTGTTGCACGGTCTCATGCCTCAACACATTCTTTCAATTTAGAATTCAGAATGAGATGTTTTATTCTTATTTTGAAAATGCTTTATAGCATTACACATTCTTTGATGTACTTGACACAGCATTTTCATTTGCAGTAAATGATTTTGGTTCATTACATTTGGAGAAACTTTTTGATTTGGCAGTACCCTAGAACCTATAATCATATTAGCCTTTATTCAGAGCATGTAAGCTCTATTTAGAGAATGGGTTAAGCTTTACTATAAAGAAATGAACAGGTGTTTAGGTAGTTGAGAAACACGTTGGCCAACAATCAGCGCTAGAATCAGTCCATTCTTATGATTGCCCGCCAGTATAATCACTGGTATACTGTAATGAAATGTGGATGTTTGATCCGAATCGGTGCTATAATCGGCCGGTTATTTAGATAGGGCCCATATCCCCCTACTCTTAACAATGCGTCTGAACTTGTTGAAAATGGTCTATAGTTGGTATGGAGCTTTAGGTGTGATTTCCAATTCACAGTAAACCCATTGACTAGGTAGTACAGCGTTCAACACGTTCCTTTAATACACAACTGTAAAAGCATAAAAAGTGATCAAACTAATATGGAAGGACAACGTTCAAAACTGTCACTGAAATGAGAAAGAAAATCAACCTGACTGCATGAGAACCCCATACCTACTAAGTACTGGCGATTCACATACCCATGGGTTGATTGGCAAATGTCAGCTGATCAATCGTTTATTACACTATTTATTCAGAATCGGCGTTGGAATATCAATCCGACTTAACAAATGTTTCAGCCGACTAATCAGCCGACGATTTTGGTGTGGATTCTAGATGCAGATCGTTCTGTGGGTATGGAATTTTAGCCCGGGGGGGGGGGGGGGGCACTGCCTCTTTGAAAGTCACTACCCACTGCCAAACTACCGCCCCTGCTTTTCGTGACTGACCACCCCTCAATTTTAGTTGACCTCCCCCCATTTTTGGGTGATAGAGATCACTGCCCCCAAAAAATTAGAGCATGTTAATACCAAAAAATATCTAGAATCACCAAAACTGTTTAGGAAAACTTCTGATAACATTTCATCAGTTATTTCTGAGTGAAATAAAGTAGCAAAAGGGCTAGGTTTCAAGTTATTGCCAATACATTGTTCTATTAATGTAATTGACCACCTCTATTGTTGTTATTGACCGCCCCTCAGTTTTGACGTTCAAGCCCCAATGCATTGCTACCTCAATCCCCCACCAGATCCCCCTTGGGTGTACCGGGGTCGGGCTTCTGCTCCAGGGAAGAATATAGGCCCCCAGTAGCCCCTGCTAATTGTAAAAGGCACCAAAAGGGTGCCGACCCAGCACTGACCAAGTGTTTTTTTGGGTTTCATTCCCGGTTGGTGTCTGGGTTCAGTAAGGGATTAGGTACAGAAAAAAATATTTCTACTGTGTTTTGATCCCCTTGCTGTTTACCCATCCTGTCACACTCATCTCACAAATATGATCATGAGCAAGACTGACCAAGTCTGAAAAGTCAGAATTCGTCCCAACTTGTTTTTGCCATGAATATTACCCTGCTGTCGGTAACATCCGTCACTCACTCACCCCCCCACCCCCCACAGACCCTTCTGGTTTTGTCTCTAGTTGTATCAACGTTCATGTCATTCATATTTTCATGTGTTATGCACAGCGCTAATAGATCGGGAAATTAAATGCGGTTACAACCAGCCCCAGCAATATTTTAGTGAGTATTTTAGTGAGCAGAAATGATAGTCTGTGGAGTCAGACCACTGTTTCCCAAAGTTACGCAAAAGATATTTAGGTCATGGAAGGATGACTGAAATGAGCATTTTGCTAGTTACTCGATGATTTAAAGGGAGCCAAATTAAAACCAATATAATTGACAAAAAATTTCAAAACTCAGATAAGCATAGAAATGTGTTAGATGGGTCCAGTTAAGGTCAGTGGTAAAGTATTAGCTGTGAAAACTAGCTCAAACTGAAGTAAAATGCCACAAGAGATGGTAACATTGCATTTGTGTGTAAACAAACCCTATTTTTGCAGATCCACATTAATTGATTTGAGCAAGGAAAACATGTTTTTAATGATTTGTTTTTACCATATTTCATGGTTTAGATTTTAACATGGGCCAGAAATAGGCTCAAGGAATGGATTTCCATGATTATTTGACTTTGGAAAATTTCATCAAACTTATTGGTTTTGGCTCCCTTTAACAGTGCGTTATGGGTATGCAGGGGCGGATCATGGCCTTGGGGTGGGGTGGGGTGGGGTGGGGTGGGGTGGGGTGGGGTGGGGGGGGGGGGGGTGGGGGTCCTGGACGGCATGTCAGTTTCCAAGAAGCACTCAACACCGTTTTTTTTTTAAATCCGTCCATAATCAAACCTGTGGTTATATGAATACAGCATCAACTTGTTCGGTTTTATCATAACCACATCCTATGTCGGTGTTGAACATACACCTTTTGTTCCCACTCTGTCGGAGCCTACTTAGAATACTGCGTCAGACTCAGGTTTGTCAAACAGTACTCCCACCAGCCAGTATTGTAATAACTTCTCAGACAAACAAAACTCCAGGACGTGGGTCCCTCTTTTCCTGTTTTTCGTGTACTGTGAAGTTCACCAAAACGTTTTTTTGTGGACGGGTTTGTAGGCAAACCAACAAGAATTATGACTACATTACATATGAAACAGAAATACCAAACAGTCATATTTATGGTCCATCATGTATAGCAAACGATGATGTCATGAATACTAAAATTAAATAATGCTTTTAGCTTAATTGTGTTGGGAAGTGAAAATTAGAATGAATAAAACATAATGCAGTTTGATTTAATGATAGTAGAGTTACTCCGGGTAACAATGAAACAGTAATTTGTATTTTACAAAATTAATTAAAAAAGCGCCTGTCTATTCCAGGGCAAAGTAGTAGTTTGAATTAACCCTACCACGGATAGCTGATTTGTAGTATTTTGAGCACCTGCAGGCTGATTTTGGCCAATTTTGTCGACAAAGCCCCTGGTAAAACTATACAAAAATTATGATTAATTGTGATATTTCCACATAATATAATGAATACATTTTCAAATAACTTGGAAAATACGTAATGTATATGGATACAGATTTAAGAAATAATGATGGCTAGGTTTTGTTAATGTCAAACTAAAAATACTGACATGATTAATGAAAATTCCTATAGTAAAACCTTGTTATTTGTCGAAATATTACCCAGCATGCATCCTGCTCAAGGCTAACGTGCAGGCAAAACTGAAGAAATTGGCTATCCGTGGTAGGTCGAATTGCCCTTTGATAATGGGGCTTTAGATTCAGGGAATGTCTTTTACATATTTATTTGAGTCGTATTTATTTGCATATGCGCATGGCAATTTCCCCTCTCTTTGTAGTTTAGGGGTCCACCTAAAGGGGCTGGGGTCAGAACCCCCCTAGATGTGCCCTTGAATTGGGAGTCTTATCTTGGAGTCTCTTTGATATAACTTCACTTTTTGAACTGTTATTAGATATAATGTCCTGGGACTTTTGACTATATACTCTGGTTAAACCCTACTCAATGTTGGTGCTGTATTTTCTTTATGCTGATGTAGGATGAAAACCAAACAATTTTTTTACGATTTCAATATCAGAAATAAAAATTGGAACCTAAGAAAAAAATCATGTACCACATTTTACGGGACCGTCTATTCACACATCCACACATTTACACATCCACGGGAACCTGTAATGACGGGAATCATTGCGCGTGGGTTACCTACACATCCACGGGTAGCCTCACGGCCGTAGATGTGTGCCCATTCGCGCTGACTCAGTGCCCATTCGCGCTGACATGGTTCAAAGTCATCGCGCATGGTCCCGTGGATGTGTGAACATGCGCGATGACTTGACGCCCATGCGCGATGAATCGACGGCCATGCGCGATGATCCACACATCCACAGATGACGGAAATCATCACGCATGGGCCCGTGGATGTGTGATTTTTAGATGTGTGGGTTTTTTTAGATGTGAGAATAGACACGGCCACATTTTACAGGTCATAGAGTGTGAGGTCACGAAGTGCAAAGGGCAGTTGTCCGTTGTACTGTCATGGCGTATCACAGTTGCCCGGGTACTTGGTATTCATACACATTCATCTTAAGAGGTACCAGTTTGGCATAGCCTCCAACCAGTTGCTCCCAGTTTGGCATAGCCTCCAAACAGGTGCTCCCACTTGAGGGACCACGGTTAACCATTCTTTTCTCACCTAATGAGTTGGGAATCAGAACCTAGCCAGCTATTCAAGAAAGACTCTTTTCACTCATGATTTCTTACACTTTTTTCTCATTACAGGCTTGTATCTATTGCAAGACCGTGTACTTTTGCATTCATTTCTTTATCATGATGTTGGCAATGTCTAAATTACTCTCCCTCATACCTAGGGGTCTCTAAAAGTAAAGGTAAAGGTTTTTCAGGTTCCATTGCCAAGGTTTCAGAAGGGTGTGGACATGGGTGAGCATCACTTTTATGGGCTGCTAAACACAGGCTTTTGGGTACTTCTGTGAAACCAGAACCAAGAGCCCCATGGAGGTTCCGTCGACAAACAGGCCCCCAGTAGCCCCTTGCTGATCATAATATTATAAGGTGACGATAGGGGGGACCAAGCACTGACCAAGTGGTTCTTTGGGTTCAATTCCTGGTTGGTTTCTGGGTGCACTAACAGATGAGTTACAGCAAAAATGATTTCCATGTTTTGATCCCCTGCTGTTTGCCCTCCCTGTTACCTTCATCTCATAGATAAAATCACCATAGACAGAATTCGTCCCAACTTGTTTTCACCATGAACCAAGATTTCCGTAACTAAACAGGATCGCTAGTTACTACTCAGTTTGTGATTATTTGTGTCTCTTGATTGCCAATACCTTTTTAGGTTTATTTCACAAATTGTTTTTATAATGAGTGAGGTCATTCGCGCATATCAAAATGAATTGGCAACGAAATTAGTGGGCACCCCCACCCCCCATGTATAGTGAGGTTATAAAGTCCTTGAACCCAGCTCCACAGGAGTTTGACTTTCATTCATTAGAGCTTATGATAGGTGGCAAAATAAATGGTTCAAAGGAAACCATATAGGTGACAATAGAAACCAGTCAATACAAAATAGGATAGGTGACAAGAGAAAATAGTAAAAGAGAGGGGCCAGTGAAATTTCAATTTGGCTTATTTTACACTTTTTATGATAGAGAAATTGTTAAAATAGAAGTGTGTTTTATTTCTATACTAATGATAAGCTCCTTCATCCAAAAAAAAAGAATTTAACTTTAGGAAACGTCTGAAACGTCACACATAGAAGACGCTATTTTCAAATTTTGTGAAATTCCTTTAAAAAACATCTTTCTTGCTAACTTATGCTATAGGTTTGTTTATTTTATTATTTCAAATGTAACAAAATTGAATAAAAAACATAAGGCTAATTACACTGTGACATTTTTTGCATTTTCTAAATAATCATGTGATCTGTTTGTGACGTGACACACCAACAGATGCATTGGACAAGGTAATCCAGGTGCATTCAGGTAACAGTCTGTAAGATTGAGAAAGATTTACATAAAAAAGAAACTTTCATAAGTACAGTTCTAAGATTTAGTATTTCCACTCCTTGGGATGCAGGGAACACGACAATGTATTGTTTTATCTCTGGCTCCTCCCTTTAAAAGAAATTAGAATATAGCACAACATGAACTATTCAATATGAATAAAGACGATTAGCAATAGAAACCAGGAAATGTGCATTTCTTGTAAGAAACTTGTATGTATCATAAGATAAGTTTACAACATGCGTGAGTTATGTGTCCTTTTTAAGTTCAGAGAGTACAGGGGGGAGTATGTGCCACCCTGGGTCAGGGGTCACTAGCGGAGTACGGTTAAAGGCAGTATTACACTACACAACATCAACTGGAACATCGACACAATATGACCACTATAATTACTATGTCGTGGTCATGTCATGTACCCCTACGATAGTGTCCATGTCACATTCGTGTAATAGTATTATAAGCCACATAGGCATATAAAATCAAAGCCCCATGATAATTCCTTTTATCGCAGCCATGCCATAAAATAAATATTGTAGGGTGAATATGATGCTATGATAACTTTTTGACTTGTAGAATAATGTCGTGGGGTTAAGCTTGAAATTACATCAATTCCATTACATGTCTTTTGTCTCATGTCATAGAGAATAGTACTTCACGTAGATAACATCCTAAAAATCATCTTAGTGTAATGTAATAGTCAGAATTAATGTCCAATTTACGACATGGCTATGACATGGTCATGACATGGCTACGACATGGTTATTACTTGCACTTGTAAAGTTGTGTAATACCACCTCGCCATGTTGTAGACACAATCGGGAATTTTAGCACCTTCAACGCATCCCGAAACACAAACACAACAACGTATCTCTTATCTTTGCTGATATAAATCATGTCAAAAACGTGTTATTGGAGGAACACTTATTCTCCAATTTCATTAATAAATAGTTGTTTGTTTTTTCATAAATCATGTATTGATAGTCTGTAATGTGGCTTGAAAGATTTGAGATACGTCAATGTATCAAGTTGCGTCGTGGTTGCTAAAACTCCCTAATGTCATGCACCATATCGTGTAGTGTAAAAGGCCCTTTAGTCGTGTTGACATCATACCGTTGGGTGCATAGAGACCTGTTGGCATGGAAGTCTAAGTACTGTACCTTCACATTGCACCTATTACTTACATATGACAACATAGCACGCTACTCTTTTATCATACCATTCAAGGATCACTATGTTACTTCTATTTTTAAAGTGTTACTTCTTCTTTTGATCTTTTTCACACTGAATTAGGCGAGGAGTTGGAATTGGAAATCAGTCAAATCTGTTTTTTACTACGCAAAAAAAGAGAGTTTGTCATTGGAAATGTTATTTTGATTTTAACCTTTACACAGGAGTAGTTACTGTCACCCTTTGTCATATTGATGATGAGTGTATCTGCTTAATAATATACAATTTTGCTTCCTCTGGAAAAGCATACAGAAACGGGTAATTATATGTTTGTCTAGCAGAAATTGCGAAAAGAAGATGTCAAAGGTTACCAGAGTCTGTTGCAGCAAGTCACATCTAGTTGTTACCGATTGTTTAAAACAGATACTCTAGATATGCTATCTTATGATTCAAATTGTTTTAATATTTAATATACTAATAATTATTACAATTTAAGTTAATACTTTATTGTGAATTATTGGTTATAATGAATGACTAGATAATTATACAAGTCATGAACACAGCCTTTTGCCAGTGGTTGATTGTAATCTGATGCGGCAACCGGCAGCTGAGTGCAGTAGCACTTGAATTAATATTTTTACATCACTACTAAGTGTGAAAACCAATAGATCCGCAGATCCGGCGTATATATCGGAGATCTGGGTTCGATTCCCCTCTAGTCCCCTGCAATGACCTTCTCATGTAAAATGATGTATAGTACTCGTATGATCTGTGCAGTCACGTGAATAAGTGTTAGGACGCTTTGGTACCTTCAACTATTTTAGTTGGCACAAAACGTATATCTGACTTAAAAGTATTATAAAGCCTTTTGGCATTTGATTATCAGTACGCTGATCCGGTTTTTCAGTTTACAAAAATGGGAGAGTCTAGAGACTTTATACAGGTTCTGCCGTGGGGGAAGGGGTTGGCGAGGTTCCCAAAGTGGAACGTTATTAAATTTTGCCTTTAAAAGAAAGAATTTGAAAAGGGGGTGGCGAGCAGGGAACAGTGGAACTTTTCAATATTTTCCCACTAATTTATGTGTTTTTACATTGGATTTTGGGTAGTACGAAAAGGTCCTTTCTCCTCAGACGGCTGGATTACATTGGGTTTTGGGAGGATATGTGGACATTTTTGACAAAAAAATTTCCTCTGTGGGTGGGGTGGCCCGCTACTCCGCCTGTATACAACTTGGGTTGGCCGAGAGAAACCCTACTGAGATTCGTATTTACAAAGTTTAAGCTGTGGCTATCATTACACGCCTTTATATCACTAAGGCATGATCACTTTCTGCCTTGTATAGATTCCTGTAACAAATCGTTTCATGCACTGTTCAGTGGTTCAGAAAGGCAGGAAACTTCTGCTGACTTACACATTGCCAATCCATTCGTAATAAAGCCTATTCAGAGGCAAGAGCTATGTCCCAGCCATCAAATGTTTAAAGCCTGTTTGTGTGTAAAGTCTGAATTAAAGTCTACGGGGGAGTTAAAGCTACTTGTACCTATTCAGCAGGATTTTATCTTGTAGTGATATTTTTTCCATACCTCCTCAGAATTTTCTTGAATACATGCATCAGGAATACATGGCCAGAGGGAAAGCAAGTTTCACCATTTGGTTTTTCAGTTAGGTGATTGTAAACATTTGAGGTATTTACTATAAGTTTCTATGGGAAATACCATTTAGATTTAAAAAATCCCAGAAAAGAGCGTTGTAGTGTTTCTTTCTTGAAATTCCTACAGATTTTAAGTCTTGATCTTATTGATATCCTGTAAAAAGAATCAAAGGGTTTTACCGTTTTGATCATAGACTTCCCTATTATCTCTATAGTAATAACTGACACACTGTTTGTGTGTAGCAGCAGTAATACAATAGCCCATAGAGGCGTCCACAGGTATGTACAGGGTGGCAGTGGTGGGATAGGTTCCAAGAACTTTAAGATGGATGCAGTCCTCATTTGTGACCGAGAGCTTCGACAGTCCTGCCTCACAGCCCTCAGAAGGCTGTCTTTTTCTCATTGATAAAAATATTAACTTTCGCGTTGCACACGTGTTTCTGCATTTCCCATTTTGCAAATACTGCATGTGAATTATGTATACAAAATTCTAAAAACAAAATTTATGACGATGGAATTGGTCTGAAGATAATACTTGCTCTACAATCTGTATACTTGTCGGCATTGACTTTTAAAGTATGATGAACTCACGGAAGGGTTACTGATTTCAAGAAGACTGCCTTGGCCGAAGCAAGCCATTATTTTAAAAATAACATTCAGATGCCCGAATAAGGTACCGCAAGCAATTTGCAGTTTTGAGACCAACATGTTGGTATCCCCAACCACAAGCAATCCATAGAAAACCTACGTAAAATCATTCGCAGCAGTAAATGCCAAGCGAGTACCGCAAACATTGCCTATATTCCATCTTGCGGTACCTTAACGCAAGCAAGTTTGTGTCAGTTTGCTTGCGTCATTTCATGGTACCACAAGCTGCAACATTCTTAATACGTCTAAGCTGCTTCAGAGAGCAAAGAGGAAATAGCAAAAGTGAAAAATGTTAAACGCCTTAAAAACACTCTTCTATATAAATAATCGCTTCATAGCCTTTCAGTTTCCAGGTAAATAGGCTTTTAAAGAGCCTGCTCCAGTCACAGTATGGGAGTGGTTGGTTCCTTACTATACTCCTAATCTCCTTAGTTATAGTAAAGGTCTGTTCTTTGCCCTTCAAGTGTTGAAGGGTAAACTAAAGCCACTTAACCTGATAAATACGGCCTGTGGATTGCCAATTTAGGAGATATATGTCACGATATAAAACCAAACATAATCTCCATGAAATTGCATGCTGTACTGTTTGGTGATATTGAATTCCAAGTATCACATTATGAAAAGCTTGTCTGGAAGAGGATTGCCCTGGTGTTGATCCAGACAATCACTTGTAGCAGTGTAAGAGGAGTGGTGAATTAGTCATGTGTTTTTTATTTAATACAAAGAAGTTGAAAGTATTGTTCATTTTGCTTTTGCATCGTGCATCATTTTGTATCTTTTAGTCTCTTCTAACTATGTATTGTATCCTATACATAATATGTTATATTTGTCAAGTCAGTCAAATGTAGCGATTATGCACAGATGTAGAGCAAATTTATGTTTATATATTTCATTTAGTTTTCCTGTTGTTTTGTCCAAATCAGCAGGTGTTAAACATACTGTGAATAAGCTAACCGTTTTCGGGAGAATTGAGTCAAAAGCAGTCTCTGTACTTGGACCTTGTGCAGACGTGGTCACTTTTTAGTCATCACCACGTGGTGATCATGACCGCATGGTTGGAAATGCATCGAAATGTATCAATTCTAGCTTACATAGATGGTTGCTCAGTGTTCGAAATTAAGGGCGCACCCTGCACCCGGTGTGCATGATTTTACTGCAGGGTGCACTGTTTTGTAGAGCTGTGCACCCGGTGAGTACACTAATTTTTGGGAGAATAAATAGTCTTATAGTGCTGAGGGTGCAGGGAAGGGCTGCCGGGTGCACCATTTTCAGAGTTGTGCACCCGGTGTGTGCACAAAATTAAACCTTAATTTCGAACACTGACAATGCTTATGATCAATGGACATTGTTCTAGGTAAATTTGGCATAAACATGAATTCTAAATGCTTAACTTTTGCAAATAATACTGATTTCGAATTTATCACCAATATAACGGCCAGCTTGTTTTGAGGGATGTGACGTCATCTGCACAATATTAATGTCTAAACGGCTAGTCCTTGAATGAGACGTAAAGAAATGAAGTACATCTATATGTTAGTATCAACTATGGAACTAACTACAATTCCAAAGAATTCCATACGCTTACAACTAACACATGGTATTTAACCCTTTGCCTCTCTCCAATGCAAATTTCGGTCATATATGACCGAAATTATTAAATTTGAATGATTTTGTTGATTTTGAAAGGATTTTAATAATTTTTTCTTTGTCATTTCAAGTAAGAGTCATGCCCGATGCAAACAAGGGTTTTCAATAATTATAATATATAAATGAATATAGTTTTGATGACTTTGAAGACATTGTTGTAGCAGTTTTTGTTGAAAAGCAGGAAAATGAGACATAATTTCCATTAATTGTTGGGTATTTAAATCATGGAAATATCAGATTTTCAAATTTCTAATTATAGTTATTGAGATAGGAACGACCTGTCCTGACAATTAAAGGTTTATGTGTGGTCAAGAACTAATTAAATTTTGAAAAATCATGAATTCCGATAATCTAGAGAAAACTGAAAAATGCAATATATTTCACTGAATTGTGTAAAATAAGCCAAAAACCCAGAGCTGATGTGTTTTTAGTATTTAATGAATAAGATTTCTTTATGGAAGGCATCTGCTTTTAGGAAAATGCATTGACATACAAATCTAAATATATATAAACTGCTAACACATATTTGGACATAGTTATGTGCCATATGATATGTATGTATGGATTATTGATATAGAATATTACCTTAAAACGATATTACATTAAATTTATTAGGGAAATTTGTTTCATTTTGGACATTTTTTACACAAACACTCAAATTTTCCCCTTTCATGAATAACTGGATGTCTTTAACATATATTTCCACAAAACACATTATCTGAATCCTACTTCCAGTGCCTACATTTCATCAATAATAACTTTTTCTCTAAAATAAATATTTAACCATTTTTTTCTTGAATTTATTGAAAATTGTCAAAAAATTACTAAAAATCATGTAAAAACCAATGTCACGTGACCTAGGTCACGTGACACATAGTTAACAAAATTTGAAATTCCTTTTGATGATTTGAATCCTGAGAAAATGGGCTTTCAGTTGATATATAGATTGTTATTATTATAAAGAAATGTAATACTGAAAAATCAATTCTACTTTATCTTGGTCACGTCCAAGTTCTTAATTTGTCAAAATCATGGGGAGGCAAAGGGTTAAAGGAAAGATCTTGGCGCTTGTTTATTACTCACTTTTATATTTTTCCATAGACCTGCATCTTACAGATGTATGTAATATATTGCTTTTGCATTTGCTTTTGGTTCCCTGTAATAAAAGGTAAGAGGAGGCCTGGGTGCAGCCCCATTAAAATCAAACGCGCAGTTTCCACTGACAACGTGCTTATTTGGTAAAGTTCTTAACAAAGATCAGTACTTCAGAGGAAAGTGCATTTTACCATCTTTGGGTCTTTTTATTGTCTGATTGATCTAATTGCCTTTCTTTTTAGATTCAAAAGAAATCAAGATATTGTTTTACACATCCGCCTCAGATCGCCTTATTAATACGTTTGGCTGTACACAGTGACAATTTGAAGTCAGATTAGGTTAACTCAGGAGGATAAAAGTTATGGTTAACAAGACACCATTTGATTAAAAATAATGTCCTATTAGTAACTGTTTTTCATTTCCTATTGTTTCCTTAGATCTCCATTGTCACTTTTTGACTCTTCTCGATTTATAAAATGTGTTCTCATTGAGTTTGTGAATAGAGTCAAAAGAAACTTTATTTTTGTCAATTCATTTTTTCGTTGTATTATTTTATCCTGGATTTGCAGTGTTTGTTTTAAATGTTAAACTATTTCCTCAGGAAAGTGGTACGTATTTCCAGGGAAGTCAAAAAGGCCAAAAGTCAATAAAAGAAAAGCATATAAAACATATATTGGTGTTTTGGGTAGCTGTGCTTGTAATTACAAGTAGAGTATAGTGGATGTTTGAAGGGGGATGAGTGGATGTGGGTGGTCTAGTGAATGGCAAGGGGAACTTCAGTTGGGTGGATTAGCGTTGATTCCCCACGTTCCTTGTTGGACAATCTTCTGTTGCCGTCTTTCCCGAACCCAATAGATTCAGACATCAGTACTTTGTACATCTCTCACCGTCATTCCCAGCCCCATAGATTCAGACATCAGTACTTTGTACATCTCTCACCGTTATTCCCAGCCCCATAGATTCAGACATCAGTACTTTGTACATCTCTCACCGTTATTCCCAGCCCCATAGATTCAGACATCAGTACTTTGTACATCTCTCACCGTCATTCCCAGCCCCATAGATTCAGACATCAGTACTTTGTACATCTCTCACCGTCATTCCCAGCCCCATAGATTCAGACATCAGTACTTTGTACATCTCTCACCGTTATTCCCAGCCCCATAGATTCAGACATCAGTACTTTGTACATCTCTCACCGTCATTCCCAGCCCCATAGATTCAGACATCAGTACTTTGTACATCTCTCACCGTCATTCCCAGCCCCATAGATTCAGTCATCAGTACTTTGTACATCCAGTGCTGTCATTCCCAACCCCATAGATTCAGACATCAGTACTTTGTACATCTCTCACCGTCATTCCCAGCCCCATAGATTCAGACATCAGTACTTTGTACATCTCTCACCGTCATTCCCAGCCCCATAGATTCAGACATCAGTACTTTGTACATCTCTCACCGTTATTCCCAGCCCCATAGATTCAGACATCAGTACTTTGTACATCTCTCACCGTCATTCCCAGCCCCATAGATTCAGACATCAGTACTTTGTACATCTCTCACCGTCATTCCCAGCCCCATAGATTCAGACATCAGTACTTTGTACATCTCTCACCGTCATTCCCAGCCCCATAGATTCAGACATCAGTACTTTGTACATCTCTCACCGTCATTCCCAGCCCCATAGATTCAGACATCAGTACTTTGTACATCTCTCACCGTCATTCCCAGCCCCATAGATTCAGACATCAGTACTTTGTACATCTCTCACCGTCATTCCCAGCCCCATAGATTCAGACATCAGTACTTTGTACATCTCTCACCGTCATTCCCAGCCCCATAGATTCAGACATCAGTACTTTGTACATCTCTCACCGTCATTCCCAGCCCCATAGATTCAGACATCAGTACTTTGTACATCTCTCACCGTCATTCCCAGCCCCATAGATTCAGACATCAGTACTTTGTACATCTCTCACCGTCATTCCCAGCCCCATAGATTCAGACATCAGTACTTTGTACATCTCTCACCGTCATTCCCAGCCCCATAGATTCAGACATCAGTACTTTGTACATCTCTCACCGTCATTCCCAGCCCCATAGATTCAGACATCAGTACTTTGTACATCTCTCACCGTCATTCCCAGCCCCATAGATTCAGACATCAGTACTTTGTACATCTCTCACCGTTATTCCCAGCCCCATAGATTCAGACATCAGTACTTTGTACATCTCTCACCGTCATTCCCAGCCCCATAGATTCAGACATCAGTACTTTGTACATCTCTCACCGTCATTCCCAGCCCCATAGATTCAGACATCAGTACTTTGTACATCTCTCACCGTCATTCCCAGCCCCATAGATTCAGACATCAGTACTTTGTACATCTCTCACCGTCATTCCCAGCCCCATAGATTCAGACATCAGTACTTTGTACATCTCTCACCGTCATTCCCAGCCCCATAGATTCAGACATCAGTACTTTGTACATCTCTCACCGTCATTCCCAGCCCCATAGATTCAGACATCAGTACTTTGTACATCTCTCACCGTCATTCCCAGCCCCATAGATTCAGACATCAGTACTTTGTACATCTCTCACCGTCATTCCCAGCCCCATAGATTCAGACATCAGTACTTTGTACATCTCTCACCGTCATTCCCAGCCCCATAGATTCAGACATCAGTACTTTGTACATCTCTCACCGTCATTCCCAGCCCCATAGATTCAGACATCAGTACTTTGTACATCTCTCACCGTCATTCCCAGCCCCATAGATTCAGACATCAGTACTTTGTACATCTCTCACCGTCATTCCCAGCCCCATAGATTCAGACATCAGTACTTTGTACATCTCTCACCGTCATTCCCAGCCCCATAGATTCAGACATCAGTACTTTGTACATCTCTCACCGTTATTCCCAGCCCCATAGATTCAGACATCAGTACTTTGTACATCTCTCACCGTTATTCCCAGCCCCATAGATTCAGACATCAGTACTTTGTACATCTCTCACCGTCATTCCCAGCCCCATAGATTCAGACATCAGTACTTTGTACATCTCTCACCGTCATTCCCAGCCCCATAGATTCAGACATCAGTACTTTGTACATCTCTCACCGTCATTCCCAGCCCCATAGATTCAGACATCAGTACTTTGTACATCTCTCACCGTCATTCCCAGCCCCATAGATTCAGACATCAGTACTTTGTACATCTCTCACCGTCATTCCCAGCCCCATAGATTCAGACATCAGTACTTTGTACATCTCTCACCGTCATTCCCAGCCCCATAGATTCAGACATCAGTACTTTGTACATCTCTCACCGTCATTCCCAGCCCCATAGATTCAGACATCAGTACTTTGTACATCTCTCACCGTCATTCCCAGCCCCATAGATTCAGACCTCAGTACTTTGTACATCTCTCACCGTCATTCCCAGCCCCATAGATTCAGACATCAGTACTTTGTACATCTCTCACCGTCATTCCCAGCCCCATAGATTCAGACATCAGTACTTTGTACATCTCTCACCGTCATTCCCAGCCCCATAGATTCAGACATCAGTACTTTGTACATCTCTCACCGTCATTCCCAGCCCCATAGATTCAGACATCAGTACTTTGTACATCTCTCACCGTCATTCCCAGCCCCATAGATTCAGACATCAGTACTTTGTACATCTCTCACCGTCATTCCCAGCCCCATAGATTCAGACATCAGTACTTTGTACATCTCTCACCGTCATTCCCAGCCCCATAGATTCAGACATCAGTACTTTGTACATCTCTCACCGTTATTCCCAGCCCCATAGATTCAGACATCAGTACTTTGTACATCTCTCACCGTTATTCCCAGCCCCATAGATTCAGACATCAGTACTTTGTACATCTCTCACCGTCATTCCCAGCCCCATAGATTCAGACATCAGTACTTTGTACATCTCTCACCGTCATTCCCAGCCCCATAGATTCAGACATCAGTACTTTGTACATCTCTCACCGTCATTCCCAGCCCCATAGATTCAGACATCAGTACTTTGTACATCTCTCACCGTCATTCCCAGCCCCATAGATTCAGACATCAGTACTTTGTACATCTCTCACCGTCATTCCCAGCCCCATAGATTCAGACATCAGTACTTTGTACATCTCTCACCGTCATTCCCAGCCCCATAGATTCAGACATCAGTACTTTGTACATCTCTCACCGTCATTCCCAGCCCCATAGATTCAGACATCAGTACTTTGTACATCTCTCACCGTCATTCCCAGCCCCATAGATTCAGACATCAGTACTTTGTACATCTCTCACCGTCATTCCCAGCCCCATAGATTCAGACATCAGTACTTTGTACATCTCTCACCGTCATTCCCAGCCCCATAGATTCAGACATCAGTACTTTGTACATCTCTCACCGTCATTCCCAGCCCCATAGATTCAGACATCAGTACTTTGTACATCTCTCACCGTTATTCCCAGCCCCATAGATTCAGACCTCAGTACTTTGTACATCTCTCACCGTTATTCCCAGCCCCATAGATTCAGACCTCAGTACTTTGTACATCTCTCACCGTCATTCCCAGCCCCATAGATTCAGACATCAGTACTTTGTACATCTCTCACCGTCATTCCCAGCCCCATAGATTCAGACATCAGTACTTTGTACATCTCTCACCGTTATTCCCAGCCCCATAGATTCAGACCTCAGTACTTTGTACATCTCTCACCGTCATTCCCAGCCCCATAGATTCAGACCTCAGTACTTTGTACATCTCTCACCGTCATTCCCAACCCCATAGATTCAGACATCAGTACTTTGTACATCTCTCACCGTCATTCCCAGCCCCATAGATTCAGACATCAGTACTTTGTACATCTCTCACCGTCATTCCCAGCCCCATAGATTCAGACATCAGTACTTTGTACATCTCTCACCGTCATTCCCAGCCCCATAGATTCAGACATCAGTACTTTGTACATCTCTCACCGTCATTCCCAGCCCCATAGATTCAGACATCAGTACTTTGTACATCTCTCACCGTCATTCCCAGCCCCATAGATTCAGACATCAGTACTTTGTACATCTCTCACCGTCATTCCCAGCCCCATAGATTCAGACATCAGTACTTTGTACATCTCTCACCGTCATTCCCAGCCCCATAGATTCAGACATCAGTACTTTGTACATCTCTCACCGTCATTCCCAGCCCCATAGATTCAGACATCAGTACTTTGTACATCTCTCACCGTCATTCCCAGCCCCATAGATTCAGACATCAGTACTTTGTACATCCCGTGCTGTCATTCACAAGCCCATAGATTCAGTCATCAGTACTTTGTTCGTTCCTCACCGGATCTAGAGGGGGACAGGGGGTCCTGACCTCCCCTACCTTTTTTGGGAGGTGGGGGGTGAACCCTTAAATTACAAAAGGAGAGGAAATAGACGCATATGTATGTACAAATACATGCAGTTTTTATACCTGACCTTCATGCTGTCCTCCCTCCCCCCACTTTCGAAAATCCTGTATCTGCCCCTGTTTGTACAATACGAAAACATGAGTCGGAGAAAATACAAGTGTGGGCCTCGAACTGCATTTACCTTGTCACAACATGACATGGAGTAAATTCAAATAAAAGGGGGTGGGATGGTGTAGTGGGATAGGTTCTCCCCCCTGATTCGGCCAGCTGACCAGGTTCCAGCCTGGGCAGGGCCAATTGCACCACCTCACCTTGCCGTCGTTCTCCCCACCATAGATACTACAGTACTTTGTACGATCCAAAAACCATGCGTAGTTGTCAATATAGCTGAACAATTGCTGAGCACACCTTAAACCCCAACCATCATCATTATGATACAGAGTGAAGAAGCAGATCCTAAATCTAAAACAATGGAGGAAGAAACAAAATCGTGACAAATCTATGATATCTTTTTGCATGCTCTTTCCCCCTGTTTTGGCAATTTGAGTACCAATATCCATTTCAATTGATAAAAACAAAATTTAAATGTGGCTAAATAGTCCCATTATAGTATTCAAATGTAAAGGTATGCCAATCACTTAATCGCGAGGGGTGCGTTTCCACCTTCAGGCACAACTCTTTTAAAAGCGTATGCAATATGTTTGCACATAAAATCTTCAGAATAACCACATAAATATCATATATATCTGCATGGAGTGCATACTTAAGCCCCATACCCACTAGGCGATTTTACCATGACAGGCGACAGGCAACTTGGAGAATCGGGCAATTGTTATGTTTGCCTGTCAGTATGATATATTAAAATGTACATGTTTGATACGAATCGGCACTGAAATCGGCCAATTCTAAAGGTAGAACTGGCTGATTTCAGTGCCGATCCATTGGCTGACTGCGTAAAAATGTCCTAGTGGGTATGGGGCTTTAACGGGTCTGGCACAGAAATCCTAAGCCTAAACTATTAAAGTGTTAGGCCTATACTGAGCTAAATGTATGTCCATTGAGTTACCTTACCTTGTTATATTATGTAACTGCAATATACATATATTGCGATTGTATCTATAAAAAGAGTTATAAATGCCTCTCTAAACTCTGTCACTTAAATGTTTATCACCCTCGTCTGCGCTTGGCTGACCATCAATGGTGATCGCCTCAGCAGTGGACAATATACACTTTGCCTATACAAAGACAGCAGTAAAGGACTCTGAATCCTATCTGGTGATTACACGGTTGCCTTTTCGCCACCCATTCCTTGAAGGCTATCAGGTTGGGCCATATCTGGCATCTGCTTTAAATATAGTCCCCCCATTCCCCCCTGTAACCCACCCATTAAGTACAATACCTAGGGAATGCAACCCTTATCATCCTGACCTCAGCTATTTTCATAGGGTTTCCCATCAGGACTTTGATTTCCAATGACCTGAAAATAGCCTTGTGGCCTTTCACAGAAAGACCAATGGTAAAAACGAACACTTTAGAATTGCTTTAACCACATGTACTTAACAGGAGCAATAATTCACATAATTATGCAAGAGACGGGTTTGTGCTGGGGTGCCAACCAAAAAACATTCACGATACACCAAAATGTATCGTGGGGTGTATTTTAGAGACCACAACACAAAAACGCCACCTAGAAACACCCATGATAAAGTTTGGACATAAAGGTAATGTGATAGATCTTATTAAAATCATTCACAATGTATGTGAATTCTGATATAATGCTTTTTAATGCATGTTTAAAAGACATTGGAACAGTTTAGGTTTAGACGAAAATCCAACAAATTTGTTTCTGTTTTTTTAGGTAAAAGTAACCATATTCAATTTACATTCTGTAAACAGTTAAAGAATCCAACGTTGGCCTGTCGCATAATGGCACATATAACAGCGCACAACGTCCTTGTCAAAAGTCCAGCATCAAATTCCATCCCCTTCTCATGATTATGTAGGCTGAAAATCTCAGGATTTTTAGATCCAAATATATATTTTTCAAAACCATCTTCAGGATTTAAATTGCACAAGGTGGGTTATTAAAAAACATCCATGAAGAAACATGGCCACGAAGGGTCAAATGGACCCCCCCCCCCTGGATTCGCCACTGATGAGTCTATTTCCCATCGTGGGTTTTATGTGACGAAATTTCGTGAATTTTTCTTTCAATTGTTTTCATTTTTTCAAGCTCTAAGGGTTTTCAATGAAATTCTAAAATGAATAAAAAGGGACTATATATGAATTTACAAACATTCTGAATGATTTTAGTCTTATTTTTCAAAGAACTATCATGTCCAAGAAATTTCATGGATGTTTTCTGGGCAGGATTTTCCATCGTGGTCATGAAAAATACTGCAAACCACAGCTACAAAATTTCATGAGTGTGTTTTGTTTCCCTCCCCAATAAGAATAGGCACAATAAAACTGCGGTAACCTTAACAACAGCGATGTCCTTGTTGTGAGACATTGAATGTTCCACCAGTTCATTATGCAATGTGCCGCGTTGCATAATTAAAATGGCAATGGTTTTGTTGGGAAGTGTCATCCATTTTCACCCACTTCTAATCATGTTTTCTAGGCTGAAAATGTCAGGACTTCTATATCTAAATGTCCATTTTTCAGAACCGTTTACAGAATTAGAATCGTCCCAGTAGAACAGCCGCAATTCAACAGCAGGACCCATTGCAATAGTGACATCCTTGTGCAAGGACGTCCTTGTTGCAAGGGTTTGGTTATGCGACACACTAAATAATGCCATGGGTCATAGATGAATAGATATTCAGCTTAGAGACAGCACTCTGTACAGTTTGTTTTGGGTATGTCAAAAATGTATCAACAGCAACTGTTGGGCGACAATCATATTCACTGTTGATCAACTTGTACTGTCCTTTGTTATGGGTTGGCATTCTGGATGAGACCACAGTCCATCCTAAAGTAAGATACCTCTCTCTGATCTAGTATCAGGACAAAATTGTATACCCCCAAGGTTATATACGCATTTCACGTTAACTGGACAGGAAACAATTAATCATATGAGGATCTTTCTGTCTACCATGATCTATACTCCTGAGAGCCCCCAATGGCAAACTTTGTTTGACAGCAATTATCTCTAAACCTACAGGATAATCTGATCACCTTGTGACCTCTTGATGTGTTCCCTACGACATGCCGCGACCCTTGTAAGTGACACGTGTCAAGTGATCCTTGCCATGCTCCTTAGCTTTACAATGACATGGATGAGATCACCTCAGGTTAAGGAAACTTGACTCCTGCAAAACCCTTAAGCGGCATACCCATTTGCTGATGCACCGATAACGACTGTTTTTGTGAAGAGTTGGCCAACAGTAGTCGGCTGTCAGTGTTAATTTATCAAACATGTATATATTAAAGGTGCTTGCAACCTATCCCAGGACTGCCACCTGGTCCATACCTGTGGAACCCCCTATGTGCTATTGTTATACTGCTGCTACACACAAACAGTGTGTCAGTTATTACTTTAGGGATGATAGGGAAGTCTATGATCAAAACGGTAAAACCCTTTGATTTTTGTACAGGATCTCAATATGATCAAGACTTTAAATGTGTAGAGATTTTGAGAAAAAAACACAACGACATCTTTTTTCTGGGATTTTTGAAATCTAAAAACTCAGGTATTTCCCATAGAAACCTATAGTAAATACCTCAAATGTTTACAATTCTCTTACTGAAAAACCAAATGGTAAAACTTGTTTTCCCTCTGACTATGTATTCCTGATGTATCAAAAAAAATACTCAGGAAGTATGGAAAGGTTATCACTACAAGTTAAAATCCTGCTGAATAGGTATAAGTACCTTTAAACATGGATCGGTGCTCCCGTCAGTGCTCCTGTTGGGGCTCCTATCAGACAATGCTGACTGGACAATTAAGGCATACCCAAGCACAGTTGGCCCATAAATCGGCATATGCATACCGATAAGCGGAAAACCAATCTGTACATCAATCTATTAGTTAGCACAATACTTAATACAATAGTTTGAAATATCATATTTGCTTATATTGTGTGACATTGAGTTGCACGAGTTAAAACAATCCGATACATTGCAATGACACTATAAATAATTTCTCGCAATTGCAAGCTTTCAATATATTCTAATTATTAAAATATTTAAAAAAAAAAGTCAAAATGTAAGAGTAGTGCAGCTTAGATTTGTGTCACTTTAATTATCAGAGTTAAGCCAAATTGTCTTCATTTAAATGTTTTGACAACCTTCAATGGGGTGGGTACCCATTTCCACAATTTGCCAGCTAGAATTTACGTTGTTACAATGACTAAATGTTTACAATACAGCACACACAAACATCTTATATATGTATGCAAGCCATGCACATGCCAATCAGGAATAAAGATCAGAGCTTCAATCAACTTAAGGGTTGTTTCCACAAAACGACCAAGTACTTCTATTGAGACTAGTTTGGTGACCAACTCTCTTAACCCTTTCTGATACACAGTGACTGACACCACCTAAAATGCTTTAAGGCTCTATTCCATTATATAGTATTTGCTTGTGGAACCATGAAAAAATACAAGCAAACTGCCGCAAACCTGCTTGCAGTAGGGTGCCGCAAGGTGGAATATAGCTATTTGTAGCCTCTACTAGTACTTGTGGTCCCTTCTTTTGGCCCCTTCTATTTTTCACTGGTCTTTTATTGATTGCTTGTTGTAGGGGATACCAACATGTTGGTATAAAAACCGTAAATTGTTACCTACCGCAAAGTAGAATATAGTCTTTAGTTGTTGAATATGAAAAGGGTTACCAATATATGGCCTCGTTAGTCGTTCTTTGGAAACCTGCCTCGAGTTACAAAGAAATACCAGATAAGCTTCGTCTTAACCTAAACCCAGGTGGATCATGTGTACACATGCATATATATATGTGGCGCCACCTGTCATTACTTATACTAATCTCAGTAGGCCAACTCAACCCCTTTTGTAACCCCTGTCCCAACCCCCTTATTACAAGTCAATGTAATCAACCAAAACCCTTGATACTGTTTAGCCACGAAGAATGCGATACAAATCAAAACCTCTGTATATATACCTTAAACGTGATTGTTATCAGCATGTAAAGTCAAGTTTCTCACGGCCAAGAACCTTGACCTGAAGTAACCCAAATAAGGGTGGATCCAGTATTCAGCGAACAATATAAGCAACTACACATGATACCAGGGGTGGTACCAACCCAAAAATACTTGAGGAGGTTCAAAGCAACTGTCCTCAGGTGTGTCATAGCAAGTTTAAGAAGGTTATCATTCCTTGTAAATCTGAGTGGGTTCCAGGTAAGTTTGAGGGGTTTCCAAGTAGGGACGGTTTCAAATAAGTCTAAAGAAGTTCCAAGTAAACCTAAGGGGTTTCAGGTGGGCTTTACTCACCGAAGTTAATTAATTCTAGAAGATGGTATGTAGAGTTTGGGAAACCTTAACCTACTCGCGTCTGATGATTTATTACAAATGAAACCACTTGTTTACTAGTCATATACTTATATTAAACTAAGTACATAAAAGTCATACTGCAATAAGAGTTAATTAGAGAAGAAACAAAACAAATCCCCTTTGTTACTTGGTTGCCAAGCAACCCCCCTGGCAACTGGAAGTTACATTGAAAACCTGTCCCTATGGGGAAGTGCACTGTTGCTAGGTAAAATTGGGACAGGAACATTCTGTGTAAGATTCTGACACAGTGTGGTAGCGCCATCGAAGAACCCCGTTTCCCTGATTTTTCCACTTTTAAGTTAATTATTCCCATCACGGTTAGATTAGGTATTGTATTGACGTGTAGATTAGCCAAAATCAAGGTGTATGCTGGGAAACATTACTTTTAGTTTTGGTGGTTTAGTTTGCCTTATGATGGTTTGAACGGGACTTAAGATGGTTTGGGGTTGATTTACTATGGTTTGGGGTTGATTTACGATGGTTTGGGAGTGACATACAATGGTTTGGAGGTTATTTACGACCATTTTTTTAGAAACACAAATTGTACATCCATCCTAGGACCCCCCATTGGGGTACCGGGGTGGGGGTTCTGCTCCTGGGCAGAATATAGGCCCCCAGTAGCCCCTGCTGATTGTAAAAGGTGACAATAGGGGGACCATGTACTGACCAAGTGGTCCGTTGGGTTTAATTCCTTGTCTGGGTTCACCAAGGGATGAGGTACAGCAAAATTAATTTCCAGGATTTGTTGCTGTTTGCCCGTCCTATCACCCTTATCTCATAGCTCTATATTATCTCAAGACCATATATCTTAAGACTGACCAAGTCAAAACATGTGTCTGAAAAGTTAGAATGTGTCCTAACTTACTTTCACCATGAAAATGGTCAGTACTGTGCAAACCAACCATCACTCACTCACTCATACCCTAAAAATGAAGTTTTGCGTCGTTTAAG
This sequence comes from Lepidonotus clava, assembly GCA_936440205.1. Taxonomy (NCBI): domain Eukaryota; kingdom Metazoa; phylum Annelida; class Polychaeta; order Phyllodocida; family Polynoidae; genus Lepidonotus; species Lepidonotus clava. Next base: position 4,915,414 of record OW387136.1, on the reverse strand, counting down.
TTACGATGGCTTGGTTTCTCTTACGATGGTTTGGGAGGGACTTACGATGATTCAGGAGGGAACTTGGGACCATTGTCTTATGAAACAAAATTGAACATCCATCCTTGGAGGTCCCCTAACTGCAACTTTCACGTCCAAAGAATATACAATAATTTATAACCCCCAAGGCCGACGAGCGGTGCGTATTTGGTGCGGGTCGTATAGCCAGGTTGTACGTACCGATCACTGTGAACTACTTATTTTCAAGAATTTTTACATATTTTAATTTAATTTGGGTGATAAAATAAGGAAGCGCCTTTGAGGTTGTCCTTGGGTTGGTGTACGACCCATGGGGATTGTACAAACCTCGGGCTTCACCCTTGATATGTGAAGATACCCTATGGGTCGTACAGCCACCCTCGGATGCCCCCCCATGGTGCTTCTTATAATATTGATATTCATATAATATTGATATTAATGTTATTATATTGCTTTCCCTCCAGGTAACATGGCGGACCGACCGGTGACATGACTTCCGCCGGAAGTGGGTCCATCGTCCCGCGAGATGCCAGCGTGACGTCACTGATGACGTCAGCAATGACGTCAGATCCCCCTGACGACGTGGGGCTGGGGCGGCTGTCGACCAATCAGCAGGCGGCTTTCTCTGGCCCCACGTTGTCGCCGCAGGACAGCTGTCTCCGTGAGCGCTATTGGTCGTACTTCCTGGCCTCGTCCCTGATCACCTTCTTCGTGGGGCTCATCTTCATCCTGACGTGGAAACTGGTGCTGCACTTCTTCAAGTCGGGCCAGACCACGGGGCACGCCGGGCGCCACCCCGCACAGTCTCAGGTATAGGCATATATATTAATATATTACCATTTCCCCTTGTCTCAAAGCAGGGGTGGAACCCCCCTTTTTCTCTGGACTGCTAAACTACAAAAAGAGGGGGAAATTTCGCATGTGTATCTGTAAATGCACGTTACTTTAGTAACCTTTATGCTGACCTCACTTTTGACAGTGCACTGGGGGGGGGGGGGGGGGGCATTTTTCTACCTTGGGTCTAGGGGGGCAATTGCCCATTTTGCCCTCCCTCCCCCCTTGGATCCGCCACTTTTTGTCTGAGGGTCCACACCTTTTATATGTAACTGATTGGGGGCCTCTAGTTGGCCAGAAAATTGTATTTTAGACAAACTATTTTAAAATATATATCATGCATGCACCAAGATGACACATATATCAGAGAAAAAGACAGAGATTGTGCCTAGCGATACACATAAAATTAAAATAGTAATTTTGCAACTTTGTATACATTAACAGTTATGGGTGGTTTAATATTACCAATTGACATGGTTCAAAGAGATAATAACTCCAAACATTTTTCTAATGACTAGCGGCCCCTTCCGTAAAATCATACATGTATTGATTGTACCTGATTAACGCCCTTCCCTCCCGCCAGGTGGGGCGGCTGACCCGACTCAAGTGGTACGCCGAGGAGTGCATCTCAGGGCAGACCGTCACCGGAAGGATCATGGTGAGCATGCGCACTGGGGCGTCATAGGGAACATCCCGGTATGGCAAATAAACCCTACCACAGATAGCTGATTTGTAGTATCTTAAGCACCTGCAGACTAATTTTGACCGCTTTTGTTGACAAAACTTCTGTGAAACTACAGAAAATTAATTAAGCACTCTGATATTTCCACCTACAATAAATTCTTTTATGCAACTTGGAAGATATGTTATCTATATGGATACATCAGTTTTTGATACAGATGTCAGAAATCAAAAACATCCTGCCCAATAAAACATTAGAGCAAATCTAAAAGCCTAAAACTGAAAAAATAAAAGTTGTGCACCCCTCCTTGACTCAAGTTTGTACTGTTTCTGTCACTAGGTGTCGCTGTCGTGTGTGCTAAGCATCGGGTCACTCATCATCTACCTCATCGACGCCTCCGAGTAAGTTACCTCAGTATTAGGGGGGTCAGTGGTCCATTGTGTAATGAAATCATCATCTACCTCATCGACGCCTCCGAGTAAGTTACCTCAGTATTAGGGGGGTCAGTGGTCCATTGTGTAATGAAATCATCATCTACCTCATCGACGCCTCCGAGTAAGTTACCTCAGTATTAGGGGGTCAGTGGTCCATTGTGTAATGAAATCATCATCTACCTCATCGACGCCTCCTAGTAAGTTACCTCAGTATTAGGGGGGTCAGTGGGCCATCAGGTCCCTGATCATCTACCTCATCGACGCCTCCGAGTAAGTCACCTCAGTATTAAGGGGGTCAGTGGTCCATTGTGTAATGAATTCATCATCTACCTTATCGAGGCCTCCGAGTAAGTTACCTCAGTATTAGGGGGGTCAGTGGGCCATCAGGTCCCTGATCATCTACCTCATCAACGCCTCCGAGTAAGTTACCTCAGTATTAGGGGGTTCAGTGGTCCATTGTGTAATGAAATCATCATCTACCTCATCGACGCATCCGAGTAAGTCACCTCAGTATAAGGGGGGTCAGTGGCCCACTGTGTAATGAAACAGTATTTAAACAATCAATGTCTCGCAACAACAACGTAACTGTTGCTAATGGTCTTGTTGTGGAATTGTGGCTGTTTTACTCGGCCAATTGTAATTCTGTAAAAAGTTATGATTGGATCTAAAAATCCAGAGATTTTCAGCACAAGAAATTCATTAGAATTTGGTAAAACCGTGCGTGATTTGATGGAACTGTCATTTGCTGTTATAAGTCTCAATATGTGACAGGTCCATTGCACAATGACCGATTGTAACAGCAATTGATTGTAACAAGGAAACCTTTCCTTCTTAATTTGATTGCTGTTATGCATGTTTTTTGCAAGTCTTCACCCTCAAAACAAAACTATTTAGAATGATGTAAATAGCCTGTTATCTTTTCAGGAACTAGTCCTACAGTGTCCCTTTTAACATCAATTTACAGAATTCCATTTGATCCAGTAGAAAAAAAGGTATGGGCATTGCATAACAAGGATCATCTCAACAAAGTTGTCCTTGTTAGGATATCTATCTTAAAGTGATCTTACAGTTATCAATGTTACAATTGTTATTGTGCAATGGGTCACAGTGCCCCGCTGTACAATGCATTTTCGTCGTGAGAATCAAACAACGACAGCACAACGAACTTTTGCTTGGTAACGAAATGTTTCGTTGTAACGAAAATGCAATATCTTGGATTCTAATGAATGAAATTAAATTCTGTAAATTGTTATGAACTAGGAAAAATTATAAAAAAAATCAGTAAAAGTTACAGCTCTTTGAGGCCATTCCACAGTGGCCTGTTGCACAATAGAATTTCGTCGTGAGGATCAAATTAAGATAGCATAACAAACTTTTGCTTAATATTCTAATGAATGAAATTGAGTTCTGTAAATTGATATAAAAAGGGGAAAAATTATAAAAAAAATCAGTAAAAGTTACAGCTCTTTGAGGCCATTCTAAATATAGAAAAAAAATTGTTGCAAAACCATCGTTGTTACAAAACCCATTGTGCAACGAACCACAGTGGCCCGTTGCACAATAAAATGTCGTTGTGAGGATCAAATTAAGATAGCATAATGAACTTTTGCTTAACATTCTAATGAATGAAATTGAATAGGACATGTCCAGTCAAATAGCGGTGCAAAAAGGTCTGACTGGTACCAGCCGGGTGTGTACAGGTGGGTCACCTTGACCAGCGGCCACTGTAACCTGTGAACTATGCAATCAGGCGTGACACCAGTGACCACCACTGGTAGCCGTAGTCAAGACATTGGGGAGTTTGGTGGCCGGCTGGACCCACTTCCAGCCGCTATTGGCGAACACTCCCTATTCTGTAAATTGATATAAAAAGGGAATAAATTATTAAAAAATCAGTAAAAGTTACAGCTCTTTGAGGGCATTCAAAATATTGAAAACAAATAGTTGCAAAACGATCTTTGTTACAAAAATATTTGCAAATAATTTATTATGCAAAAACAAAATGTTTCGCTAATAATATTATTTTCGTTGCTAGGAAACCCATTGTGCAACGGGTCACAGTGGCCTGTTGCACAATAGAATTTCGTTGTGAGGATCAAGTTAAGATAGCATAATGGACAGTTTCGTTGTTACGAAAATTTTTGTTTTTACAAAAATAGGTAATGAATGGAATTGAATTCTGTAAATTGATATAAAAAGGGGGAAAATTAGAGAAAATTCAGTAAAAGTTACAGGTCTTTAAGGGGATTCTAAATATAGAAAAGAATTGTTGCAAAACGATCGTTGTTACGAAAATATTAACAACGAAAAGTTTAGTTAATAATATTATTTTCATTGCTAAGAAAATCATTGTGCAATGGGCCACGTGCTCTGTCTCATAACGGGTTTGGCAACAGCGAGGCTTTGCACCCTCTCGCTGTTGCGAGAAATGGCCCTGTTGCGATGGTTCCCCCTGTTGATTTGCGGTTGTTCGTAAAAAGTTCTGGAAACTAGACATTTAGATCTAAAATCCCTGAAATCTCCAGCCTGGAATAATGATTAGAAATGGGTGAAAATTGATGCCGAATTTCGTGTATAACAGTAAGACTTTGCCAAACCCCCGCTGTTTTAAAGAGCTATATCGCTCCTTCCGTTATGCGACAGAGCAACAGTGGCCCACCAAGAAATAACTCATGTAACAGGGAGCAATATCCTTGTTAAAATAGCCACTGTTGTGCAAAGATTCAGCATCAAATCCCTTGCAGTGAAACGACAAATGTATATCAGCAGGGATGTACCTGTTTTGGGGATTCACTCTTGACTTTGAACTGTTCAAATTGTAATTCTGTAAACTGTTATCAGAAGACGACAATGTAAGCTCAAAAGTAGCTATAGCTTTTAAATTGGAGAAATTTGATGCGAACATATAATGATAGATTACTTTCCAACTAAGTATCAGACATAAACTTCATTACATAATTATCAATCCCCTTCATGTATACCACAAATTCAAGCATGGATAAACCCAAATTGAAGCCTTCAAAATAAGATGAATGATATGTATACATGAGCTGATTTTCATTGGTTTTGTTGTTCCTTAGAATTCATGCACGGTAAGTGTTAGGTTGAAGAAAAGTTTTGTTGAAAGTTGAAAACACCTTTGTTCTTTCACTAATAGTGGATGCCTCTGTTTTGATTTTGTTGTTGGTGCAATTTCCAGTTACCTAATAGATGAATTCTGTTGAATGACGTTTTCCTTACAGAGTATTTGGGTTTATGACTAAACCTGTATTTAAAAGCAAGTCCACACACTAATAATACGTTTGCAAGAATTACAATTCAATAATTATTTACTTGTTATTGAAAAAATAAAACGTACCACACTGCTCCACTAGTGGAAATTTGCAGTACCTACAATTGGATTCCATAGATTTGATGAGAAGTATCAACGACATGTGATGTTACAATTAGCAAGTGATGGTATTTTCTGATTTTACAGAAATCATAATTGTCCAAAAGAAGATTCCACTTATAATATACAGGCGTATTGCATTACAATTGGAATAGTGATCACCGTTTCAAATTCATATAAATAGCAACGAAGATATTAGAAAGGCACATTCAAGTTATTGAACCTGTTGCGCAGACAATGACCGTGAAATGCAAGGATTTTGAAAGTTCGTTGCTACTTTTAATCAATATATTCCCAATGTGAGTAAGTTAAGCATGTGTAGGGTTCTTGAGACAGAGGTGCAAGCATAAAAATAACCATGATAGCAAGCAAGCATTTAATTGCAACTAATAACTTGTCAAGCTGTCCGAACGATCAAACGTATCTCTAGCTACCATTATCAGCCTGTTAGATTTTTGAAATAATGGTACTAATATGCAAATGATAGTGATTCAGGAATCTAACCGAAATAAAGAGTAAAACAAGCTGCATGCCAGTTAACCATAGCTAACCATCTTCTACAACATAAGCATTACATCTTTAAGATGAATCACTATGTAACAAGGCCTTTACAATAATATTATCAACTTTTCCTAGGTATTAGGCTTCAGGCAATGTATTACTTGTGAATAAGCATAATATTAAGCCTAGGCCTATCGGTAAAATGTACGATCATCAGAGGTTGAGATAAAGAATTCAATTGAACGTGAAAGCCAAAATGAGGATTTGATATGGTTAGAATAGCCTAAAGGCTGTATTCCACTATATGATGTTTGGCACAATATTTATGGAAATTCTGCCAATGTTTGGCAAAATTATCCAAAGATCAGTAGTCGCTTACAAATTTTGGTGATCTCCCAAATATCTTGAAGTGGAATATACCAGCAAAGGTCCATGATCTGTGGCATCCTAAAAATCGTGAGCAAAAGATCGTGAGAATCCCTATAAAAATGTTTGTGACTATCAGGAGTACCTACTCACGATCTTTCATACCTGACATTGACACACTCACAATCTTTAGCACTAAAACCTCACAATCTTTAGCAGTTTTATCTGTCTCCTAGTGGAATACCCCCTTATTATGAACACCTGTCACAAATTGTAATGTAAAAGTCAAAGAGAAACGCCACAAAGGACTAGCCATTGATTGCATATGAATTCACCCATCCCACATTGGGTATATCCTAAGGTTGGTCAAGGGTTGGACTAAATAACTGTATAAGCCATCCTGGTTTCCAGGAGTCTGAGTTACTGAAATAAGCAAGAATCATGTTTTTCTATATCCTCAAATATTGCCTGAATATTATGATTTTTGTTAAATTTCATCAAATCACAGATTTGTTAGTTTAATAACCAATCGAAATGCTGTATTTCAGAGCAAAATATGGTTGGACATTATAGGTTGGACTGACAGGCTTTAACATTAATTCCTATGGGAAAAAGGTCGATATATAAAGCTGCATTTTACCAATTTTAGAGGAAAACTGTCAACCAAATTGTTTTGGTAAATTTTGTATTATGCTACTGTCTTCAGGAAATAAGAACAGAGGCAATTTTGAAAATATTTCATGGTAAACTATAATGAGACATCAATATATATATCCATCATACCATGGGGTGGTACAGGTTTCATCTGTAAAAGTTTATGGCGTCACTGATACAGGCAATACATATAACCAACCTCGAAGGGAGTATAAGGGCTGTTATCACCGTAAGCCGGGACCCCAATATCAGCCCGAGGCCAGAGCCCAAAGGGCCGGCTGAGGGCTGATATCGCGGTCCCGGTGAGGGGTGATAACTGCCCGAGTACTCCCTTTGAGGTTGGTTATGGATTTATTATACCTTTTCTGTTAGATCTGAGTTCCCAAGGAAGGATGCACAGCAATCAGTGATGGTGGGGCTGTGGTGCTGCACATTTTTTTATGTTTTTTCAAATAACTCTTTTGATATCTATCAAATCCACAAACAGTAAGCAAGTAAAATGTAGCTAGGAACATTGTGCAGATAATGCATATGTTAGATTTTTTATTTCTTAATGATTTCATTTTTCTATGAATTTTAGAAAAATAAAAAGTATCTGTATTGCCCTGTAGGGTGATACAAGGCTGGTTATCACCCAGGTTTGTATCGCCCTGTGTTAAACTCTTAACTACTAAACTTGTATCACCCTAAGGTATAATAATGATGATAACCAAACTGTTATCACCAAAGTATTATTAGTGCGCAGTGAATGCTATTGTATGTTTATGGTTAATTATAGTTATAGTGCATTGTCCGAGATGATCACTGTCATTAATATTATTGCTAATGGGTGCTAGTCGAGTGGTATGTGAGTCCACGAGATGGGCGCTCAATCCATAACATGAACAACGCTTGGCAGTAGGGTAAGTTTATTGGTGGATACGGTGATGCGTACAATTGCCAGTGAAGAGATGATAAGTTCCTAGGTGTTACAATTCCAATTCACTGTAAGCTTTCTCCTCGGAGTCCGCCTAGTCTCACCTCGAGCCGTAGTGCGGTAGTACCGTGTAAGTCACCAGATGCCCCGTGATTGCGTAGCTATCTAAAACCCCTCGAATCTCTCGATCCGTATTGTCCAAACGTTAATGATTTTCTCTCTGCCCTTACACTGCGTTCTCACTTCTTATAGCAGTCTGGTATTGATTTTTACCCCAGGCATCGACGTCTGTTGGGAGGTGTACCCTGCTGAACATTGCCATCAGGTATATTTACACCTACCAGCGGCACCTGCCATATTTATACTGTGTATTATCGTAAGCTAAGTAATTTGGAAGAATTCTTATTATCCTCTTGTAATCAACTGGTGACCCTTACACTATTTCAATTATCATGCACAAAGTAAATGAGTTAATTTCTACCTTTGTGCAGCAGGATGATACAGAAAAGTAGTTCCACCAGTAGAAAATACTGACAGTAGTCTATACTGCAAGATTTTACTTTAAAATATGGCTAGGATAGAATAAATCCCTAACCGACCAGGGAGAAGGTCCTGAGTGGGTATGTCAGGGGTGGTCAGGGATTCCAGCCTTTAGGGTGAAGAGCATGAGTTGGCAGATACACCCCATATTCAACTGATTAACATATATATATACATATACAATACAAGAAACAAGCTATCTGAGTCTACAGTCTACATTATTTACTCTCTTTATTCACTCTCCCCACAGTGCTGGTACCTAGGAGAAGACCTGGGTGGAGAGCATGAGTCAGCAGATAGACCTCGTCTTCAACACGCTAACACACACACACACACACACACACACACACACACATATATATATATAAGTAAGAAACAAGCTATCTGAGTCTACAGTTTATATTATTTTCTCTATCTATTCGCTCTTCCCACAGTGCTGGTACCCAAGAGGAGACTTGTATACCCTGGGTGGAGAGCATGAGTCAGCAGATAGACCTCGTCTTCAACATTTTCTTCATGATCTTCTTCTTTATACGGGTAAGGTTTCATTTTCTCTACTTAAAGATCTCACCAGACAATTAGCATCCTGTTTAGTTTGCCAGACCACTCGAAAATAGTCTTTATAAGCTCAAATTCTTCTTGATATGTACAACTTGTCATTTTCTTTACTGATAATGTGAAAATGTAGTAGCTTTATTTGTGTGAGAAGTTATATAAAATATATGTGAGCGGATATACATTATGTACTTTAATTTTGTTGTTGCGATGTGGAAGGTGCCTTTTACAGCCTAATCAATGTAATAAGAAGTACCACAGGGGGCATTCAAGGGTGGCTGTATGGCCCATAGGGGTTCATCACATACTAAGGGAAAAGCATGAAATGTGTATGATCCCAATTGGTCTTACATCCAACTGAGGATGACCCTAAAGGTGCGTCTTTATTTTTATCACCCAAATAAAAGTGAAATTATGCGTACTGGCCCCTGTACATACCACTCATTGGCAGTGCAGGTGATAATATACGTGTTTTTTCACAGTTTGTTGCAGCTAACGACAAGCTGTCTTTCTGGCTGGAGGTGCACTCGTTTGTAGACTACTTCACCATCCCGCCTGCCTTCGTCGGCATCTACCTCAGCAGACAGTGGCTAGGTAGGCAGCTTCTTGGATTGGATTTGGACTTTGGTTCAAAGGCATAATATAGTTGTATTGACATTAGCATTAGTATTCTAAATAATTGTAGGTTTAGAAATACTGCCTTGAAAATGTTAGGAAATTATGACAGCTCCCTATTGGGAGTTATCTGTAAATTGGAAATGGGAAAACACTGTTTTGACAAATAAGGTCATATTCACAGCGAAAACGGGTTGGGACGAATTTTGTCTTCGGTGATTGTATTTATGAGATGAAGGTGACAGGGCGACAAACAGCAGGGGATCAAAACCTGGAAATAATTTTTGCTGTACCTCATCCCTTTAATAGTGAACCAAGCACCGACCGGGAATTGATCCCAAAGAACCACTTATATGATCAGAAGGGGCAACTGGGGGCATATCATACACTGAACCCCCAAACCTAAATGATGTTTGTAACAGCAAACAATATCCTTGTAATAACAGTTGGTCTCAGTCATTGTCTAGATACAAAGCATTTTGGAAAATGAACATGTAGGATAATGAACATGGCATTAAGGCTAACATTGGTTAATTCTTTCTTCCTTCTTTTCCTTCTCAAATATCATTCAGTATGTAGGCCTTCTGTTTACCCCAAACAATGAACTGTTTGAACATCATTGTTATGTCTTCACATAATAATTGTAAAACCAACAATTTCTGCAAGCTTTGCACCTCATGTCCTTTCCCGCTATTCTACAGTTACTAAACCTAAGGTACATGTCAAACATTATAATAATTATATCCTGAATAGATCATATATACTTCACAATATGTCATATCACCGTAGGCTTGCAGTTTCTATGAATGTTGTCCTTTCACGACATCCTTCATTACCCAGACATATCCCAGTGTCAAACCGTATAAGATATAATCTGAATAAATTCTCTACATTATCCAAAACAATGTTATTTATTTTATTGAAGGCCTGCGGTTTCTGCGAGCCCTGCGCCTCATGTCCTTCCCCGACATCCTTCAGTACCTGAGCCTACTGCGGACGTCAAACAGTATACGACTGGCGCAGCTTGTCTGTATCTTCCTCAGCGTGTGGCTGGCCGCTGCAGGATTCATCCATTTGGTAGGTTATGCTTCTGTAAAACTATCTGTGAAAGAAAAGAACTGTTCCTCTGTGATGCTAGTTTTATTTTGAGGAATTGATAAACACTATAAACTCATCAAATAAGAAATAATACTTCTTTCCCCTCTTATAAAGCGGAAAAAAGTGGTGAAAATTATCACACCAGCTAACTTTAAAAGGTTTCCATACAGGTTGGTTTCAAGTACTTTCACAATGTATCAGATATTTGTGCAATAACATGATGTTTGCCAAAGTCATTATGTCAACAAATAATCTATTATTGTTTTATGTTCATTTGATGCTATAATGCCATTCTTTCACCTCCAATACCTCATTCCTTTGATAGGTGGAGATTTCTGGTGACCTTTTCAACTATTTTTAGTTACCCCCCATAGCTGTCTTCCTGGGGGTATTTCTACTTTGCCAATGTTTCTACATCACCACGTTATTTTGAACTCTGCTTATGGCGTTTTTATGGTAAAAACATATACTTCAGCTCCAATACCTCATTTCTCTGACAGGTTTTGATAGTATAAAGTTCTTCTTTAACAGATGGAGACCTCTGGGGACCCTTTCTACAACTTCAGCAACCCCCAGTAGCTTATCTACTAGATTAACATGAAGTTTGCCAAAGTCATTGTGTCGACAGATGTTTTACCGCTACTTTTATTAGTTTTTTGATAGTATAAAGTTCTTCTTTGAAAGGTGGAGACCTCTGGGGATCCTTTCTACAACTTCAGTAACCCCCAGGAGCTGACATACTGGGAGTGTGTGTATTTCGCCATCGTGACCATGTCGACGGTGGGTTTCGGGGACGTACAGTGTGAGACCACCATCGGCCGCGCCTTCATGGTCTTCTTCATACTTGTTGCTTTGGTAAGGTATAACATTTACAGCTCATTATATCTGCAAGATAAAAAAGCAGAAAGGGTGCATTGCTTCCCAGCAGTATCAAGTAACCACAGATTTTGTAGTCCTCAAATTGTCAGGTATTGGCCAATACACTAAAGCCCCATACCGACTAAGCAACGTTTACACAGTTGGGCAACAGATCAGCGCCAGGGGTAGAATTGGCCGATTTTAGCACCGATTCAGATCAAACATGTACATTTCAATACACTGTACAAACAGACAATCATAAGCATCGGCTAATTTTAGCACCAATCTCTAAAAGTTGCTTAGTGGGTATTGGGCTTTAGACATGTTTCATATATGAAATACAGAAATCTGAAAGAGTCATCAGACATCAGTCTTTTATTTTCTGTAATCTTAAAGATGTCATCTTCAGCAACTATCAGGTATTGTCCTCCAACTGTTGTTAGATTCAAGTGGTGTAAGTAGATTATAGTGGTTATATCACCAGCGCTGAGCCAAACAGTCCTCACCCCTCCACATTAAGACCTCCCCTGTCACCTGCATCTGGGCAGACCAAGGTGGGTGAGTGATAGGTCACTAAGTACTAGGTTCATAGCAGTGCATGTATGGACCTAGTAGTATCCCTTTCCTAAATGCCTCCCTGAGCTGTGTGTGACAGCATGAGTAGTGGTGGTGGTCAAGCCTAGGGGCACCCCATACACCTAGACTCTTTCTCTTTAAGGGGAGGAGAAAGGTTCCCCCTCATCCTCTTGAAGCACACCTTTTACTCCCTATTATACTTATGTTTGGCTCATTTGGTGAGGGATTTCGCTTCAAGAAAAAGAGGACATACATGCATCCCCTGGTGGTATACATCAATACTAAACCTCTATGTCTCAAGAAGAAAACCTCACCTTATAAGCCTCATGTGAGATATAACAGGGAGGATCTTTGCTCTTAAAGAGGGAGAGGCTATACCTTCCTCTTCCTCTTAAATAAGCAGAAAGTAGGTGTATGCTGCTCGGGGAGATATGTTACAATACCTTTGAGGTCAATAATTCCTTTCAGTTTATTGAAGGATGACAATCACTCATGCTTCAGCGCAACTTGATGGCTATTTTGCTCTTGTCTTAACAAATTATTATGTGCATTTTCTATATGCAGAAGTTATTCAAAGATAGTTCTTTTTTCATAAATAAAAAAACATGAACAAATAGAAATAGCCTAAACATGCACTTATTAATGAAACGTTGATTTTTGAAAGTATCAGTTTTACACAACAGTAAATCAATTATATCTATAAGTCTAAACTAAAATCTAAGATTCTAGGTATGATAAATGTTGCTGCAGCAAATAACTCTCATTCCCCAAAATTAGTATAAATGTAAGTCATATCTACATTAAATCCATGCACTGACCATTTAGATGTTGATTCTTACAGGCAATGTTTGCCAGTTTTGTACCTGAAATTATGGAAATTGTTGGGAGGCGGGAGCGATACAATGGTGCATACGACAAACCCGTAGGGGTAAGGTAAGTGCTTAACCACTCTCATACTTCAACCATTAACCCTCAGTTTTACCCTTTGCCTAACATTCTGCTCCTTCCTACTCTGTTTTCAGGCTCTATTTACCAGCTATGTGCCTGAAATTAAGGAAATTTTAGGTAGTCGTGAAAAATTCACGGGCTCGTATGAAAAACCGCCTGGTTTGCGGTGAGTCGGTATGGTTTAAGTGGGATACACATATGCACATGGCACCAGTCTGTATTAGAGTATTATAAGCCAAAGAACTGTCTCAGAGAAAGCACACTATGCAGTTTAGTTCAGAAGTTGACATTTCAATGTACTAATCAATGTAAATGTTACTTCATTGAAGATCTGATTACTTTTCCTTTTGACTATTTACACTTTATTAAATTGTTGAAACTACCACTCATAGTAGGTTAGCAAGTTTTGTCTATTGGGTTGTGCAAATTGATTGAAATACAGACAAAAGGAAAAATTATCTGATCCTCCCAAAATGATGTAGCAAAGCTAAGATACTGTCACCCTCTATGGAAATTCTGGTATATGCGTGTAAGACAATATGGCAATATAATAAAAGGTAGTATAAGGTGCTGCCACCTGGTGTAATCGATAGTAGGTGGTGGTCAGCAGAGCTAGCTTTGGGACAGTCCACTGCAGCCACCTCACACACAAAAATACCTGAGTAACATAAAATTAATGGAGTAATATTGTGAAATTTTGTAATAAATTGGTGGACCAACTCCCACATCGGTTGACTAGCAGTTAAATTTATTGTTCCTTGTTTACGTAACAACTATATTATATTCTTACACCTGGCTTGGGGAGTCCTTTCTAACCGTTTCTTTGCCTTTTTCAATGACAAAACTTAAGGAATTTTATTTGAAAAGGGGTAAAAGAATTTTAGATTTTAAAGAAAAAGTTTGCACGGTCTGTCTCAGGTGGCACCACCTTAACCATGTTTACAGGGAAAATCACAAAGTGTGTTATCTTACCTTAGAATATCTTACCACTTGATTACAGCTAAAACTCTGATTATGTTGACTTGAAGCATATTCATTGGTTATGAAGTTATTCTTTTGCCAATGCCCTTGAACAAATTGATGGAAATATTTTGTGAAATACTCTGTTGTCCTATACCATAGCTAATGAATCCTTCAATGCAAATGTCATCATCAAAGTTTTAAAAAGAATAGTAAATATTGATGTGCTTTCACCAATTATACCCAAAAGTTAGATTATTGGTAAGAAACAACCTGTTCTGTTTGATTATATCTATTACTTTGACATAAGATACAAGAAGAGAGAATACTTTCAATTAATTAGAATTTTCAAGTTTTGATTGTTTAAGGGTGTGTCAGGCTTTTAATTTATTGCCAATCATATTTCCATTCCCAATTGCTTACACAATGCCATGAAATCAAAGAAATATCTATTCTCATTTAGTTAACATTCTATTCTTTTAACTATACAGCATGCATGTGTATAGAAAATCAGACACTACACAGAAATGCTCATTATTTCTCTTGCTCTTTTCAGGCATGTTATTCTCTGTGGGTACATTTCATACGCATCTGTACAGAACTTCCTGCGGGACTTTCTTCACGAAGACAGGGAGAATCAAAATATCAAATGTGTCTTTTTAGATAGGTAAGCAATATCTTTTTCTCTCGTTTAATAATGAATGTCTTTGCAAACAAAACAGAGAGCTCGCTTCTGCCCTACCTGGGTCAATTTATTACATCTTCCCCACCCTCATAAAGTAGGCCGATTCTATTCACACATCCACCAACACTCACACATCTAAAAATTCACACATCCATGGGCCCATGCGTGATAATTTGAACCCATGCGCAATGACTTTGAACCCACGCGCAATGACTTTGAACCCACGCACTATTATTTCCGTCGGCCTGAATTCTTGGAGGTGTCTACAAATCATGCGTGGGCCACAAATCATCATGCGTGGGCCACAAATCATCGGGCGTGGGCAGCGAATCATCGCGCGAGGCTATCCGTGAATGTTTAGGGAACCCACGCGCAATGATTCCGTCATTACGCGTGGGTCCCCGTGGATGTGTAGGTAACCCACGCGCAATGATTTCCGTCATTACGCGTGGGTTCCCGTGGATGTGAAGATGTGTGAATAGACGGTCCCCATAAAGTACTCCTTAAGTTAAGACTATACATACATACACATACACACATTTATAGTATGTTTGAGGCAAAAAAAAAGAATGGACTTCAGTTGGATATATTTCAGGGAGTAGGCTTTAGGGGGGTAAGGGCCCAGGTGATAAAAGGTTCAGAAGATAAGGGTCAACGTGTATAAGGTCTAGGAGGTATTAAGGAGTCCAGTGGCAAATGGTCAAACAGGTAAGGGGCCAGAGGTTAGGGTCCTAAGGGAAAGTGTCCCAGGGTTAGTCCCCAGGAATAAGGGTCCAATGGATAAGTGTTCAGGGGGTAAGTATCTAGGTGGCAAGTAGCCAGCTGGTAGGTGTATGAAACGTAGAGGTTTAACCTAAAAGAAATGACACATTAATTATAATCTCAGTTTAGATTGAGTCTGTAGGAGGATTCTGCGATATGTTTCTAGGAGTCCAAGATGGATATTGGGAAATTGTTATTAACACATTATTCTTATCAATTGAAACCCTGACAAAGACTATCAAAAGTCGAAATATGTTGATTGCACAATTCTCTCACTAATAAAACAACCTGTCCAACAAAACAACTGGAGTCCGGTTTGGTGTGATTAGACTTTATTTTAAATCTTATTAATTACTTGCAATTCTTTTTCTGGTTTGTTTCAGCAAAACCCCAGACTTAGAGCTGGAAGCCCTTTTTAAACGTCATTTTACGCAAGTAGTATTTTTTAAAGGCACTGCCATGAGCACCAGGGACCTGGAGAGGGTCAAGGTATGTCAAAATTTCTTTTTCTTTTATTTCAGATAACTGTGGTCTTTGTAGCTAGTTCAATTGAAATTTTGTGGCTTGGTGCATCTATATACATGTGCTTACGTATTTTTTGACCGGTGTAGTTCTTTGTCAATATCTGCTCTAGGTGATAGCTGTGAGCTGTTACTTAATTGAGAAGTGATAGAGACAGATAAAACGTACCTAGCATTCGCCTTCAACATGTTTTAAAGGGAGCCAAAACCAATAAGTTCAATGAAATTTTCAAAACTCAAATAATCATGGAAGTTTATTCCTTGAGACTAGTCCTGGCTCATGTTAAAATCTAAACCATGAAATATGGTGAAAAATCATTAAAAACATGACAGCTTATACTTTGCCACTGACCTTAACTGGACCCATCTAACATATTTCCATACTTATCTGAGCTTTGACAATTTTGTCAATTATATTGGTTTTGGCTCCCTTTAAGGACCCCAACATGCATTTTAGAGCAAGTTTCTTTGAAGGTCCTCCGTCTTGAATTCAACATGAACACGCTAGGATTAAACATTAAAAGATCAAATGGTCATTTCCTGAAATTTTAGAATTCCCTAACAACCAATTCTATTGACCAAAATACCTTAAAACTACAAATTGGCTGTTTCATAACATTTTATCATAGATAGTCATATAACATTTCTACAGTAGACATCATTTGCCCCTCTCAGGTGCAGAGTGCGGACGCGTGCCTTATCATGGCCAACCCGAGGTGCCACGACCCGGACGCCGAGGACGCCGCCAACATAATGAGGGTCATCTCTGTAAAAAACTTCCACCAGGACATACGGGTCATAGTGCAGCTCATCCGCTACCAAAACAAGGTAGGTGTACTCTTTGAAGTGTCCATTACATATTGCTATACTATATCCCTTTATGTAACTGTGTATTTTGATATCCATTTCCCCATACCCTTAGAGATTCTGTTGTATTGTTGGTAACCCCTGGTGACTTCATGATAATAATATTCTGCATTTACCTCTACCTGCAGGCATTCCTGGTGACTCTATGATAAAAATTCTGTATTAATATATACCTGCAGGCATTCCTGGTGACTTTTCGATGATAATTCTGTATTTACATATATCTGCAGGCATTCCTGATGATTCTAAGATAAAAGTTCTGTATCAACATGTACCTGCAGGCATTCCTGGTTAATCTACAACGATAATTCTGTTTTTACCAATACCTGCAGGCATTCCTGGTGAACCTATAATAATAATTCTGTATTTACCAATACCTGCAGGCATTCCTGGTGAACCTATAATAATGATTCTGTATTTACCAATACCTGCAGGCATTCCGGGTGACTGTTTGATAATAATTAAGTATTAACGCATACCTACAGGCCTTCCTGGTAAACCTCCCGTCGTGGGGCGTGGCCGACCAGGTGATCTGTCTGGCCGAGATGAAGCTGGGCTTCATGGCCCAGAGCTGCCTCGCGCCGGGCTTCTCCACCCTCATGGCCAACCTCTTCGTCATGAGGTCCTACAAACAGGTAGGACACTCAAACATTCAGAGATTTAAACCCCATTATCAACCGCACGGCCGATGAGCACTGCGTATTGTGAGCAGTGTGTGTTGCCAGGATGTACGCACCACTCACTGTGGACTCTTTTTCTAATAAATTTTGAAATATATTTTTACTGTTGCTTGGGTGATAAAATAACGAAGGACCTTTGGGGGCATCCTTTGGTGGCTGTATGACCCATGGAGATTGTACAAACCTCAGGCTTTGCCCTCGGTATGTGACAATCCCCTGTGGCTAGTGCAGCCATCCTCGGATGCCCCCTGAAGTCCTTCTCATTATATAATGTTTCAATGAATTGCTATATTTCCCATGATTTTCAAAAATTTCCCAGACGGTATTCCTTTAATCTATTGTGTTTATAAGTTTCAAGAGTCTACAAAGCTTTGTAAAGCTATAGAACACTGAGATAGGATTCATTTTTATAGGAAATTTCATTTAGTATATGACTCATTCTTTTAAATTGATTCCTGACCATAGAATTGTCAGAAACTTGAGATAACATTTGATTCTTTAAGGCGGCTACATCCAAATAGGGGCGGGGGGGGGGGGGGGGCACACACAGGCTACACGGCCAGGTGGTTTAGTTCAAATTGAATACCTTTGAATTTAATTGTATATCAAAAAGAATATACAATTCATAATAAAGATAATAAAGTACCATAATTATGGCCTCTGCTTACAACTCACCCATTTAGCCAAACTGTTTTTTTATTGTTTTTCTAATGGTTATTTTATAATATTCTTCAGGTATTTTTAATTTCAGAACATTTCTTTTTGCATAATTATTACTGCATATATAGAGCATAACTATAAACAATGGTCTTATTCTAGGCATTGGCCAAACTTCAGAGGCAGAATTATCGACAGGTACATAGTTGTATATGTAAGGTGGTACGGTCCTCACCTGATCACATCACAAGCTTTTTGTGCAATTCCTTCATAACGCTTAATGCTGATTGGCAAAATAAAAATCATCTTCATTCTATAAGGGACTAAGATAAGGAGGGTCTTATTATGCAAATGAAGGATGTGCATTTCAGAGGTAACAGAAATAAGATATAGATTAGATTTCCACTATGAAGGTAGGGAAATAAATCTTATATATCAAAGTTAGTCTGATGAAAACAGTTATAAGACACAAAGACCCCTCGACGTGAAAATCTTTCGTGAAACCATTTCCAGAACCTTTTATCCTTTACCATTATAATTCTTTTCCATCACAATCTAAGCACTGCAACCTTATTAAATTAACATTAAGCATTTAGAGCTTTTCTATTAAGGCAGGATGATGAAATTGTTATTCATATTGTCATTCTTTCACCTACTCAACATAAACTATTTTGCTTTTGCCTGTGGCAGCTATATTGGCAATTAATTCCTAAATGAAATTCTACTGAAAGTGTACTGAAAGTGTGTTGAGCATATGAAGAAATTATGTGGAATGTGTGTATAATGTGTGTGAAAAGTGTGTGGAAAGTATGTGGAAAGAGTGAAGAAAGTGTATGGAAAGTGTGTGGAAAGTGTGCAGAAAATGTGCAAGAAGTGTGTGGAAAGTGTGTGGAACATGTGCGTAAAGGGTGCGGAAAGTGTGCGGAAAGTGTGCAAAAAGTGTGCAGAATGTGTGTAGAAAGTGTGTGAAAAGTATGTGGATAGTGTATGGAATGTGTGCGGAGAGTGTGCAGAATGTCTGTGGAAAGTGTGTGGAAAGTGTGTGGAATGTGTGCGGAAAGTGTGTGGGAAGTTTATGGAATGTGTGCGGAAAGTATATGCAAAGTATACAGAAAGTGTAATGAAGGCATTTGCCTGCTGCATATAGATGATCGCCAGGAAACTTTAATGATAACCGTCATGTTGGGAAATATTATAGGCAATACCCACTTTCGTGTTTTTCTATGAGTGAAAGTATAACGTGGTACATCATCAATTCGCTTTTGGTCAATTTTATCATAACAATATCTACTTCAAAGCATTTTTTTTTCTTTTGGGAGGGGGGGGGTCTAGAATTTCTACCAAACGTGGATTATACAGGAAAATTTACGTAACAAGTATACTCTCATAAGATAAATAGATTTGAAGTAAGGGGTGAAAACATGAGAAAAAGACATTCTTACTGATTTTCTTGCTATTGATTTTTATTTCAATGCCACTATTGGTTATGCGCCACTAAGCCCTTGCAAAGCCTTTGCTTACACAATAAGACTTCACTGCGATTCCTTTTGAACCATCACTTCTTGCCTTAGAATTGTCTATGACAGTTCAAAATTAATAGACTATTTTATTTTGGTTTCTAACTTCAGATTCTTGTTCCAATAGTTATGTTTTGCTGTTGATAATATTACTCACTAGAGATTACTTCTTTCTTTCAGGTTATAATGCCAGGTTAATTTTGTATGATTGTTTGTATGAGGATGTTACCATTATTCAAGTTGGCAATGCATAATACAGTACAGCAATTTTTACAGTGATGTTGCTGCTTTCTTCATGTCTGCCTAGGACCTACTAGGATTATGTTAATAGCCACTCCTTCCTTGTGCTTTTGGTCAATTTTTTTCACCACAAAAAAAAACATAATGTCGAACATGTACAAAGCTACAGTAAACCATTCCCAAGAAGTAACAGCAGAGACCTTGTATGTATGTATAATAAATATATTGAGACTGGAAAGCTAGAGGCAAACCTGTTATTCACTGCAGGGGCACCACCTGGGCCGTGGTTGGCCTCGAAATGGGCTGAGCATTGTGGCCATGTACTGGTGCAATATGGGGTGCCACTAAGCTATTCCCAGAATATGCAGGTAATGATCAGACCATGGTCAAGGTGGCTGGCTTCCAACCGGGAAATGGTCACATAGAGGTCCATAGAGGTGCTTTCCAGTCTTGATATATCTATGTATCTATATTATATATATACATACAGGGTATCTGGTAACAGGTAAAAGTCTGAGTCTTTTGACACAGATCCTCTAGTGTCATGTTACCTTTTTAAAACACCAGGGGTCGACACTGCATACAATCTGTGCACTGAACTTCCATGAAGGTCTGAGGAACTCAGTTCTGTGGCCCTTGACCCTGAAATCTTTAGAGCTATATGGGCAATACTTTGCTTTGGTATATTATATCCTTTTTAAAGTGTATCTGGGTGCCTGGTATAATGTTATGATACCATTGCAGATGTCCTTTGTCCATTTACATGAAACGAACAAAAACATGAGTCCACACTCTTTTTAAGACTGATTTGCTATTCCAAAAGGAATTACCTATAACTATGAAATTTAATAAAAGAAAACATGTAAAACAGATCATTTTCTAATTTCTCTAATGCCGCGTCCCCACTTGGACGATTAACAATGGCGACTAGTGAATTTTCCCGGCGACCAAGTAAGAAATATTGGTCGCTGGGTGACTAAGTAGTCGCCGGGCTACTAAAAAATTAATCCCCACATGGGGACGCTCTTGTTATTAACCTGCTGGCGACTAGAGGCCACAAGAGGACAATTTAGTATGTCGCCCGGCGACCAACTAATGGCCTGAGGCTATGGGGAAATATCAAACATGTCAAATATTTTGCTAGAAAACCACGACGACTAATGGTTTGGTCGCCAGACATCACGGCGCCAGTATAGAGTTGGTCGCCGGGCTACTAACTCCCTTGGTCGTCCGCCGATCAAGTAAATCTAGTCGCCCAAGTGGGGACCAGGTATTAGATTATAATTTAGATTATAATTTATTGTGTACTTAAAACTTTAAAGGCTGTTACCCTTTTCCAAATTGACAGCTTAAAGAAAAGGGATATTGGGTGTTGCTACAATTAAGTATTGAATTATCATACTAATATATTATCACTTCTAGAATGTTTTAAAATCATTTATTTTCTATAATCACTCAAATCTATATTCATTTTTTTAATGTGAATTTGATAAGTAATATCTTAATTGCAATTTAAAAAGAAATACACCAGGTGGTGTGGTGCCCAAGTGGTCACCCTACATTCCTCGTAAACTGGACATGGTGACATGGACTGATATTGGGCTTAATGAGCAACAAGTACATACAACATGTTAAATATTTCTGAAAACTGAGGCATGACACAAGGACCCCTGACCCTAGTAAGGGCCACAGTTTTCTACATCTGAACCCTGCTTATTCTTTTTTTTTTAGGTTTTACGCAACCTGCAGAGAAGGAGATCATACATGGTACATAGTAGTCTAAGAAAACCAAACATGCATGCACAAATATATAACTATGTAGTTTACCTTTAAGTGTGGTTTTAAGTGTTAAGGTGTGATTGGTTCGGGAAAAGTTCAGAGGTTTGTTAAATTACATTTTAATGTCCTTTTTACCCTTTCGTGTAGGAATTATAAGAGGCATGTAATTTAAGTATTACTCCCATTGTATCTATTAAGGGTAAAGGTGTCTGTATACCCTCTTAGGATAGGGCATTATAACTGCAGAATTATAACTTCAGAATTATTTTCTATTCAATGAAACTAAACATTGAATAAGGATAGAGAACAGTAGTTTGGGGCAGATTTAGGTAGAGGCAAGTCCTTATTTTCTTGTATTTTATGCAACTTCAGGCTAATTTTGGCTTGTTTTGTTTTTATATATTTTATATGTTATTTATAGATACTATGTTTTTGGATAGCCAATTTTCAACCTAATGATAACAATCTTGTGAAAGTCTGAAAAAGATGTTAAAGAGAAAGGTAATTTCTGAAAACAGTCTCAATATTTTGTTTCCAATACAAATTTTAATCACTATTTAGAATATCAAAAGACAGACCTCTCTTCAAGACTTCTGCCTATCCTTGAATCTTACTAACTAATACTATAGAAATTAATTAGGCCCTAAAGATAAGGTATTCTTTGTATATAATGGTAAATAAAACACTGGGATGTGCATATCAAATACACTATTATGCAGACAGCATATTTAGTACGGTCAGGTATTTTCTAGAGATAGTGTGGGTTAGTATTCGATCTTAAGGTAGATGTGTATGTTGCGACTCTTATATATGTATTCGCCCAGGCTGTGGACATCATCTGCATCTTCCCTAAACATCATCTTTAACACAAAAACACAAATTAGGTTAGGGTTAAGGAACATAGTTAGATTTTGGTATGAAAAACATCATTACTTTTAACACAAAGCATTATACACCAATCCACAGACAATTACATTAAAAGTTTTTTAAAAGAAGAGATTAGAAGAACACAAATATTCAAAAGATCTTTTATGCTTCGGAGATACTTTTCGCCCGCTTGATTTATAATACTGGAGCGCCTGCACTTTTCCTCCCTTATTGAGTTAAATCTGTATGAGCTAAAAAACACTTATTGGTTTCTCTGTCCTCAGTCTAAGAAGGCGATGCAGTGGCAGGACCACTACTTACAAGGGGCAGGCATGGAGATGTACACCGAAACCTTCTCACCCGCCTTCCATGGACGACCCTTCCCCATGGCTGCTGAGTAAGTACAGGCAGCAAACCTCCCATACTGTTGGCTGAGTATCAACACAAAGTTGACACATTTCACATGTCTCCCTGTTTGAGGTAAATGTGTGTGACCACTGGGGCACCACTTGGTGTATTTCTTTGGAAATTGTAAATAATTGTAAATAAGACATTGATTTTCTATTCGTTTGAAATATATAATTATATCTTCATGAAGTAATGAGTAAGGTGAGTAATATGGCGAAATTCAATTTTAAATACAATTTGTTAGCAAGGTGATTCTAAGTGTAAATCAGTCCAAAAATCGTATTAGTAGTAGTAACACCAAGTCATCTTTGTTATATCTATCTAGACCAAGGTAACCTCTTGTAAAGGCACAGCAAATATTTGTCTTTAAGTCTTTAAGAAATTAGAAAAAAAAAAAAAATAAGTGCAGGAACTCGAGTTTTTATTTCATTTCATTTTTCCAACAATAAGCAAACCTCTCACATAAGCAGTAAGTCCATTGAATTGGAATTCACAGATCATAATGGTGCACCCAGATTTACTCTAAGTAATCAAGTGCCTGAGTGAAATGTAAACTAATCTATAGTTCTGATCATAATTGCTTTCCTACCTTCATAGATGCTCTTCAGTATTAGAGCCAGATCCAGGGGATCAAACCAGTCTCGCCCCTTCCCCCTACATTTATTAGTAGATACCCAAACTTCATAAAAGGTGAAAATTAGACATGCACATACACAAAGACCCAAAACGTGGGTACTTTACCTAAATGTGTACATCCCCTCCCCCTTTTCTAAAACGCTTGCTCCATCTTGGAGTTGGTCCTTATGACCTTGGGTACGTTTCATTATCCGATAAACAGTTTAAACGGGATGATATACTCATGGGTCTTTTAGTGCACAAAGTGCTATCATTATTGTAAGTTATTATTTTAAGATTCAAATCCGATTTAGATACCTATCATGAGACACTGTTCAATATTAATTTGTTTCGTTAAATAGCATACTAACTGGAGTATTTAAAATTAAAGAAAGCATGAGGTGAAAAGGCCTTCAGCGATCTAAATAGAGACCAACACTTTATTCAATTTGCAGTTGCATGCTAAAGGAATCTATTCAAAATAGGATCCCTCAGTTGGTTTATGAACACAGTATCTATGCTGTTTATCGTTTGATTTGCTTATACCACTTTGATTTCAATCATTTATATCAGACAATTGAGACCTTTCAAGATTTGAATTAGTGCACAACTATCTAATACTAGTTTGTATGAGTGCAAAGACATCTATGACTAGTTTGTAAATATCTATTCCAGGATCTGCTACACCAAGTTAAACTTACTTCTGATTGCGATAACTGTGCGATCGGCCGATGAGACGTATCAACAAGTATCGCTAAACCCAGGTCCTGATGCCCTCATAGAGGCAGATACCACAGGCTTCTTCATCTGCCAGTCTGAGGAGGAGGTCAAAAGGTAAAGTGTGAATAAAATGAGATCTTTAGATCTCATGAAATCTAATTATCCTGAAAGACAAAAAAGTCTTTTCATTTATCAGATCATCATATATTATTTCTTGAACTGGTAAATATCTTTCTAACTTAATCAATTCATTGTCTATCATGTGTTTGCAGGGCGGTTAACTTCTGTCGAAGCTGTCATGGTGGCGCGTTGGTTGCAGAACAAATCAAACCCTGCCTGTGTAATGGAAAATGTATGTATATTATGGCTTAAGCTTAAGAGGTTTTCCGTTAAGTAGGCACTCCTCAAACGGGATGGGTTGTCCAAAATTCCTTTCTATGAGCAAACATTCTCGTATAAATCCAATTCGTACTGTAGTGGAGTGTGTTGGGGGCGGTTGGGGAGATGTGTCCGAAATCTTTGAAAATGTTACTTGACGTAAAACATAGAAGAATTACTTCTGATTTAGTAAAAAAGGGAATTCCTCCTTGAATGATTCTAGAAGACTGTAGATCGTCGAATGAGTTCAACCCTTTTATTTTGTGAACACTAACTCCACATTTACTAAATATAACTGAAGCAAATTAACCTAATCTAGGACAATCTGAATGTGTTCTATGCAAATCTGAGGTGATTTAGTGAATATGAGTAGTTTCAAACTTACAATTGATACCAGTATTTCGAGAAACTGCTGATACCCAATCAGAATTTAAAAGGTTTAGTTCTAACAAAAGATTAAGCTCACTCAACTTGAAAACAATATAGACAGAATAGCCAGTTGGAATCCATTTACATTTACATGCCATCCCCTTGGATCTTACATTGGTCCCCTTCTGATTCACATATTACCCCTCAGATTTACATGAAACTCTCTAGCTTTTGATACCTCATCTGGCTATTACAAATGTCCTTGTACGTACCAAAATCTATTTCTTTTTACAACAAGTCTTGCATAACTGTTGAAAAATCTTATTCCATCAATTCATGCAGTAAAAGTAATGCCAGCAACAGAGGCGGTGAATGGAACAATGACGATGGAGGATGAGGACTGGGATGCCGGGTTTGACAACCAAGGCAGGGGAAGCCGGACACTATCTACTGTCTCAAAGTGAGTGTGACTATTGACCTTCAAAGGTCAGTTATCAGGGGTACACCCATCGGGGGCAGGGGGAAGGGAGCTGATATGGACACTGGGTTTGACAAGGCTTTGGCAGCAGTCGTTATCGACTCTCACGAGGTGAGTTTGACTAGAAACTTACATGGGTTGATAATTAGGGCAATATCCATTGGGGGCAGGGGGTTGGGGCAGGGGGCAGGGGAGAGGAATTGGATAGTTGTTTTGACAACCAAGGCTGGGGCAGCACATCACTATCTACTCTCTCAAAGTGAGTTTCACTGTTGACTTCCAAAAGTTGATAACTAGGGCTACATCCATTGGGAGCAGGGGGCGAGGAGAGGATTGGGTTTGAAAACCAAGGCCGGAGTAGCAGAACGTTATTGACTCTCTCAAAGTGAGTTTGACCATTAACTTGCAAATGTTAATTACCAGGGCTACATTCATTAGGGACAGGGGACAGGAGGGCATTTGGTTTGACAACCAAGGACGGAGCAGCAGGACATTATCCACTCTCTCAAAGTCAGTTTGACTATAAACCTACAAAGGTCAATTATCCGGGTTACATCCATTTGGGGCAGGGGGCAGGGGAGAAAATTTGGACACTGGGTTTGACAACCAGGGCCAGGGCAGCAGTTGTTATCAACTCTCACGAGGTGAGTTTGACTAGTAACCTATAGCTACATGGGTTGATAATTAGGGCTATGTCCATTGGGGGCAGGGGGCTAGGGCAGGGGGCAGGGGAGAGGAATTGGATAGTTGTTTTCACAACCAAGGCTGGGGCAGCACATCACTATCTACTCTCTCAAAGTGAGTTTCACTGTTGACTTCCAAAAGTTGATAACTAGGGCTACATCCATTGGGGGCAGGGGGCAGGGGAGAGGATTTGGACATTGGTTTGAAAACCAAGGCCAGAGAAGCAAGACGTTATCGACTCTCTCAAAGTGAGTTTGACCATTAACTTGCAAATGTCAATTACCAGGCCTACATTCATTGAGGGCAGGGGATAGGAGGGCATTTGGACACTAGGTTTGACAACCGAGGACAGAGCAGCAGGACATTATCCACTCTCTCAAAGTGAGTGTGACTATAGACCTACAAAGGTCAATTATCAGGGTTACACCCATTGAGGGCAGGGGGCAGGAGGCAGGGAAGTGGATTTGGACACTGAGTTTGACAACCAAGGCTTTGGCAGCAGGACGTTATTGACTCTTCCGAGGTGAGTTTGACTAGTAACCTACATGGATTGATAATTAGGGCAATATCCATTGGGGGCAGGGGCCTGGGGCAGGGGGCAAGGAACAGTAATTGGACGCCTGGCTTGACAACCAAGGCCGGGGCAGCACGTCACTATCTACTCTCCCAAAGTGAGTTTCACTGATGACTTCCAAAAGTTAAATACTAGGGCTACATCCATTGGGGGCAGGGGGCAGGGGAGAGGATTTGGACATTAGGTTCACCAACCAAGGCCGGAGTAGCAGGACGTTATCAACTCTCTCAAAGTGGGTTTGACCATTAACTTGCAAGTGTTAATTACCAGGGCTATATTCATTGGGGGCAGTGGATAGAAGGGCATTTGGACACTAGGTTTGACAACCAAGGACGGAGCAGCAGGACATTATCCACTCTATCAAAGTGAGTTTGACTATAACCTACAAAGGTCAATAATCAGGGGTACACCCATTGGGGCAGGGGGAAGGGAAGAATATTTGGGCACTGGGTTTGACAACCAAGACAGGGGCAGAAGAACATTATTGACTCTCTCAATGTGAGTGTGACTATTGATCTACAAAGGAAAAGCATCAGGCCTTTATCCATTGCGGGCAGGAGACAGAGGAGAAGACTGGGACAGCAAGTTTGACACCCAAGTGTTTCATGCATCTTTCATATTGCCTAGCATGAACAGATGACATTCTTAAGATAATGATGTAGCCTACGTTTCCTAAAATCCAACCCTTCCTGGCTCACCATATTGAACTCAGTATTTGTTCAAAAGCAGTTTAATCACTGTAACTGTACATCCTTTCCATATTTTAGAACACCTGAGGCACCAGCACCAAGTACGGAGAGTTTCGAGATGAAGTCCAGCGACAGGTCTCCCCGGGACATTATGACTGTGGCCAAACAGTAAGTCTGTCTTTTTTTTAAAACCTGTATTCCTCTAAGTAATTCTGACTATAGAACATTTGAGAATTTATCACTTTCTCTATTGTGGTTATTCAGGTGCACCAACAGGCTAAATCCAAACTTGATCTGTTTTCCCTCAGTCCAGTCCTGAAAGGGTTGCAACAGATCAGGGAAAAGTCAGGGAATTTTGGAATTGGTTAGGGAAAACTGGAATTTCCAAATATGTCATAGCCCCAAATATAAATAACAAAGTTAGAATCTGTGCATCACATGAAACTGGTGTGGCAAAAATTATTTGGTAAACTGTAGCTCATTGACAGGCATGTGGTGATTTCAAGTTGTGTTGCTGTGATCCAGCATCATTGCCTTGGCTACAAGAGTTGCCAAGAAAAGGATTAAGGCACCGTGTTTCAAAAGTGTGAGAGTGGGAGAAGACTGTTGTAGGGATCATTCAAGGCTGTTTAGAGACAGGATTTTCTTGGTCAGGGAAATTGTTGTTGCCCTATTTTTTACACCAAAATGAATAACTCATTAGAAGTGTTATTTTTGTTTTTGGATTGTATAACCGTTTACAGAACTCAGATCTATTTGATACAAAAGCAGTTAACTTATATGAAAAACACCATCATTACTATCATGAGGAGAGAATTATCCAATATAATTTCGGGCTCGTGGGATGATCTAGTGGTTAGCATGCTGGCATTGCACATGGCCAGCCCGGGTTCACTCCTTGGTGCTGCCTGTTAGACCACCTCACCTAGCCGTCATTTCCACCACCATAGACTCAATCACCAGAACTTTGTACTACTCAAAAACTGTGAATTGGTCTCGCTATAGCTGAAAAATTGCCGAGTCGACCTTAAACGCCAACACATCATCATAATCACCACATCCAATATAATTTTTTCTCTCTCAGACTAGAGGAACAGCACAGTACGCTGGTCAGCAGAGACCAGTCCCGGGACGTCGCCCCTGAAGAAGTCTTCGACTCCACCCTGCTGTTCCACTGGTGTCCGGATAGGGCCTTCTCAGATGCTATTCTGGTGAGAACATCATGTTTAGTTTTTTTGGTTCTACTGTGATATAATCATTGTTGGGGAAATATAGCTCTGTGTCCCTTGTTCAAGCAAACTAGCAGCAGTAACAATAAGGTTTATTTTGGAACAAATAATTATATATTATAATAAGGAAATTCATATCTTGAGGTATTTGTGCATTACTAAAAGTCATTACCATGTTCTATTGTAAATTGTGATTTAATGGCTCAGGTGTCATTTAGCTGATCTATCATCAACAATAACTTTAACAAAATAGGGTTCCTGCTTCTTTACATAAATTGGGGATGAACTGCTTATTGAAATAAAGTCCACACTCTTATCTTGACAATAGCTATTCTAGCAATTAACATTACTTATCTTTATCAATTTCCTAATTCCAGTCTCACAGCCGTAACCGTGAGGTTACGAAGCGGTTACGTGACCACTACGTGGTGTGTCTGTTCGCGGACAACGACTCCCCACTGATTGGACTGTGTAACTTTGTCATGCCCCTTCGGTCTAGTAACCTAAAGGGCACTGAGCTGAGGCCCATAGTCATCGTGGCCAGTGAGGTGTATCTGCAGAAGGAGTGGCCAACTCTCGCCAACTTCCCCGAGATCTATGTCAAACCCGTAAGTGCTTTTCTTTGATATTTCGATATGTTATTTTTGGTGTCTTTTTTTCCATTTTCCATTGGTGTCTTTTTTTCCTTGCATGGTTTAGCAGGATTTTGGTTCTGCTTACCAGACTATCAACTTCATCATGCCTCTATGGTCCAGTGACCTGTAGTCCACTGGAATGAGGCCTATGGTCATCGCGGCCAGCGACATTTATGATTTAGCTACAGAAAGGCTAGCCGATGCTCTACCATTTCATAGCATAACGGCTAACTCTTCACTGGGGCACCAATTCGACCATATCTATTGTTTACAAAATTTTATATTATGATACATTATATTCATTTCTGATTTTTATATTTATTTTTCTTATATGAATATAAATAGGTATAGGAATAATAATAAATGATCAATAATTTAATTTTAGGGACTTCTATTTAGTCATATGAAATTTAAATTTAGTTTCCTCTTTTTCCATTTGCAGGGTTCTCCCCTGAACCGGTCTGACCTTCGCTCTGTCAAGGTCAACCAGTGCAGCATGTGTGTCATCCTGAGTGCGAACGACGCGACCACCGAGGACCCGACGCTCGTCGACAAGGAGGCCATCTTGTGTTCGCTCAACATTAAGACCATGACCTTCCAGAACCTGGCCGACATCTGGAAGTCGTCGCCCAAAAGGACTCTGCAAACCCTCAGCTTCATGCGCCAAAGTATGGACTCTGTCACCTACGAGAGTGAGAACTAACCCGGGTTTATTGACTACTGTGCAGTGTCAGTAGGCAATGGGTGTGCAGCTTAGTTAGAGCTTACTAATGTCAGAGAATCATATTACATCACATTATTATGATTCTCTCTGCTATTGTGCAGAGATGCCATTTGCCCTACTTTTCTAGGATTTTCTACTTTTTGGTGATTTTAGATTGCGCAACTGATTTATCCTACATCACTTTAACATCTATTTTAGGGTGTTTTGTGTCTAGTTCTATTCAAATACAAATTCAGTCTCAGATTTCTATTCAGAAAGATTATTTCCCTCCTTGTTGCCTCTGGAAAAAAGAAGTAGGAAAGGGGAAGTAGGAAAGGTGTTTCCCACTTTTCCTAGTTTTACATCAATTGGAAATGACATCTCTGAAATGAATGTCAGATATCTAGCTCTCTAGGTAGTTGTATTCTTATAGTTGTATTTCTAACACATAGCTAGTTAATTTGTACAGTACATGTGTAGAGGTTTCTAATCATATTTAACTTTTGCAGTTTTATTACCCACCAGTATTTTGTGAAGGGTGTATTTGGGGGAGGGTAATGTAAATTATGATGTTAATACTTGCCTTGTTACCCTGCTGCATGCATTGTCTTTCCAAAATATTTTTTTCTATCAGAAGTTCATTGCATGTTTTGTTTTTTCAGGAGCAGTTGCAGGTCAACCTATGATGCAAGCTGAGACTACAGGGGCTTGTATTGCCATGGTAACTGAACTAGGTGAGTTAAGTAGGGCCTTATTTAACAAAACTATATCTTTCCCAACAAGATGTTCATGGGTTTTATGAAATATTGAAATTTTTAGACGAGCAATGTGTGTGGCGTTGTTTAATAAAGTCTGAAAATGACACTGTGTTTTCTTAAGACATGAAACCAAATTCTGTATGTTTTTTCATGAGAAGGGGACCCTGAATTTGTCAGGGAAATCAATTGTAGGTAAGGAGATTATTACTTTTTTGAAGTAATATCCAATAGAATCGTGTCTTTGATAAGTACGCACAATGTACTGCTTATGACGCCTCCTCTAAAATCCATGATTAAAATTTGTGAAAGAGAGAATTAATTCATGAATAGGAAAAACAGTCATAATGGAATCTAAGATTTTATGTATTTTTGGGAGTCCCTAGTTATATCTATGCAGTATTGTAGCTATTGGTGGGGACTCCCTCAATCAGTCATGTCTTTAGTTATTTAATTCTCATTTTTCTCGGTTGACCGGTTACACAATCTTATACTCAGCAATTGTAGGGCATTGTCCTCCAATATTTCTTAGAATCAGGCAGTGTTAGAAGCAAGAATTAGGTTACATAACCACTACCAGAGCCACACAGCCCCAACCTCCACTCTCACCTACAGGTGGACAGGTCTAGGTGGATGAGTGATAGGTCACTCAGTGCTAGGTGTCTGGCAGATCACGCATGGCCCTTTCCTAAATCCCTCTTTGAGCTGTGGACGACAGCAGGAGTGGTGGTGGTCAGTGCCTATAGCCCATATTATAGCCTTCTGGTATTGGGAGGGCCTTCAGTTTACTGAAGGATGACCATCACTCATGCATGAGCGGAACTTTGTAGCTATTTTGCTTCATGCTTTTCAAATCAATTTTTAGTTTCTTTTATCCTTTGTTTCTTTTATCCTTCGATCTACAACAGAAGTTGTCAAAACTATTTTATCCTTCAGACAATGACTATAACATGCACTTTCTAGATAAGCATGATGAAGAAATGATCATAATTTTCGTCTGTGAACTGATGATATAAGGTCCTGTCAATGTGGATTTTCAGCAAATGGTGATAACCAATCAATGTGTTTTAATAATGTTATGTCTGTTAGCCAATGACTATAACATGCAGCTCCTGAATCAAGGTGATGGGGATGACCCCAACACTCCACTCAATATGACTCAACGGTCTACATGACCCAACCCTTCGCCTGTGATCTCTGATATAATGTCTTCTTACTGTTTTATCTTTCAGCCGATGACTATAATATACAATTCCTGGATCAGAATGATGAGCATGTCCCCAACACTTTGTTCTACATGACCCAACCCTGCGTATAATCTCTGAAAAAATGTCTTATTACTATCTTATCTTTCAACCGATGACTATAACATACAATTCCTGATCAGAATGACGAGCATGACCCCAACACTTTGTTCTACATGACCCAGCCCTTCGCCTATGATCTCTCATATAATGTCTTCTAACTGTTTTATCTTTCAGCCAATGACTATAATGTACAGTTCCTGGATCAGGATGATGAGGATGACCCGGACACCCCGCTCTACATGACCCAACCCTTCGCCTGTGGTCGGGCGTTTGCAGCCAGCGTTCTGGATTCTCTCATGAGCACGGTTTGTCATTTGACTTTTGTCCTCAATTTTCACCATTTGCATCTCACTAGGCCCAGACGATGATCCCGGGTTCCAATTTATCAAGATATTTTTTACCTATCAACTAACTTTTACAGTTTTTGCTGCCCTGCGACCCAGTATTTTGAGAATTTGTTCCCCGACAGAAGTTGAAGAATTACTAGCCAACTACATATGTTTCAATCATTTTAAGTAGTAAGAACAGGATCAACTTCTCAGGATAGTGGCTGCCTAAAAAGAACAGTGACTCTTTTTTATTTTACTTTTTATCTGGTCATTAAATCTTCTATATATTAAATATTTATTAATATTTTCACGAAGATCATATATATATATTAGATGTGAAACTAAAAGAAATAAGAAATTAAGACATTTATAACTATTATTAGTCTTCCTTCCTCTAGGCTTACTTTAACTACGAGGCGCTGAACCTGATCCGGACCCTTCTGACAGGGGGTGCCACCCCTGAGCTGGAGTCGATGCTGGCCGAGGGGGTGGGGCTGGTGCGGGGCCAGTTCAACCCCGAGCAGCTTAGTACGCGCCACCGCTGCAGGGTGGCGCAACTGCCACTGGAGGACGGACTCCTCGCACCCTACAGTGTGAGTATACAGGATCCTTGTGTATAATACATGTATGTATGTATGTATGTATGCATGCATGCATGTATGTATGTATGTATGTATGTATGTATGTATGTATATGTGTGTGTATGTATTCATGGATGTGATGTGTATTGGCTGAGGGGTGGGGCTGGTATATCAAGCACCTTATACCTGCTAATGCATGGACTCTCCAACTTTATGCCCTCATAAAGTGAGTATGCATACCCTTGTATGTATGTATATATGTTTATGTATGTGTGTACATATAAGTGTGTGTGTATGTTTGTCTGTGTGTCTATATGTATGTATGTACGTATGTATGTACGTATGTACGTATGTATGTATGTATGTTTGTATGTTTGTATGTATTTGCCGAGGGGTTGGGCTGATGCTGGGCAAGTTCAATTAGAGGATGGCACAGGTGCCACTGGAGGACAGGCTCTTTGAGCCCTATTGTTTGAGTATAGAGACAGAAGCCTCGTATATATGTATGTATTTTATTGGAGTAGAGCTCGTGTGGGGCCAGTCTAACCCTTGCTGAGCCGCTTAGTACCTGCCACCGCTTAGGACGCCCCAGCTATGGTCTCCTCGTAACCTATAGTCTATGTGCAGAAATATCGAATTTATTACTTCTAATTAGGAAAAACTGATATTATGAAATCCTATAATGATTTTAGATAAACTATTTCCTGCAGTTTACACTCTCTATATGCCTATGGTAAAGTTTAAACTACAAGACTGGCAGCTGCTTGCCTTACCTGCTTATCAAAACATAAATAAACAAGAGAAAGATGTAAAGAAAAACTACTGAAAGCCACGAGGGTGGAAAAAGACCTGTTGGTATTAAGTAATATTGGATTTATGGGGTTGGTACAGGACTATCCCCTTTTCTGGAAAATTTCAGTTTTTTTCTCAATTAAAGACATCGTTCCAAAAGTCATTGAGGATTATCTCAACAAAAGGCTGCCTTGTCTCCAACAGCTATACCTACTAAGCACTTTTACCGGCAACAGGCGACAGGCGACTGAGAAAATCGTCATTGTCATCGCCAGGTGACTATTATATCTAGCAAGTTTGATATTTTACCGGTGATTTTGCCGTAAACCTGTTGCCATCACCAATTGCCCAGAATGTGCACCATATCCATTGGAGTGTCCTGGCAATCTGCAGTCGCCCGGCAATTTCACCACCAATTTTCCCAGTCGCCCACCACTTTGTCGCCGCCAAAGTTGTTTAAGGGCTATTGCACTTTTGAAACCCTCTATTCATCATTTACAATTTAGTCAAATGGTCTCAGTTTCACTTCTAGAATACAAGTTAGTTTATTATAGTAGTTACATATTTTTTTTAACAATATTTGGATCAAAGGCTATGTAGACAACCTCATATTCTTCTGATATCTCTCTTGCGCTGTTATATTCTCAAAACGAATGCGTAGCTAAGGCTCTGAAAAACACCAATGGTTTATTGTGGGCATTTTACTTATGTTTGCCTCTTTATATTTCTTATTTGCAGCCATCTGCTACCATTGACGACGTACAAACGGTATATAAACCTCGACAACTTGTCAGCTAATAGGCATCATTACATATTATTGCTTAACTGACAAGCTTTATTTCATTTCACAGCTTTGAATAACACCCTACATCATGCAATTTTGCACGAGTACCTAATGCAATTCTGCCTTAATTCATTGGTCAAAAGAATGTAAATTGAACAATGATTATAGTTGTAGGCTATCCTTTTTATTAGCCAATTCTTCACGTGATTACTTGTTCTGCTGTAAATGAACAACAAATAATCTTAACCCATGTATATGTGTTACCAATTGACACAACACTTAGTACAGGATGCGTATCAGTTAAATATAGCATGTGGCATATAACTAGTTTAGTGATTAGGTTAACTAGTCTTTGATCAGTACATCATGATTAGTGCCCAATGAAGAGGAGCACCATTAAGCAATATCTACAATATTTGCACTTACATCACTAATAAGTCACTTGCTTTTTGGCTTTTTATTAAAGTCTCATGTTAAGTTTATTCTGTGCAGCCTGTCAATTTGACATAAGACAACTGAATACAATTATTATTGAATAGACATTGTGCAGATGTGGTCACGTGATCACTTTTGGTGATCACCATGTGGTGATCATGACCACAACGATATGAAATTAATGTAAAATACATAATTCTAAATGATTAAGGTAGTTGCTTGTTACTCCTAGGACTCAGAGGGGCTTACATATTTGTTCAAAATCTTTTAGATCTATAAATGATGATGAAAATAAACTGATCACCAAGATGGCGGACAACCTATTTTAGGCGATGTGACGTCATCTGCACAACATCTATATTATCATCAAGATAATCATGCATGTTTCTCTTCCTCTCCTCTTTCAATAGATTGGTCAGGACGATCAATACTTTTCAAAGAAACTTAAAGCAAATAGCCTTTCCTTTATCTAATACTCCTAGTTAGAATCTAAACAGCAGATATCTCTCTGGCTCTGAATAACTGAGACTTTAAATAGAATATAATTTATTATTATTAATTATTATTATTATTATATTTTATGAAAGGTAGGGGTCCTCTGAGGGTCTCGCCCTACCCCGACTGATTATTTTGATCGTAAATTTAGAAAAAAAAATAGAATATAAGATCTTATCAATGACAAACCATTAGATTGTGACCAACTGTTCCCTCCTCTCTGTTTGCAGGGTGTGCAGTTTGGTAGCCTGTTCACTGGAGCCCTCCATGACCTTGGAATCCTCAGTATTGGCATCTACCGACTCATCGACCCGCGCCCCTCGGCGGGCTCCTACAACCGATACGTCATCACCAACCCCCCCGCAGAGTTTGACCTCTACCCTTCTGACAAGGTCAGTTCTTATGATAATCTTATGATTGTTATGAGACAGTTCCTAGGGTGGAGATGTTTGACCCCAAATCCAAAAACCAAACTCATTGTCTTGGTAAAAGAAAATACAGTTAATTATGAGCATCATTTCTATTAACACAGTACAAGTTTAACTGTATAATTTCGAAAGTTTTGTTTCCCAAATTCTTTGCCAACTTTAGTTCATCAGGATAGACAATACACACACTATGTTGTTGGCTATATTATGTATTAATTTTATTATTTGTTTTGCAGATTTTAAACCAAACTAAGATTTTATTGTTAACATCCCATGTAGGCAATTCAAAATGCATAATGGAGAAACAAGAATAGAGTATTGTCAAGTAACATGTCATTAGCTTTTCCTGCATTTGGCTTTATATGCTGAACATTCACAAAAGAGACAAGGTGCATTTATAGAGCTACCTTTTTGTATTTCAGATATACTGCCTCTTGCCTTTTGACCCCGATGCAGCCCAGTTAAGGAGAGAAGAGTCCACAAGACTGTAGCTGAAAAAGTTGGACCACTGGTACACCTTTCCTGAACTGTGACCTGTTTCATAAGAATCTCCATAGATACAAATTTTGTGTTTTCTATCAATGGAAACCTTATGAAAAGAGTGTTTAACAAGGGAAGGTTCCTTAAAGGGCTTCAAACACTAAGAATGACCCAAAACTCTGTAAGGGAACGAAATGTAACTGAACCCAAAAACTCTGTAATGGATCCAAACTTCTGTCTTTTACAATGAGAGGAAATGTCATGGTAAGCGATGAAAATTAGACTGTCGTAATTTTGGGGACACTTTCTGAAACAGGCCACAGACTTTGTAAATAGGGGATTACAACAGTTGATGAATGAAACAGTAAAAGCTGTAGAATGTATTCAAAGTGTTAGGACTGGCATATGACGCAAGAATAGCAGGAACTAGGTTTCTATAAAAAGGTAAATTGTTTGCTGATTCAATCAACATTCACCTGGTTTATAAACTGTCATAATATCTACACTAAAGCAGAACCAAATTTTGCAGAACTTACTTGATTTCAGCTACAAAGGTCCAAGTGATGCTCCAGTAACAAAATGCACCAAACATGGAAAAATGTACTATGAGTTGTTGATGTTGAAACAATCATTGTTAGAGTATTTGTTGTAATAGTGTAATTATACTTATTACAGGATGAATGTTATGTTTTGTGATGTATATATATGTAATTCCTTTCAATTACTGGAACATAAGGCATTACATTGACCAAGGCTACAATTTAAGGTGTTGTATGAAGTACAATTTGCTACTCATCCAGCCACTGAAAGAATTCTCCCACCGAGATTTATTGTATCTTGCATAACTTTTGATGTGTTTGATAAAGACTTTGTTACCCAATGATATTATACGTTAGCCAGATGTGTCTAAACCTTGATAAATGCTCAGATGTGTTGGGAGGATATTATGTGAGTGTCAATATTACCATGAATACATGTGCTTTTTCAAGGAAAGAAATTGATAAACCATAATATTACTCATGGTACTGCTTGATTACCTTGGGAGAAGTAGTTGATAGTTTAGAGGCTATTATATTCTAACCTCCAACCAACGCCTTTATCTATTTGTTATAGAATAATTGGTGTCACAGCAATATATATATCCTTGTGCCTGAGACAGATGTAGATGTGCCTAATTATATATCGATAAAGTCAATAGGGTTTTTACACGAGATCTCTCGACAGTCGCGAATATGTAATGGGGCAGCCTGAGGTTTGCCGAATACCTTGCCCAGCTTGTGAAAGGTGCTTGAGAGGGGTAGAAAGTGCTTGTATACTTATATTATAGAAAGTGCC
This sequence comes from Lepidonotus clava, assembly GCA_936440205.1. Classification (NCBI taxonomy): domain Eukaryota; kingdom Metazoa; phylum Annelida; class Polychaeta; order Phyllodocida; family Polynoidae; genus Lepidonotus; species Lepidonotus clava. Next base: position 4,877,690 of record OW387136.1, on the reverse strand, counting down.
TAGACCAGATATCCATGTGCCTGGTGTCCACTCAGCTGATACGGCTGGAATCGGTGTCATGTATTACCATCCTAGATGTTACGATTTACTATTATGACAAATAGATCAACCTTGGTAATCATAATATGCATAGTTGGGGTGGGGAGATCAGATTAACATGTATATGTTTTAAAACATTGGTACATGCCTACCCTTTAAATATTCTTTTGATACAGATTAATTGAAAGATGCACAATCTGTTTAGGTTTATATTTCCACATGAAATTGTTATGGTGGAATTGCTCAGAAGCATAAATTGTAATAATATAGAAAATTTAGCGCCATGAATTAGATTTAAATATTGGACACAATTTTGACAAATTGTGTGACTACATGGATAGATTCCACTGGTTTAGCTGTTTCTCTTTGACTGTAAAAATTAGACTGAAACTTATTTGATTTCATGGGAGAGTTTATATTTATAACAGGAAAAGTACATAATAAAACCCAATCAGAACATAATCATAATGTTATTTGTTGGTGATGTTTAAGACCACACCAAAACAGCGCTATTCATTTTTTAACTTTGTAATGACCTTGTATTGAGAGGTAACAGCAATATGTCGCAACAAAGTTATTGGGAGCCATGAAAATAATGTAACATAACCAAAGCAGATTGTAACAGAACTTCTCTGCAATGTTATCATAATGTTGCATGCTTGGCTAAATAGTAAAAATGGAACCCACACTATTATTTTCAGTAAATTACCTGGAAATTGTAAAATGAACTATAATATTAAATTCCTTGATTTTATTTAAAAAACAAACAAACAATAAGACAACATCCAAACTGGTCTGTTAGGCATGTACCTCTGTGAATAAAACAATGTAATAAGGTTCAGTTGTAAATTATTCAATGTGCATAATGAAGTTGCAATAAGGGCGAATCCAGGATATCATTAGATGGCGATCAGAATAATGTAGGCTCAGTGCTAAATCATCACATATTTATGGGAAAACTCTCTGCTTCTTCCTATTTTTGTTTAGTTCAGTTCTCCACCAAAAGGGGGCATCAGGGGCCCCTGAATACTGCCCCTCAACATGGTTGTGTGAGTGTAAATATCCTCAATGATAAAATGATTGGTTTACAATACGTATAACTATATATATAGTTATTATATATAAATATAATTTTGTTTTGATACGATAAGCAAAGCAAATCATAACATTCCTTTTATGACCATTCTTACAATTATCTTAATGGTTCTCTTGCATATCCAGATTGTTAGTGATGAGGAGGAAAGTGTTTCAAGAATTATATTAGCTGAATGCATTCAGAAGAAAAGAATAACAAGAAGGAACACTATAGATAATAACAACTGATAAAATGTGTGTATTGTTAAAGGGATTTGATAGTGCCTTCCATTTGAGATTAAATGTTTTTCCTTGAGCCCCATATAATGTGAAAACTAATTTGTACAACATAACAGACATTTTCAAAGAACAAGTTGTCAATATTCATCAGTGTTATAATCTGAGATTTATGTGGATGAATGGTTCAGAGTTGATTAACATCTATAAAAGAACTGTGGAACGTGAATTATATCTTATCCATGACTTTTAGTTAGGGAACAATACTGATTGTATGTGTTAAAGAAGGTCACATGGTTCATAATAGAAAGATGTAATAACATAATAAAACTAAGAAATTCAAGCATCTGATAGATCTGTGGCCCGTTGCACAATGGATTTGAACTGTTTCGGTCACTTTAAGATAACCTTAAGATCGTTTGCTTAACAGCGAAATGTTTCGTTGTTGCAAACATCCTAATAACTCTGTTTCTACTGGATGAAATTAAATTCTGTATGATGGGGAAAAGTAAGAAAATAATCAGTAAAATTTACAGATCATTGAAACCATTCTAAATAAGCTATTTTTGAGTGAAATGATCGTTGTTACAATAGAGTGAAAATGAAAGGTTTCGTTGTTTAACTGATTTTTGTTGTTACGATCGGCATTGTGCAATGGGCCGCTGTGGCCAATTGCATAATACCCATCATTGTTACAATGGGCACCAAATTAATGACAACGTTTTGCAATATTATCCCAGTTTTCAGTCTCAAAATAAACCTATTTAGAACATTTTAAATGACCTGTATTCTTAAAAGGATACAGTCCTATAGTGCCCGTATATATATCAATTTACAGAATTCAATTTAATCCAGTAGAAACAAAGATACAGGAGTTTCATAACAACAATATCGTAACTAAGATATCGTTGTAATGACATCTTAAAGTTACTTAAAGTTATCATTGTTATGATAAGTCATTGTGCAACGGGCCACTGATAGAATGTAGGGTTAATTAATTTAAATCTCTATAGCAGGTACAGTATTAATGGACTTCATGTGAGGTAGTGGTGTACAAATATAGTTTTGTATGTGTTATTTGATAAGATTTGAGAATATGTACAAAGAGTCTGTATTGCAAACATCATGTGTACAGTTGATATTTATTTTACATTGACTGTAAAGACAGCTTCTCGTAAATAACAAATAAACTTGTCGTGAACGCAATCAGTGTTCTGAGTTATCGTAAATAGTGGGGAATGTGGGAGGGTAGCTAAACCAGTGGTAGAGCACTGGTACGCTAAAGCCCTATACCCACTATGAGATTTTACCTGCGACTTGCGACGGGCAACTGCCAGAATCGCTGGTAAAATTGTTACTTATTCAGATCACATGTTAGTATGTAATATTGAAATGTTAGATACTAACATGTGATCTGAATTGGTGACAATCATGCCACTATCATTGCTGTTGCCCGTCGCCAGTCGCCGGTAAAATCACCTAGTGGGTATGGGGCTTAATGCAAAGCTCCACCGTTTCAGTTACCAGTGCAATTTTTTTTTTAATTACTTGAATTTTTGATTATTGGGGGATTTCACACTGATCCTAACTATAAGATCTGATTTTTCAACAAAGATATTGAGGAGACTTGAGGAGAGTCATCCCATTGATAGTACACTGATCTGAAGATTTCGGGATCAATTCGCAGCCCGGGAACACTGGTTACATTGATATGCTGAGACATGTATCATGACTCTATCTTACTCTTGCATGGCAGCAACAACTTACCTGTGGGGTTAGGTGAACATCGATGATTGGTTGGCTGGTGTTTTATGCTCTTATTAACTGCCAGAGTCATATCAAAGGTGGTGATAGTAATCAAATTTAGATGATGTGCCTATTAATTTTGTAACGGTAGGACTCAGTGCCCTCTTCTTAGTGCTGCCTCACTGAGATATCATGTCATAGGCCCACACAATACCCTACCCAGTTACATTATACTGACACCAAGCCAAGCAACATTCTCTGATGTTGTGACGCTACCTTCATACCATGTGCCAGACAAGCAGCAACCACTACAATTTTTGAATTCTTTGTTGTGACTCAGCCAGGATTCAAACCCATGACCTCCCACACTCGAAGCAGGTACTGTGCCATATGTGCTACCGAGGCTACTGAGTGTTTCACAATAAGAAAATTAATAGATAACGGACACAAACTCGTACACCAGTATTTATTGAAGTATATACTTTAATGAATCCAACACCAAAGTAATTTCTTAATAATCTTACCAATCGAAAACTATTTTGACTTTTTCTGCCAAAATAGTGTATTGCTCACAATATGAACTACTTCAAGAAACAGGGACATAACACAAATCTTAGGACTAAGCAAACCGTTGTATATCGATTTGTACAATGTTACAATTTGTATTCCAGTTTCCATAGAAATGTGAAGTTTTCTCCAAAGATCTATGTAAGAAAATGATTCATGAAACTTTTATACGCCTCCCTTTTTATACCAGTTGGAGCCATGTCCCAATGCAGACTAGAGGGTCATACCCACTAAAGGGCCATACCCACTAAGTGATTTTTCCATCGCTGGGCAACGGACAACGGGAATAACGGCCATCGTCGTCGCCGGGTGACGTTTGAAGTTCCACGGGCGATTTTGCTAGTGATTTTGCCGGCGATCCTGTTGTCAGTCGCCCATTGCCCAGAATCCTCATCATATCCACAGGACATCGCCCAGCAATCCTTGTTGCCCAGCAATTTTACCGCCGATTCTCCAAGTCGCTCGTCGCCCGTCGACAGTAAAGTCGCCTAGCGGGTATGAGGCTTAAGTGACTTTAGCAGTGAAAGGCGACTGGGAGAATTGCCATCATCTTCATTGGGCGACTACAATGAATTATTAAGCAAGTTTGTTATATTACTGGCGATTTTGCTCCCAATTGCCGGCTGTCCAGAATGCACAGCATACCCACATAGAATCAACCAGCAAATGTTAGGTAATTTGACACCCGTGCCATCGCTGGGTGATGGTAAAATCGCTTAGTGGGTATGGTGCTTCACTTGTCTCTCAATTAAAGCTATTCTAATTCAAAGCCACATTCTGACAGCATTCACAGAACTGCATCACATGTCAAGAACTTTATACAACGTTCAATAATTAACGTGCAATTCATATTACACAATATAGGATTATATACACTATGTGTACAAAATACGTTTATTCTCAGATGGCTGAACGCTTGCTCAAATGTTTATCTTTAGATAAACTTGTCAAACTTATGTATTGACAAACATCACACTGATACAAAATACTCACCAAACAATGTGGATTTCACAGTATTCTGTCCATTATGTACATTAAGATAATATAGTCAGACATCTTTAGAAATGTTCTGTGCAAACATTATATATACACTATATCACAAATGCCAGACACAATATCAAATATAGACACTTTACAAAGACAGCATCTTTACCTATTTACAAGAGGTGTTTGACTTGTTTTTGGATGACCAGAATCAGGTCATGACATGTTAGATAAAGCAGAAATTAAATATATCAATAGTTTAAGTGAACTTCAGTAAAGTCAAGACCACCTAGGTCTGTTTACACTTTGGTGCCTTCCATTCCCAGCCAAGGATATGACATTCTAATAACGTTCTAATAACGTTCTGGATTGGTTCTTGTTACGTCACACTGTTAGGTTACAGCAAAGTTCTTTTGATGACTCCCAATTACGTCGCTGCAACCAATTGTTGCGATGTTACATTGTGATGTTCTGACTACGTTCTTGTCACGTTATTTATAAGGCTGAGACTTAATAAGAATGTCACAATAACATTCTGTTTAGGTGTGGTTGAGACCTCACTGAATGAGGATGTCACAATAGCATTCTGTTTAGGTTAGGGCAACACCTAACCTAATAAGATGGTTACAGAAACCTTCTGTTTAGGTAAGGTTGAGACCTGACATAATCCGAACATCACAATAACATTCTGTTTAGGTGAGGTAGGGGCCTCCCCTGGTCAGGAGGTGACAACAATATTCTGTTCAAGTCAGGTCTAGACCTCACCTGATCAGAATGTCACAATGACATTCTATCTTAATTTGATCTTGACCTAACCTCACCAGGACGTTATGATAACATTCTGTTTTGGTTAGGTCACAACCTCACAGAAAAATAGTGTAACAGTTACGTGACATTTTAGTAAGCTACAGATAAACCAAAAAGGTATGGTTGCATAACATGACCATTATGTCACGCCTTGGCTGGGTTAAGTACATGTACGCATATGCATCAACAGGGGGTGAAGGGTCGAAATATTCTAAATTGACCTCCTACACATACATATATGCAATGGCACTTGAGCCCAAAATGGAGTATTTTTAACTATTGAGAATGTGCTTACATACTAAATTGATTAGGTTATGGTATGACCCTTATAATACTTATATACACAAGCAAGTCTTTTCCTCAATTGTTTTTTTCCGTGATATAGCACCAGATTTAAGTGCACAATAAATCCTAAATAAGTAAGTTTTCATTGTAAAAACAAGTATAACATAAACATAGATGAAAATAACTCTTGTCATCCATTCGATCTGCCGCCAGTCCATTTAGGTTATAGTTGTGAGATCCATTGGCCACCTTTAAGTCACCAAATATATGTACACCTTCCTATATAGGAGGTGGCACAGAAATGTAGTTAACATCCTCGCCATATATGGCCCGATCGGGTTCGGGGCCAGTGTGTGTCTTCTACACTGCCTTCCCTTGCCGTCATTTCAATCCCTCATAGACTCGTTCATCAGTACTTGGTACAAGAACACAAACGTGAATTGATATTAACATAGCTGAAAAATTGCTGAATATACACCTTAAACTCCCACAAATTATCATCATCCTCAAATGTATATCACTCTGTTAAAACGTGTTAATTGGCATCATCAAAAATATGTTTAAAGCTGCATACAACGACTATTTACATCCACTGTACACGTTTTCTCTCACGGTGACCTCTTATCATTACATAAATATATTCTATACATTTATATACATTCTCCTGCTCAGCTCAATTCAGCAGTAGTGTTTTGTCACTCTCCTCCTCCCCCCACAGCTCACTCTGCTTGGAGAGTGTGATGGTGTAGGCGCCATGTCGAGGCTGCTCCGGCTCAGAAGGAGGCTGACTGCTGGCCACCTGGCGGTAGAGTCCAGACCGAGGCTCGGCCGGCCGTCACCTCTCGTCGTCAAGCTCCAGCGTCGTCACCATGGCGACGTGGTCGGCGCCATTTTGTTTGTCTGACGTCATCATGTCGTTAGCGGCGCGGCGCTCGTCGGAGCCCTGCAGCGACTGGCGCTCCTCCACTTCCGCCGCCACCGGATCTTCGTCTCCGTCCCTGAAAGAGGGTGATAATGAGGGAACTTCCGGTCTGGGGTCTGGAGGAGAGTGAAGGGAGAGTGAAAGGAGAACGGATACATAGATAAAAGACGGGGTTTTCTCTGATGATAAGGACAGAAAGGTCCCTTTGAGAACTGGTTTGCTTACTTAGTGATCTTTAACTCATATATTTAGGTCTTTCAGGGACGGATACAGAATTTGGAAAAATGTGGCTGCATATAGGATACGTGCTTAAGCGAAGCATATTCTCACGTACGGGCACAACAAATATGGGGCCCTTGATGGAGGGGGGGGGGGGTACCGATGTCGCATGTCAAATTAAAATTCGCCGTGTCGAATTTAAGAAAAGCCCCTGTCGAATGTCAGTAATGTCCATGCCGCATGTCACTATCATTTTAGGGCCCCATGTTGTGTCGTAAAGTCTCCATGTCGCGTGTCGATTTTAAGAAATGCCCATGTCGCCATGTCGAATTTAGTGGTCCAGGCCCATAAAATGTTTCATTATTATGATTGTCTAAATTCATAAAACATAATGCTGATGTGAATGACTAAAACAAGTCAACTTAATGCATCAGATGACCTTCAATGATATAAGATTCAGTAACTGTGTTCTAATATAAGTCTTGATTAGTAGGAAATGTTGGACCAGGGAAAAAACATCCTCTGACTAAAAGCCTAGACAAGGTTGACAGGCTAAGCTGAATTAGGCCATCAGATATGTAAATGAGAATCATTCATTAGGGATGGCATTTTCTGGTAGTGGCAGACGAGAATCACATATCTACATCACTTCGAGTCGTGTTTTTATTTCTATCATTACAATAATGTCATGCAAATTGCAACATTAATGGAAGGACACTTTTTGATAGTTAAGCTTATATTTTAAACAAAACGTTTTTCCATAAAAGACAGTTGCTTTGCATTGAATTATCTTGAAGGGGGGGGGGAGAGAGCACTTCATTCATTTAACAGAAAATCATATATCATATTGAAGAATTTGTTTCTAAAACTATTATGCGCTTCATTGTTTCATATTTCTCAAGTTTGAGGGTTTATATTAATTGAGATATAAACTGATTTCTATGAATCTATATCTACTTTTAAGAAGGTATTTGATTGTAACAAAAGGGAATGGCCAGGTAAGAACTACTTGCCCACAGTACTTTAAGAAACACTTGGCCATGACGTAGGTGGCCATGGAGAGGAAGATGACGACAACGATGACCAACACCCACCACGGAAACGGGCCGTCTGCAAGGAGAGGTGAAACGCATACTGATAAATGCTAATCTACATGACAGAAGGAACTTTGAAAAACTCTAAAGCATAAAACAATCAGACAGTAGGAGAAAAATAACAGTTACAATGACAAGCCTCCATCAAGAAAAGAAAGTCATCTGCAAGGAGAGTTTGAAATTCTAGTTATTAATGACGTATTAATAAGAGAGAAGGCACTTTGAGCAGCACTTGCAAATAAAATAGGTGGTCATGAAGAGGAAGATAACAACAAGGATGACCAACACCCACCACGAAAACGGGCCGTCTGCAAGGAGAGGTCAAAGGTGTGGCAATTAATGAGGTATTGATATGACAGGAGGCAATTTTGGAAACGCTTTCTCCTGACGTAAGTTGCAACGGACAGGATGATGAGGATAACAATCACCAGCTCCCACCTCAGGAACAGACCATGCACAAGGAGAGGTGTACTTATAAGATTAATGACTATCTCTACAACAGAAGGCCCTTTGAAAAACACTTTGGCATAACATGATCAGACAATGAGAGAAAGATAACAATTACAATTACAAGACTCCACCAAGCAAATGCACCATCTGCAAGGAGAGTTTGAGATTCTAGTTATGAATGGCAAGAGAAAGCACTTTGAGAAGCACTTTGCGATAAAATAGGTGGTCATGGAGAGGGAGATGACGACAATAATAACCAACACCCACCATGGAAATGGGCCGTCTGCAAGGAAAGGTGAAAAGTGTGGCAGTTAATGAGGTATAAATATGACAGAAGGCAATTTGAGAAGCACTTGCAATGATGTAGGTGGCCATGGAGAAAAAAATGACAAGAAACATGATATACAATCAAGGAGGGGTGGAAATGACTATATATATATATATATATATATATGTATAATGACAAAAGGCACTTTGAAAAACACTAGGGCATAACATTATTAGACTATGAGATAAAGATAACAATCATAATTATATTTATTCTTAGATGAGGAAAAATGTGTTTTTTCCCTTGAAGCCAATGCATGGTAAACAGTCATTTTATACATTGCTAATATCTTGTAAATGGATGTGGTGATATGGTTTTTAAAATTATATTACAGTCCCTATGCATTCATCTAACAGCTGAGTGAGCTTGATAATTTTATCATGGCTATCAAGAAATCATGCCCAATTCCTACATTTACCTTTCAACTTTGCCATAATACAGTTTGAATCTGCAAGGAGTAGTTAAAAGTATAGTAAATAATCATGTGTTATTATGATAGAAGGCACTTTGAAAAACACTTGGGCATAACATGGTTAGACATTGAGACAATGTCAATGACCAGAACCCCTCATGGAAATGGGCCTTCTGCAAGGAGAGGTGCAAGTGTTGTGATAAATGAAGAGTTTATATGACAGGAGGCACTTTGAGATACTGCTGGCCATGGAAAGAAAAATGACTACGCAGAGGGTCTGCCTTCCCCACAGGAAAGGGACTACTGCAAGGTGAGACTGTAAGAAAAATGATTTCCTGTAAGAATAATGACCCCTTCCACCATTGGGAACACAATTGGGGTGGGACAAAATACATCAGGCAGCAGATTCCAGTCTATGTAACCATTTTCTCTCCCTTAAAGCCATTTTCCTTTTGGAAAATAAATTAGTTACAAAGCCTTTGTAGCTTTAGTTTTTAGTTTAGTTACACTACTGGTTTTCTTAAAAATAACTTAGATAGGTGCATGTTATTTTGTCAACACATTGGAAATGTTGATTTTAGGACGAAACCAATACCAGGTATCATACCTGGTCATTATCAGAATGTCCCTGTAGGCTATACCAACCATACCTCCTTTTCTCAGGAGCCAATCATTGGACAGTAAAGAGGCCCAAACCCTACACCAATGTTCATTATGCACTCATACCTCCTACCCACAGGCCGACATGAGATCTGGGTCCCACCCGAAGTCGCAATCATCATCAGACACAAGATGGACTCCTGATATGTCTTCAGGAGCATATCTATATGTGCAATATGACCCCAAATGAGGGCACAGACATGCACATACATCGTACTAGCCAGCCTTCGGGGGACATATCCACTAGGGGATAGATGGACACATCCCTGCTACGATAGCCACTGATCCCATGAATGATCCCATGAGGTATTGAACACATTGAACATGCCTCAGTCAAGTAACAATGAAACAGCACAATTCTGTGACCATATGGTTTTGGTCACAGAATTGGTTATAGAACGTACATGACATGTTACATTACATTATTTGATAGTGATGTTCAGACCAAAACAAATCAGAGTATTGTCATAACAGCAATGTTGGTGGTGTTAAGAACCAACCAAAGATAAAGTTTTGACAGCATTTAGCTTTGGTGTAAGAATGCTACTATAATGTTGCAATAACATCACAGTGCACTGTCACAGCAGTAAACTGCAGCAATGTTATTGGAAGCAATCAAAGCAATGTAACAGGAACCGAAATAGAATGAAACAGAACGGTACTAAAACGTTAACATTGCTTGTTTGACCAATGTTTGGTGAGGTATGATTTATCTCAACATGTAAGCAGCATTGATATCACCGTCTCCCCTCAGAGTTTCTAAGTTGCAGCCCTTAGAGTCAGCATGCAAATTACATGTATTCAACGAGAGAATCTTTCATCAGAAAGCTCAACCTTTGATTGATAGGTCCAACTCAAGGACGTCTTTGTAGATTTGATGTTTGTTATTGAATACATTTTTTAGCAAATTGACATGTTTTGGATAGTAACATCCTACGTCAGAATGATACATATATTTGGTACTATTAACAAACCAAATAAACTCTGATTGAGAAGATAGCAACAGTTTCTTTTGTTTTCATTAACATATATCTATCAGATACCTACCTGCGGGTTGACACTTGGGTGGGCTGGAGCTCCACTGCCCATTACTCTCACACCTCAGAATGGCATCCCCCTGTAACACGTAGCCCTGCTCGCACATGTACGTGACCGTGTTCGGGTACGTAAACTCACTCGAGTCGATGATGTGCCCATAGCGAGGGGTGGCAGGTTCACCGCAATGTATGGCTGCAAGCACAAAAGAACTGAATGATAGGTCAGCATTAAACACATAATGATGTTGTTGGAGTGTATGAACTAAATTATTTCGATGAGTTGCCCATAGTGAGGGTTGGCAGGTTCACCGCAGTGTATGGCTGAAAACACAAAAGAAACACAATCATAGGTCAGTACTAAACATACATGATGTTGTTTGAGTGTATGAACTAAATTAATTCGATGAGTTGCCCATAGCGAGGGTTGGCAGGTTCACGGCAATGTATGGCGGCAAATACAAAGAACTAAATGATAGGTCAGCATTAAACATACATGATGTTGTTGGAGTGTGTGAACTTAATTAATTTGATGAGTTGCCCATAGCGAGGGTTTGTGGGTTCACCGCAATGAATGGCTGCAAACACAAAGAACTAAATGATAGGTCATCATTAAACATACTCGATGTTGTTAGAGTTTGTGAACTAAATTATTTTGACAATTGCCTATAGTGAGGATTTGCAGGTTCACCGCAATGACTGGCTGTTAACAAAACAGCACATACAGATAGGTCAGATGTAAACATATGTAATTAATTTACATATTTAAAACATATTATGTTTTAAATAAGTAAATTAATTTGATCGGCCAATGTGTCCAAAGCGAGTTGTGGTCAGTTCACTGCAATTGGCAGCTTTAAACATCAAGTGACCTAATAACAGATCAGCTTTAACATAAGTACATGTACTTTTTTTGATATGTAAATTCATTTGATGCATGGGCGCTTAGTTTACTTCCATGAAAGGCTGTCAACAAAAAGGCACATCAGCCTGCTTTGAAAATATGTAACAGCTTTGGTGTATGTAAAACATTCTAGCCAATTTTATGGCGATACCTAGAACTGTCAGTTTCACTTAGTGGATTGCCATAAACACATGGATATAACACTGTATCTACTAATAAGATACAAAACTTGGTTATTTATTTAGACATTAATGATAAAATTGCTGGTCCCATATACACATCTGGCTGGCATTCCACATTTGACAACTTCAAATGTAAATACATTTGACAACTGCAAATGTAAATCTATAGACACAACAGTAAGCCAACTTCTTATATTTCATGAGTCTATGGACTTATTACTGATACATCAATTATTCTATGGGGGATAAAGCGGCAGAGGAATAGAATTGCCTGTATATTCAGATTCATTCTCTGACAGTATCCTAAAAAGTATTTATGCTTTGTTCGTATCATAATGTGTGGACGTCATTGGCAGTACTAGATTGTTCTACTCCGATTCCTAAAAGAAGGAGAGACATAAACTGTTTTTCAGATAAATATTTTGTTTCCCCATTATTGGTAACGTGAACTGACTGAAGTAGATGATATTCCTATAGACCTTGGTCAGACGTGCTCTTATGATAATTTTTTCACGATCACCATTGGTAATTATGACTATATATATATATATATGGCTATGAATTGAAGCAAAAGTTTTGGTTGAATATTCAGTTTTATTATCATTAATAATATGCCATATAAATACACTCTAATTGCTTCAAAACTGTCAATAACAATTACCATTTATGTCACAAAAATGGCGGCCAGCCAATTTTGGACACGTGATCATCTGCACAACGTCTATAGCACTGGTATTGAGTGTCTTTGCAACGACCGCCAGGAAGGACAATGACTGAGCTACTTGATACAATCAGATACTTTACAATCAGAAGAACGAATGGATTTCTCAAACATGTGTTTTACTCAAAACCATTGCGGTGCTATTCCACTGAAATAGAGAGGGAGGGATCACCAGAATAAACCATATAATTATTTAGTTCTAGACTTCTTAACTAAAACCATTTTGTATCTTTATGATGATTAACTAAGTCCATACAATCATTCATCAAATTCAATGAGGCCTATGACTGATCACATGGGCCTGCCAGTACCATTGCAAACAGTGAACAAATAGGCCAAAGACTATCCATCAAGATCTGTCTTGGTTCCTTACTGTATAAAAGGTCAACGGTTTCGCTCAACTATTTCTGTCTAAGACCAAAGGTACGGTGTTGAAGGTGATCCGAGGAGTCCTGCTTTCCCACCCCTTTTGCTGGACACCTAAACTAGACAAATTGAGGAAAACGTCGCCTCTGCTACTGTTTAAGTGGAATGTTTAGCAGTCAGTGTATGTATGCACCCCCTTCAGAGGTTGGGGTAAATTAAATCATACATAGCCATAGTAGCCATTATCAAAATGGAAGTAGTCCAGAAGTGTGAAGCATGTTCATTATGGTATCTTCTATACTCCGGACAACCTTGGGATCTCAACTATATAGAGTTTGACACAACATTCATTTCCAACCATCCCATATGGTCTAGTGGTTAGGATTCCTGCCTTTCACGCAGGCGGCCCGGGTTCGATTCCCGGTGTGGGAAGGCCTTTTCTCAATCTTGACCAGGAATGGTAGGTTCACCACAGTTTACTCAAAATGTAATCAAAGCCCAATTTTGACCTGTTCTCACAAAAGCCAATGATTTTGGAGAGAGCTAAGACTCCAAACCTCTAAATACAGCTTAGAGGCATGGCTCAGTTTTTGACAACAGGGAATCTATAAAGACAACAACACTCCCCCAACACTTATTAAGTAGTGCCCAAATGCTATGATCTACAATGTTGCTTTGGCAGGATATTGATTTTGACCATATGTCAAAATGGTAAGACCAAGCAGTATTAGTATTGTTCCTGTAAATATGTACATTATTACTATTATTCAATCTTATAGTATCAGTTAAAGGTTAGTCCCAAAATATATGAAAAATGTAATGACAATAACAACCTGACATTTTTTCCAACTTTATCTTTTCCTATTTACATGGAGCAAAGATCATTAAAAGGTCATCATAAAGAAATTGTCCTTACGCGTGAACAGTCCTTCAGTCTTACCTCATCTACCATGTCCTATCACCAGAGGCATCACCTCCATGTCATCAGGGGTTGTAATGGGTAGGGGAGTTCCCCCTCAGGCCACTAGGTGGGGTAAGTGAGCTACTCCCCTATACCAACATGACTGGCCTATATCTAATCCACAGGTCACAGGGCCGGATCTGGTCTGATGCATATCTGTCACTACTAGTCTTGGGCAAGATCTGCAGGAGCGCCAACCACAACGGATCCACACTATTTCATCCCCACATTACAATGCAATACCAACGATCACTAGATTTGTAACCATAGGATCTTAGGGTACCATGATATTTTATTCATTTTTCATTCATTTTTCCAATTCATTTTATTTTCAAACATACACTAAAAAGTATTATGTGAATTCACATATAGTGTGAATGATGTTATTAAGATTTATCAAACAAGTTTCATGTCCGAAATGTATCGGGGATGTTTTCTGGACAGGATTTTTGTATAATGGACCTTAAAAAAACCTCACGATATATTCACAATCGCATAAACAACACAATTGTCAACAAAACTATTACCGACCATTTATTACAGGTCTGCCGATCTGTGATAGGAAAAATACGAAACATCTAGCTGGGAAAAACTGTAGGACAACTAGATCTATCTGAGGGCAGGGGTGTTCATTTTGGGGTGGGGTAGATCCGCTACTGAATAGTTTCTTTTTGATAATTGCTTTAAAATTCAAGGATTTGAGTAAACTGTAACTTCAAATTCAGAGTTATTTCCATTAATACTCTGATGATTATATTGAGAAAATTTGATAAATTTCGAAGGAAATGGTTACAATTCATGAACCTTTTCAGTTAAACTACTCCGCAAAATACAACTTCAATTCCTCATTTTCCAGGATATCTATCTCAACTAGAATTGTTGGTAGCCCTGTTATTATTGTTTTTACATGGAAAAGTGGAAGGATATCAAGACAACCTTACAACAAGGTATGGGAATCCAATGATTTAGCTATACACATTTTGACACAATGTCCAGTGCTAACCATCCCATATGGTCTAGTGGTTAGGATTCCTGCCTTTCACGCAGGCGGCCCGGGTTCGATTCCCGGTGTGGGAAGGCCTTTTCTCAATCTGGACTGGTAATGGTAGGTCCAACAAAGTTTTCACGAAATGTGATTATGGCCAGATTTGGACTTGATATCGCAGTTGTTTCAAAAACATTACCAATTAGTAGGCTGCTATGCTTCTAAGAAAAATATCCATCAATAAAAATGGCAAGCTTGTGATAAAACTGTTTATTTATGTTAACAAGCTATTTTGTAATGTCACAATATTTAAAACAGTAATTTGAGACAGAATTACGAGGACAATTGGCTTATATATATGTTGAATATTCTCCAATTTGTATACATTCATATTCTGCTACCTCAACCACCTCAATAGGTAAATGATCCCATCTCAAAGCTAGGGGACCTTCTCATCTTAAAATCTTCATATTTGAGAGACAAACGATATGTCATTAGGTTATGATAGAAATATTAGAACGAGGGCTCATGCAGCTACAATGTTAAAGATAATTACACCCAAAACTCATAAATACACAAATAGTGTATTCTATAGAGGAGCTAATATCTGGCACAATTTACCAGTTCATTTAAGGAATATCCCTTCTTATGAAACCTTTAAGCCCTCTCTCTTCTCTTTTCCCCTGTTGAATAGATGCTATACCACTAATGACCAGCCTCAGGTCAAATGACCTTTCCCCTGAGGACATAGACATGGAGCCATTTACCGCTGCGTACGTTTTGCGGGTACGCCCGGGCAGCAATCAGACCCCGATTGGAGGTGATTACAGGTTGGGCCCTGAACCTGAGTAGGAAAGCAACGCCAATTTATTCCAGATCCACAAACTACCTCCAATTTGTGCAGAAGCACCAAAGGCCAAGGGGCCAGGTTCAGAAAGTGTAATGTTGGGGGGATTTCCCATTCATTTTTCTTCTTTTCTTTCTAATTTTCTATCATAATGATATCCCTTTATTGATATCACATGAAGCACAATATATATATATGAAACACGTTTTCTCCTTAAACCTCTGCAATTAGAGTTAACATAAGATAAGTAGTGTATATCCCAGCTAGCATATTATAGACTCGTAAAATCAACAGGACGACATGGCCTTTTCTTAAACTCAGCAAGGAATATGAGGCTTACTGACATGCATGGAGAGTAAAAATAGGCAACATAAGAAAGGCCATTTCTTCAACTAACTATGTGACATTTAAATCGACATGGAAAACGTAATCATAGGGAGAGACGACATGATGATTTCTTAGATTTGACATAATGATTCAACTGTGACAAGAAAGTTTTGCAAGCAACAGACTTATCCAGAAAATATGGTCATAGAATGTGCTTGTTATGACTTGGCTTGCCTGGGTATTTTATGTCTAGTTTACTGGCTGTTTTGCAAACATCGATGGGCTACATGATACATAATAACACCTGTCTCAAAGTCCCAGACTCATCAGCTATTAGTGTAGTGATATTGAATTCCTTGCAAGTGTTTTATATTACCTAGGCTGCCGCATTACAGTATATCCCTCTTACAGTCTTTTGATAGATGGAAATCAGGACTATTTTCAAAGTTCCCATTCTCAAGATTATTCAGTGATACAATAATTAAGCAGCTTCACTTTTCTCAAAATAAAAATCTAGTTATCACACAAAACAGGTAGAGGCTTCTAAAGTGTTCTCTCAGATTAAGTTTCATCTTTCTGCAGAGTAACTTTCTTCTGTTACCTTATATAGATATTCATGAGCTTTCTCAAAAATGTTGTTCCAGGGGGAAAGGAGATGACACACTCTGACATTCTTGTATCAGCTCCTCAGACCCTCAGTTTCAAGGGAGCCCACCTGACACCCAATCCCTCTTCTGAAGACCCCTCTTAAGACAGCTCTGAGGCTGATATAATCATCTGAGAACAGCCATATGTGTTTCTCAATTTACACCCATATGTAAGCCAAGCAACACAGACCTCCCCTTAAGCCCTATACCCATTAAGCGCCTTAGGCGGTGCTGGGGAAGGGTGATGGGCGACTGGGAGAATCATTGTCATAGCTGGGCGACTATAATATTAAGTAAGTTTGATAATTTACAGGCGATTTCACTGGCAATTCTGTTACAGTTGCTGGTTACCCAGAATCCACACTATATTAACTGGGAGTTGTCCAGCGATTCCATTGATAATTCAAAAGACTTTGACACCGATTCCCCTAGTCTCCCATCGCCTGTTGCCGTTTAAGTCGCTTTAAAGCCGCTTTAAGTCGTTTAAGTGGGTATGGCCCTTTAGGACCAGTTTACACCGTACAATGGCTTCCATTTTGATGAGGGAGTGAGTGATGGATGTTTTACACCGTACCAACAGCCAGGGTCATTTTTTCGTAGCAAAGAAACAAGTTAGGACAAATTCTGAATTTTCAGACACAAGCTTTGACTTGGTCAGTCTTTGGTGATATATCTATAAGATGAAGGTGACAGGGCAGGCAAGCAGCAGGGGATCTAAACCTGGAAATCATTTTTACTGTACCTCCTCCTTTAGTGAATCAAGACACCAACTGGGAATCAAACCCAATGAACCACTTGGTCAGTGCTGGGTCAACCCTATTGTCACCTTTTAGCATGGGCTACTCAGGGCCGTTATTCTTTCCAGGAGCAGAAGCCACACCATATATATATATATATATATATATAGAATATCCAAGGCTTGACTTTATTTCCATATTATGGTCATGTTTTTGTTTATTAATCTGGTCCCCTGGGATCTCAGCGACTGTCTCTTTGTTTTTACGCTCAAGTGTGGATGGTCCTTAAGGCTTTTAAGACCTGAGTTTTATTAGGCAAGAAGCATCAGAGTGTTATGGCATTGTTTATATTTTAAGCCCTTTTTACAGTACAGAAATTTGTTAAAATGTAACAGTCGCTATCGCTGAATAAATCTGATGTGCTGGTCATAATACCCAAATGTCAGACAAACTTTTCATTTTTCGCTTTGTAGGAAACTTTCATTTTCTTTATGCAGTTCTTTGTCAAAATATTCATGCATCCTCTATTGCTTGTTTGTTACAGTTTCTCATTATTATGATGGTCTTTAAGAATTGGTTGAACTGATGCAACAAGCCTGTTCATGGGTTTGATGTTCCCGGGACGAGTGACATTAAAAAACATCTAGGTTTTTTTTCAGTCACCCGTCAAATTGCCAACATAATATTCTGGTGGGGATTCTTCTTACAATCAATTATTAGCCAAATCCCTTGCAGTCACTGGATGCTTTCCCCTCTGAATTCAAATGCTCTTTTTTTATTGCAGATTTATTTTCGACCAGACACACGGCGCTCTTTTAGGCCTATTTCAATCTTTCGCAATGAACACTTTGTTTTATTGACTGCAAGGGTGTTTTTGCTTCAGGAATAAGCCCATCCCACATTGGGTATATCGGAGGGTTGGACAAGGGTCGGACAAAATTACGGTATAAGCGATCCTTGTCTCCAAGAGCTGGGATTACTGGGATAACTAAGAATTACATTTTTCTATTTCACCAAGTACTGATAAAACATAAGGATTTCTTAGATTTTACCATTTAACAGATTTGCAGGTTTGCCAGCCAATCAAAATGCTGCATTTTAGGGAAAATATGGTTGGACATTATAGGTTGGGCTGACAGGCTTTAACATTGGTTCCTATGGGAAAAAGGCAAATATACAAAGTGGTATTTTACAAATTTTAGGGAGCAATTTGTCAACCAAACCACCTTGGTTCATTAAGTTTCACACTTCTATCTTTGGGGATTAAATCAGAAAGAAATTACTATGTAATTTCATGGTAAAATTTGATGTTCATGTATACTGGGATGGGCTTATTGTGGCCAGCTCCAATACTCAGGCAAGCAGCAACATAACAGGCATGTTCTGCCACCATTCTTCTTTATTCAGCCTGGTCCTTGTTAAATTTTCATGTAACAGTTATGCTATCTTAGATAAAGTTGAGACTTACTAGAAAAGAGTGCTCAAATAACATCAGGTTTTGGTGATGTTGAGACCTTACTTATACAATATGTTATAGTGACATAATTTTTATGCAAAAGAACATAACAAAAATTCACAATAATGTTGCAATCCAACATTGTAATGTTAGGTTCTGAAGACGTTCTTGGGTACCATCAAAATAAAATAACAACAACCATAACATAAATAAGCAGAACATTGCTGCAACGTTATAATAAGGTTGCATGCTTACTTGGGTACCATATGACTTCCCATAACACTATTCTCTAAAGACAGATCTATCAAGATTATAATCAACTCTCACTACCCATAAGGCCCTATCACTCCCCAAGTATGTAAGAGCCACCTCAAGTCAATCACCTTTTTAATTTCAAACAACTGTATCATTCACCCTTCTTTTGTTGTTTTGATCTATCTTTTTCCTGCTCCTTCATTTTCCATCCATTATTCCTGTTCCGTTCAGTCGGCCTCCATTCCGCTTTTCCCGGGCGTAATCCTCCCATTTATTATCGGGTTATTTTTGGACTGTCGGCTTTCCGGGCGGGTTTATTTTGAGGGAGGGGAGTGTAATGGATGTCAAAATGAACCTTTGCTTTTGTGCACCAGCTGCTAGAAGCTGTTAAGGATCCATTTGTTCCAGGGGATTGATTTCAAGGCCACCACAGAGGTAGTTGCTCTTCACTCTTTCCCCTTTCAGTATGTTTAATGTGGTAATGAATTATTTTAGTTGTTTTTCATATCTCAGTTTAATCATACACATTTTCATTAGAAATTAAAGATGACTACATGAACGGTGAGTGGTACTTGCTATTTACCTTTTCCTCTTTAAGTATGTTTAAAGGTATTAAGGACTGTCTTTTTTAAAATGAACCAGCACATAGCCTTAAGATGATTTGTGAGGTTAGACTAACGGAATAGATAACCATCATAAAAAAATGTTATTTACAAGGTTTCCTTTACAGTTGTGCACCGACTGTGTCCCCCATAACGTTTGGTCCCCTAGTTATGACAGAGTTATGGCATAGTTATAGCATCATTATGTCTAGTTATGATGTCCACAAACGTACAATGGGGTACCTGAGTCATTTTCGGAAAGGACACCTTTGTAGTGATACATAAAACATCGAGAAAGAGAGGGAAGGACTCACTTTCTCCGGCATTATTAGTTCTTGACACAAGTACCATCCTCAGAGATATTGTTTGGGAAAATATTCACCCTTGAAGTGTGTGCATGGATCGCCTTGGAGGACTCAGTGGCGGATCCAGGGGGAGGGGCAAAAGGGGCAATTGCCCCTAGACCTGGGGGACAGAATTTTGGCAACTTAAAATTGGAAGATCTGTCTAAATGTGGTGTTTTTATTTTTCATCTTTATAAGGATGTGTGTGTGTGTGTGTGTGTGTGGAGGGGGGGGGGTCGAGGTTTGCCCCCCCCCCCCCCTTAAACACTGACTCTGGATCAGCCCCTGAGGACGTGCCATATTTTGTGACATTATAAAGTGCAAAACACCGTACACACAGCACCATTGTCCGCTTAACCTTGGTGGACAAAAGCCCAACTAAAGATACTGGGATTATAGAGTCTGGTTAACCAGGGAAGGGTCCAATGAGAAGTAGTTTTAGCGTTATAACCAGGGATGACATGAGTGTGTTTTCAAAGGGGGCAATGATTCAGATATTTGTCATGTGTGGATCCATTGGGGGGAGGGGGTCATGGGAAGGTCCTGACCCCCCCCCCCTCTTTTTGGTGGACCCCTAAACTGCAAAAAGAGGAGAAAATGCCGCACGTGTATGCTCAAATACGGTTTCAGTACTTGGCCTTTATCCTGACCCCCCTTTCAAAACGTCTGTGTCTGCCCCTGTTTGTGGGTGACTGGAACTATGAGGAGAGTTGGAAATGTCTTTAAGAAATATCTGATAAGCTTATTGATGTCATTCCATTGGAAAACAATGCTGTAATTCTAGAGTATGTGTTGACCCTTTACCCCCTTTCTGACATCAAGCGCTTTTGAATTACCATTTTGATAACAACGCTGAAAATGTTGTAGGGCACTCGTCCAAGTTAGATCTGCCGAACGATGATAACATCTTAAAAGCCATGATCCACTATGCAACACACATGCCAATCGATTTTATTCTCATGCATTTTTCTCATACTTGGAATGTCTCTTCCCTGGTTAAATACCATTTTTCTGATACAGATAATTCAAAACTCTTTGGAAAATTGTATATTTGTTAAGAAAAAAATCGATTTAACAAACAGATTTTCAAAATTGGTTCAAAATTAGCAGAAAATCGCATCGTGGACCATCCCCTTTATTCTATCACAATCTTATGACCGGGGTACCATGGATTGCCTTTGAATTGATTTGAAATTTAATCTGAAGAGGTTAAAAACCAAAAACGCAAATACGTTCCTATCTGTTGCAGAAAACGCTTTGACTGATAGACCAGATCAGAACCATACAAACCTATTAAGTTAAATTATCATCTTATGTCTCATAAACAACTTGTGAAATAAAACTCTTTCCTCACTGCCAATATTCTCCCCTAACAAACATCACTTTTCTGATTTCCCAAAGGATCAACGATCAGCGTGTCAGGGGTCAGAATGCAGTCGTTTAACGGGAGTATCGCAGTGACCTTTCCCTCTGGTCCAGCAGGGTGACAGACAGGCGATTGTTTTTCTTTGTAAAATTACAACATACTAGGATTGTTTTGCTAATGCTGCTTAAGGCCATTAGGAAAACAGCAAGGCAATAACTTCCGAGAAGTTAATGAACATTCCCATTGCAATTAGAATGGTTATTGGTTTGTTCATGTTCCAAAACCAAAGTTATCAACAAAATATATAGATTAGAACTTCCTTTGTAACACAGCAACATCTTAACACAGCACAACAGAAGCAATGTCCCTCCCCCCTCCTGTGTTATGTTCATGAGAGTGGAATGTGGTGACCTGTATATGAGTGGCTCACCACCAGGGAACGGGCAGTCTGGCTGGGACTGCCTCCATGCTGAGCCGCGTGTAAAAAGTAATGGCATAACGAGAGGTACTAAGGAGGGGAATCAGAAATGGAATACAAAGGAACCTGGACTCATGCATTATGTCACACCATATGACACCTTCTTTTGGAGTGGTATTTATATCCGATATAATTGTGTCATTTGATTGTCAAGGGGCCGATACATGACGTTTTGAAAAGGGGCAGGAATCCGCATATAGCCTAAGCGCTAAAACGCTGTCATTAACGCTGCAACATTATGGGTGTAGACCCACGCTTTAACAATGATTCTTTTATTTCCAACAAAAACAGGAATGTTACCCAATAATATTACATAGTTTGCTTTTTACCATGACACACATTTAGGTTCATACAATGCATTAAAATTGTTTCAGTCTGAAGAATGATATCTCTTTACAGCACCAAGAAAATAGCCTTTAATTTGTCTCCCTTTTTTGACCCAGTCTATGCATAATATGTTTGTTTGATAGCTTGATAGAGATAGTTAAAAGGACACACGTTTTCATTTCTGGATTAATTAGTAAAAGTGTAGAGGTACAGTACTAGTCTCTACTTTCTCACAGATTCGATCATCAAGGTAACCATCCAGCCATAATAGACCATTTTCATCTTTGATACTTGTAAAAATAGGGTAATGGTCATAACAAACATTTAATTAATCACCCTTGAAATATATAACAACTCCCCATATAAAGAAACAGGAACAACCTCACTGCAATTTTATCTATACTCTGAAATAACAACTAGTGAAATAAAATTTCAATTCCCACAGCCAATGCTCTCCCCTGACAAATAGGACTTTTCTTATTTCTATAAAACCTGTTCCCAAAGGATCAGAGTTCAGGCTGTCGGGGATCAGAACACATCCGTCTGAAACCAAAGCCGCCTGCTGACCTTTCCAACTGTCCAAGCGGGGTGACGGACTGGCGATTGTCTTTCTCCATGAAAATCCCAGACTAGGATCAGTTTCCCAATATTGCCATTGCCCATTGGGAAATAAACAAAAGGCTGTATCATCAGAAATGTGGAATTAACATTCCCAGTTACTTTAGTGGATGTATCGATGACATGTGCATACAGAGGGGACAATGCGCTGATTATGGCTATATAAGAATCTTTTATATTACATGGGTACATGAGTATTTCCTTTTATATCCTAAACTCACCGTAAGAGTTCTGGACCCAAACTACATTAAAAGTTGAGGGGCCGACCAAAAAACGTTGGCTATGCATTCTGTGCCACGAGAAGTTAAAACATCCACAATCACACAATTTGCTCTCATGGGTATTTGAAGCACTCCTGACCCCTGCCCCTTGGTGCATATGTACTTAACAGAAGCCCCCCTTGTCTATATTATGATGTCCATATGCTTTCAGGAGATACACCCCTGGGGACTTCACTGTCTCTGCAGAGAGTCAACTAAATTGGACCCGACTACTGGTTCTCCCCAGGGAGTTTTTCTACTCCCACTAAAAACAAGTACTGTGCCTTCTGCCTTAATACCCCTCAGTATAGGGGGAAGTGGATTAAGAGGAGACCAGCACATCCCCTTATGAGTGGATTGATGTTCACATAGGGACAATTAAACCTACCCGGGTGTGTCCAGCCTGAGTTTTAATAACCAGTGATATGTTTTACCTTTTGTGGGGGGGGGGGGGGGGCATAAGTTTATATTTTGGCCCATAAAAATATGTTGAGAGCAAAACTTTCATTTTTTCCATTTGTGGAAGCAATTACTGCCAACAAATTTGCTCTTATAAGGATATAAGATAAACAGTTCTAAAGTTATTAGCATCAAAATACAGCAATAATTTTACAGGTTTTACAAAACATATCTTTCTGATGGTAAGGATATATCATTAACACCTATAGTTTTGTTATAAAAAGCAGTATATCAGATTGATTCTCCTAGAACATGAAAGTAAATTACCTTAGGTTTCCAACAAGGTATAATATGTTGTAGATGAAGGAAGTTGGGGAGCCATCACTTTTGTCACCAAAGTTGTATACAAGGTACCCACTTTCACATTATCAATTAAGTTTTTATGTCATCACTTGGTAACTACTGTTGCTCACAATTATTACAAAGCATGTTCTGCAATAGTAGAGATGCTCACAAACTTTATACCTAGGTATTGTCTGCAATTATATTAGGGTTTGGCTCGCCTGACCATCGTGCTAACATGAGAAGACCTGCGGGGTCATCCAATGGTGGCCGTATGACCTAGAGGTGGCCTGAGGGGCGTACGATGCCCATGGATCATACAGCCACTTGAGGATGACCCAAAAGGGTGTCCAACATTTTATCACAAAATACAAAATAATGTCGAAAACCATCAATACAAGTAGTGGTACGTACTAATATAATGGGTGGCGTCAGATGGTCGACGGACGAACCGCCGGGCGGCTTACTGCCTGCAAGCTCGGCCCTTGCGCAGTACGCTGCCCAGAGGTTCGTCTGGAGACCAGAGGATGACCCCTAAGGGTCTTCTATATTTTAGCACCCAAACAAAATACAAAACAATGAAAATCATGAATACAAGGAGTGGTACGTACAGCCTGACAATACACACCACCCCCTGTACATACTGCTCCTAGACAGTGCAGATGATAAAGCCTGTCAATACACACGGCTCGTCATACAGACCACTTGTCAGCTGGACGGGTGATAAATTCAAGCAATGACCAATAGCATTACAGAGTGCATTGATCGGTTGCTAAAATGCACGAAATCAAATAAGCAGGTTAACCTTATTTCATTCAATAAAGATTAGATTGCAAGTTTGTGGTGTCTATCAACTTTAAGCAACGAATCTCTCACTTCACTTTGAAAAACAATGTATTTAAAAAACGGTCCTTATCTCTTCTTAACATTATCCTTTCACTAGATTGATCTCCATTGAAAGATCACTATCCTTCAACCTAGACTCGGCTCTGTCGTTCAAAGATTATTCTAAATCTATTATCCTAACAAAAATGACCTATCTGCGCCTTATCTGCCTGTCAATGGGCTCCATGGCTCAGTCTCTAAGGCCGTCGCTGAGTCCCAGATAAGGGGGTTCCAGGGGGACTCCTGGGGGATCCCAGGGGAATCACAGAGCACTCAGTCAGTGGGATTTGTTTAAAGGGCCATTTACACAAGGTCCCTACAATAGTTATCCTACGTCTTCTAAAATGATGTCCTTTTGCAACCTACGTATACAGTCTCCGCATTGAACTTACACAGGCCATATTAAGAACCAGCAAAATAGGCTGTTATTAGCCAGTCCATTTGGTTGCTGATTTGTTAAACAGTTTGTAAAGGACCTGTGGGAACCAGCAAATTCGAACATGACACTTTTATTCAGTTCCTCTCTCATCCTCTTTGTGGCTTCATAGTATAAGGGTTAGTAACCCTCTCCAAACACCTATGTTGTCGGTTTGAATCCTGGAGGGACTTGTCTCACTATACAGCCCGGTTTATGCAGTATGATAAAGCTTTCCTTGACAGGAATACGCTAATATCAGAATAGGATTCAAACAGAATCAAACAATATCATGTAAACCCTTCTTAAGTATTATAACATCTTCTGTTCGAAATGTGGTCGGGGTTATTATACGGTAGTTGGAACTGTCATTACGAAAACTGTCAGGACTATCCTAAGCCTTAGGATAACTAGTACCGTTATAATGAGAGTTCTGACAGCCTGTATAAACCTCGCTTTTAGTAGTATTACTATAGCCCCAATAATCAATGCAAGGCTCAAGGCTCATGGTATTTGTTGGGCAGTGTAAGCTGAATTCATCTTAAGGAAC
This sequence comes from Lepidonotus clava, assembly GCA_936440205.1. Taxonomy (NCBI): domain Eukaryota; kingdom Metazoa; phylum Annelida; class Polychaeta; order Phyllodocida; family Polynoidae; genus Lepidonotus; species Lepidonotus clava. The sequence goes on along the minus strand of OW387136.1, from coordinate 4,851,858 downwards.
TGTTTTCTTAAGGTTGTCTTAAAGTTGTCCCATTTCGTTAAATTGTCGAGAGTACTGATCTCAAAGTTGAAGAGTTCTAACACATTTGAAATATTTCACAATTTCTTTCAGACAATAGATCCACGTTTTACATTCAAATGTTCTAATCCAGTCAAAATCTACCATTTTTATTACCCAGAACTAATAAATTATAGATTTGTATGGTAGCCATGTGATTGTGATGAGCACCAAAAAGTGATCACGTGTCCACGTCTGTCCAATATCTATTGGGGTAAATGTTCGGGGGGTTATGGGCTTTTATGGGGCCAAACGTTCTGGGGCAAGTATCTATGAGGTAAATGTTAAGGGGGCTTCCTTCCAGGACCCTACAACTCCCCCAGTAAAGCAACGACGTAACAAGCACGTTCTGCAACCGTATTTTTTTGGTTTGATTGGTTAAAAAAAGAATGTTATAATAACATTATATTTTAGTGAAGTTGAGACCCACTAATAAAGACAACTGGGTTATCAAAGGCTCCTAGAGGGCCACCGGCTGTTGTGTGCAGGGGCCTGCCAATGGGACCCTGTAAATTGAAGAACACCTGCCTCGGTAAAAGTGTAGGGGTACGGTCTCTACCTTCTCATAGATACAATCAGTTCATAGATGCGAGACAGAATTGTCAAGACCTTGATCTCACCGTGATAATGGTGTAAAACCCCAATAACCAACCAACCAATCCACTAATAAAGAATGTTATAATAATGTTATTATAATGTGAAAGCACATTACAAAAATATCATAATAATGTCACAGTGTGATGTCGCAATGTTAGATTCTAAAGATGTTTTTGGGTGCCATCAAAATAACGTAACAAGAACCAAAGCAGAACTAAATAGAACATTATAATAACGTTATGATAACGTCAAATTCTTGATTGGGCCAGCTCCTAGTGCATGTAAATAAACTGTCCAAGTCCTATCTAGTTACTCCCAATCCAACATGTAAATCCAATAAGGTTCACTATGAGTAGAGTCACCCTTAAATAACTACTTTGCATCTAGAGCCCTGCCGCCGTCACCATCTAAGAGAGGTGGGAGGTGGGGTCGTACGTAATCACTTCAGGGGAGTGGGGTAAAACTGGTGTAAAACTGGTGTGGGTGCTGATAGGGTAATCAGTGGGGAAAATTCAATCAAGAGGAGATTAGAGAGAGGGGTGAGAAGAGGAGGGGAGAAGGGGAGGAGGGGAGAAGGTGTTGGCTGGTTGGTTATTGGGGTTTAACGCTGTGGCAACATCTAAGGTCATATCACGGCGAGAACAAGGTTTTGACAATTCTGTCTTTGATGATTGTATCTATGGAATGAACGAATCTATGAAAAGATAGAGACCATACCCCTATACATTTACTGAGGCAGGTGTTCTTTAATGTGCATGGTCCCATAGACAGGGCCATACACACAACTGCTGGTAGTCCTTTAATTTGATAACCCTGTCATTGTCACTGGGGGAGGGGAGAAGGGGAGGCATGTAGGGTGATGACTGGAAGGCGTGGTAAGGAGGTTTGACCTTCGCCTCCCAGGTTTCTAAATATGTGTGGTAATGGTTTAGGGATGGTGTAGATCTGGGCAGGGCAGGATCGAGGATAGGGGACGGGGGGAAGTGAATTTGATCACCACACATTAAACAGAATCTGTTGGTCCTTATATCTGTATAATTATACTCACAATTATCTATATGACAGCCAGTTCCATTCTGGTTATCGGTACTTTATCTGAAGTAGATCGATGGTGTATGGGTTTATGTGTCTATATTCAATGTAACAAGATATTATTGACAACAAAACAACAGCATTGTAGCCGTTGAATTTGAAAACATTCCAAACGTAGTTTTTTTAAAGAATATGGTTAACCTATATGACGGCAAATACATTTAATTCTATTCATAATGCATTTCGATCAACCTTAAGGCCTATTACTGTAATAAGAATGCCCAGCAGTACACTACTGCGTCCAGATCTGATGTATGAACCTCAAAGGGAGGAGGAGGGAGAGCGTTTGTCACCAAAACCCAAACCGGATGAAAAAGATTGAAAACTTATATAAGAAATGTCCTACTGTTAATGCTTATGTATAGTATTCGAAAAAGTGAGAATTATGTTTTACAGGAAACACGAGATATGATGATGAAAACTAGGTCAAGTAACAAAATTAAATTTAAACAGGATTTTACATTGTTAACTCGTGTTAAAAATAGTTGTTACAATAGAGGTGTGGACTTATGGAATAGCCTATCCTCTGAGATCCAACATAGGGAAACAAAAATATTGTTTAATAGTGCGATTAAATTGTTATATTATACCTGAGAAGTGATGTAACCATATCATTTACCATACTTTGACTCATCTCATTATTATCATGTATCCAAGGAAGAACTTATATTTGCTGTAAGATTGGATTTAATAAATAAATAAATAAATAAATAAAATAAAAAAAATTTCATTGTATCGAAATGCGATATTAAGATCTCGATAGTCTCATTGAGGTAAGAAATGGCTATGCAGGTATATTGAAAAGAAAACATTTTGCAAGAACATAGGAGCATCTAACCAGGTCTCTGTGGCGCAATCGGCTAGCGCGTTAGACTGTTAATCTAAAGGTTGGTGGTTCGAGCCCACCCAGGGACGGAAGCTTTTTCTTCTAAGCAGCATTCATACCTGGTTATCTCAACGACTAGTTTCAACGGATATCAAGGCCAGTGGCCCCCATTCTGCCTCTGTACTGTTGATGGTGAAAATGGTAGAGACTTAAGCAACCAGATCAAGATCACCTAATCAACTCTGTTCCTGTAAGTAATCCCTATACCTTTAAAAGTCACATAGCAACATGGCCCCTTTTCAGCTTTGTGATATCCGACAGGACTCTTTCTCAAAATCGAAAGGGCGAAGGTACACTTTCTTAAAATCGACAGGCCGACATAATCACTTTCTTAGATTCGACAAAGCGACATTAGGACCACCAATCAATGGCACCTATAATATTGCCCTAGACCCCTAAATTTCGCACGGTGACAGCATCATTTTGACATGCGACATAGGCCCTAGTGACATGAAGAAAAAAACAAATGACATGAAATGACCTATTTTTCAAATTCGACATGCGACATGAGGGTCTCTTAGAGGTGACATGGGACGTGGAGAGTAAAGTCACGGGTGACATGGTCTTTTCTCATATTCGACATTGGTCGACATTGGGGACCTCCCTATCAATGGCCCCTATAATTGGGACCCGTTGAATCTATGCACGCGCTCCATATCCAAGAGATAATGCAATTAGTATGATCAGCTTTTGAATAATTCTCTGATCATCCAGTTGCTGAATAGGGCTATAAATTACCATTATTGGTATGCAATATGCTGAGAATGCTGCTAAGAAGCGGCATTACTTCCACTAGATACTTAATTTACTACTTTTTCGTTAAATACATCTAGGGTGTTTCCGATGAATAAATATCCCATTAGAGTATGCTTCATTTTCATTACCAAATCTCATTAGATTATCATGTAATTGAAATACAACGACCTTGATAAGAAAGCTGCAATGAAAACAACCTTTCCAATTTGATCCTGATTTTAATATCGGTACAAGTGTCAAAGTGTGGGTTGTGGATTATAGTATCGAAACGCTGCCCTGTAACTGTTAATCATATCACAAATAATTATGATGTTTCTTGCTGAGTTAAACTAAAAGGACCTCCGCCCAATGAGGGACTCGAACCCTCGACCCTCAGATTAAAAGTCTGATGCTCTACCGACTGAGCTAACCGGGCTTCATGCGTGCAATACCTGGCAAAGATATTTTGAAATCATAAAAATGATATTTGTGTTTAATCTGTATCTGTTTGAGTCATGTATTATTCTTATACCTAACTTTGTACATGGCATACAAGTATTTACCAAATGTATTATGAAAACATATTAATACCATAATTTCCTATATTATTATTGTACACATTTCATGTCTAAATGATAATGAATAAAATATCTAGCATGTATGTACATGTACTACATCAATGAGTTTGTGGTCGAACTTTGGTTAGCACCCCTTTACATTTATTGGTTGGTAATTGGTTGCTTTACCACCGCATTACTGCCATGCAGTGACATTCAAGGGCATTGAGAGTAATCGAATCTATCATATATGAATGTAGAGACCATACCCCTACACTTTTAGTGACGTGGATGTTCTTAAAATGTGTGCATGGTCCTGTCGATTGGGCCATACACAGACAAACAGCCGATGGACCTATTGGTCAACAATCCAGTTTACATAATAAGGTGACTGGCCGAAGGTCAGGTAAGAGGTGCAACCATGCTGTATAGGATTCTGGTCCAGCAGCAGTAGAGTAAAGACACACTAACACAATGACAGACACAGTGACAGACACAGTGACACACACAGTGACATACACAGTGACACACACACACACATATGGAGGTATTTCATGGACCACCATTTTGAAATGATTGTTATACATCCCTATTGGTGAAGCTTCAAACATCATCTCTCAGTGTTTTTTATGTAAAGCCTGGTCCCCACTTGGGCAATTAGATTTAAAAAATCTGCAGCGACTAATGTCTTCAGTTGTCTGGCAACCAACTAGACACTGGCGCCGTTATGTCTGGTGATTAATTCACTAGTCTCCCTGGTTATCTAGCAAAATATTTGACATGTTAAATATTTTTCTATACCCACCGAGAACTAGTTAATCATCGGGCGACGTACTAAAATATCCTCTTGTCACTCAGCGTCCCAACATGGCGATTAGTCCTTATTAGTAGCCCGGGGACTAGTTAGTCACCCAACGACGTACTAATTTCATAAATGCCCGGCGACTTACATTAATCACCGTCCTTGGTCGCCCAAGTGGGGACGCAGCTTAACAGGCCTAATGTGGCAATTGAGCTTTTATCAACTCCTTCAAAATCAAGTAATTGATTCGAGCCATCACCCAGAGAGATGAGAGTTGTGGTCAGGTTTCCACCCAGGTTCCCCTAAGCAAGGGACGCCATTGTCACACCTTCACTGTCCCGGATGTAGGTCACCGGAACCGGAAATAGGAACCCCCACGTGACCGGAAGCTGATATCAAACAGGTCAGTTGTAAACTGACCTCTTCGTTCAGCCAGTTCGATTAGGATGTGCCGGCAATCCCACAACGCATCTGCCGGATCTGGAAATCATAAACTTTTAGCATTGGTTTCCAGATCCGCCACGTTGCATTATTGGATAGCGGTACGCACGGGCGCATCATAAAAAAACTAATCTTTCGAGTCAGCTTCATATGAGCTGTCCAGGTTTAAAGCCGTGTGCCAGTAGTGTTCAAGGGGTTCAAGGCTCAAACAAAACAGAAGTACATATTTTTTCAATGCTCCCAGATCTTGGTGATTTGCAGACCTGTACATATCACACAAAACCCGTCCCTGTGTCATGTAACCAATAAATGTCGATTTAAAAACGTGAACGGTTGTATTTGTTGATAGCAAAACTCATATAACCCCAAGAGTTTAGAATTTCTGTTGCTTGCCAGTTCATAAATGTCCATAAAGTAGGACTGCTAGGTTTTCAATTTCCACTCATATTTACATCATATGACAGATTGGCAAGATGAAGCTATCGCGACTCTTGTGACAATTGTTGACAGAAATTGGGAAAGAATTTTGTCTTTGGTGTTATGTTTATATATAGCATTGTAAATGTGGTCAGGACATTATATTATTGCTGGACATTATACACTTTTTTCTTATGTAGGACTAAGCTAAACATGTTGAGACCATGGCATCTGTTTCATCATATTCAAGGCCCATCAGAATAATTTGAAGGGTGGCAGGGGCGGATCCAGGTCAAAACAACCACCCTATAAAAAGGGGCAAATAGATAACCTCAGATTCATACAAATCAACAAATGAAGGTTATACGAAAACATTTCCACCTGGTCTGGGGGAGGGGGGGGGGGACCACCTATTTGTCCCCCCCCTCCCCCCCCCCCCCCTCCCCAACCCAACCCGGATCCGCCACTGGCCGCAGCAACTATAAGTTTGCTATGGTCTTGAAAAGTTTGAAAAGTTATATTATTTTAGTCCTGATAAAATCGCAGAAGACAAACTATCCAACACTTCATGTCGTTTTATTGTCCCTTCTATGAGATTTTAGAAGTAAATCATTTCTTGAAACAAAGCACACACAAAAAAAGATTTTAAAAGACATTCTCTCGCACAAATGCTGCTTCTCTGTTTGCTCATCAACGAAACAATTGTCACGCCCATTTCATCTCTGATAGGAGTTGTCTGTTTTCCCATGAGAAAATATCACAGTAAAAGTCATCGAGCATAAGGTGTACACCTTCAATGCACAGACTCGTGAACAAGGGATATAAGCTAACCGCTTGGGCAATTGCAAAGCTTATGTTAGGAAACAGGAGCCCACCATAGAACTTAATTCTAAGCGCATTTGTGAATGTTGTAGCAATAAGGATTTAAAGCTGGATAAAAGGAACTGATATGTGTTTGGTCTATGCGGATCCCGTTAAGAAGGGACGTGCGAGGACATCTTAAAATTCCTTTCTCTTATACAAAAATGATTTTATTTTTTTCATATTTACAAGTGCCTTCGGCTCTTGAATTAGGGAAACTTAGGTTGACTGGTACCTTAGAATCTGCGGGGAGATTGAAACAGTATAGCCATCTGCAATCCGTACCTTTTTTTTAAAAAAAAAGAAGGCATAGATGCCGAAAGGCTGATATGAATAAAACCGATGGGCATACATGATACCTACCCAGGCAAAAAGTGATGTAACAAGCACATTCTTTGACTGAACTTTTTGTGCTAGTCTGTGACCTGCCAAAGTTTTTTGTTTAAATTTTAGGTTGAGACTTACTAAAAAAAGAATGTCATAATAACATTATATTCTAGTGAAGTTGAGACATTTCACATTGTAGTAATGTTATCATAATGTGAAAGAAGGTTACAAGAATGTTACAATAACGTCACAGTGCATTGAATTCGAATGTTGCAGTGTTAGGTTCCAAATATGTTTCTTGGTGCCATAGAAATAACATAACAAGAACCGAAGCAGAACTAAACAGAACGTCATAATAACGTTATGATTATATCGTATTCTTGCTTGGGTAATAAGGACCTAAATCAAGGGCGTCTATATCTTCTAATACGAATCTAGCAATTGAAGGAAATGCATGTTTGTGTATGAATAAAGCGAGAATATAAAACAAATTATGCAACAGGTAATATATGGAATTTTACTTCACTACTTAAGTACAAACATACCTGCACACTGATTACATATGGAAGAACAACACATGACAGAATGTTGCTGCAATCCAAATGGAAAACAAAAGCTTTGATAACAAGCTAAAATCAAATCTCATTGTCTCCCCCTCCCGGCGCCTGCTAACAGCTTCTTCCCTATGTCCCCTCTGTGAGGGTAGCCTCAAGGTACTCTACAATTAGATTGGGAATCCTATTAGTTTACAGCCGAGGACTTTGTTTCTAATTAACGCCTTTTTCCAGCGTACGTCTCCGACCATTCAGTATGTGTGTATTGCCGGAGGGATGCCAAATGCGCCGCTCGGATAAAAATGAATATGCTATGTATACCTTACTTCTGCTAGTTGCATTTTTTTTAATTTGCTCGCACAGAAAGATATAGAAATAGAAAGCAAAAGCATGCATTGAGGCTTTAATCAATTATTGAAATAAGGAATTAATTATCGAAACAGGAATCTAGCCGGTCGGTTTTTGGAGGTTAAAAAGGACTGTTTCTCCTAAGGAACATTATATATTTTTGATATGTGATGCATATATATATGTTCTCTTTATAGCCCCCAGGTGAAGAATAGATTTAAAATCAATATAATTAGACTCAGATTTAGAGTAATTTTAGACTCTCGTTTCCCAGCTTAAACACATTTCTGTTTAACCACAGAGATTGTGATATATCATGTTGAGCTAGAACTGTGTCAGTATGAGTCTGGTTATTACTTAATTATTAATTATCAAATACTGGATCTACTTCTAGAATGTCCTTGCGTATGTAGCAGTCTACACACTGAACTTACTTCAAGTCATACCAACAACCAGTGCTACCAGCCTGTCCATCTGGTAGATGCAGCTGTTTTATTAAACTGCTTATTAAAGAACCTTAGGGAACCAGCAAATTAGGTCATGACCTCTTTATTCAGTTCCACTCATATCCTCTATGTGGCTTTGTGGTGTAGTGGTTAGGACCCCCACCTTCAAAACCAAAGATTGTGGTTTGAATCCTTAAACAGTTGTTCATAGCCAGCATATTTCAGCTATGCGAAGCCACTTGTTAACTAAAAAATACCGATATTCAAGACCATCAGTCAGGAAATACTCTATCCATTAGAAAATGTTATGCAGAATGATAACATATGGACAAATGAGAGAAAGTAGGCCTACTTCTTAGACTGATTTTGGCCTGTCAAAGTGAAGGAGATTGAGTCACTTCCAGGCATCAGGTCCATCCCAGGATCTTTCCTTGGGTATAAGTTCTTTTCAGCATGCTTACTTCCCTTAGTATAAGTCAACAGTAGGTAGATGTTAACAGTCGAAGGCCAAAGAGGACACTGACTTATTTTTGTTATTGGGTAACTAGTCGCTGCCGTTTACAGGCCTCAAACAAATACATTGTGGCTGGTTGACATATATGATGAATCAAATGATAAGTACCATAAGTCATTTATGAATTACAAAAGTTTGTTTTGTTTGAGACAACTAAAAATCAGAGATGCTCAATGTCAGACATATTTGAGTCGTTTTTTTGTGAAATGATTAGTTGGGGATTGTCAGATAAAAGTGCATTGTCGAAAAATTGTTCTAAGGTTGTCCTTATCATGGGTAATATACCCAGCCAAGCTGCGACGTAACAGAAACATTCTGCAACCATACATTTTTAGTCAGTCTGTTACTTACTAAGATGGCATGTAACAATTATGTTATTGATGGTGAGGTTGAAACCTCACCAAATCAGAACGTTGTTACAACGTTATTTTTTGGTTAGATTAGGTCGAAACCAAAACAGAATGTTATAAGAACATCCTGATTAGGTTGAAGAACGTAACCAGAATGTTATAATGAAGTCGCAGTGACATGTCACAACAGTATGTTGCAGCAACGTTATTGGAAGCCATCAAAATAACGTAACAAGAACAAGTACAGAACCAAACAGAATGTTGCTGCAACATTATAATAACGTCACATGCTTGCCTGGGTAGGTAATGGCAGCAATGGGTATTCTCCACAGTCTTCTTATGATAGCTTTATAAGGCTGTATTCCACATGCCGTGAGTATGCACTGCCGAAATTCAAGTAAACTCATTTTCTTGAAACCCCATTCACATACGAAATACAAATACGTAAGGTGTAAGACTACTTCTAGTTATGTACCAATACTTCACAAAGTAGTTTACACTGTATTCATACACCCATAAGCAGATGTCTGAGATTAATAGAGATAACTTAAGGCCGTATTCCACATACTGATTTTGATGAGGCCGATTTTGCATTTGGTTGATTTTTCTGAGACTATTGCATTAATGCTTACATATTATATATCTTTGAAAGAGAATCGTAAGGCCTTTCAAATGATGTATAATATATCTATCTATGACTTTTATTCTAGCTGCTGATTTTTAAAATCGGCCGCAAACTCGATATGTGGAGTATGGCCTTTACAACAAATCAGGCATTGAGAAATGGCTGCTTTCTATTCACTTGAAGGCTATGATGTCACTTCCTGTCAATAACCTTGTCAGTTTGACTATCACTGTTAGTCAATCTGACCATCATTATTATTCAATCTTGATGACCATGTGAGAATTCACACAAGTCAGGATGCCTAACATAATTTGACTTTAATAACATAGATGTATGTAACTATGTCTATTGAGGCCAGAGGTTATCAGTGTTGACCTAGCTGGAGGCTAGTACTGGTGTCATATGGGGAAGTGGTGGTAATGGTGAAGTGTCTGAATGGCGTCACATTAGCTACTAAAAAAAACCTTGACAGATGTCCTCCACAAACTCTGAAATAGGGACGAGTTAACAATTTTGGTATGAATCCTAGTTAGGTAAAAGATGTGAATGATACATATTTAATTTGCTACCCATTAAAACTTTTACTGGCACCCTCGACAAAACATACATTGAGACTAGAATTGGACACTTTGCTTCCCAATGTGACACGCCATTACCACAACCCCCACTCATCCCATCAGATCAATTCAGTCGCTGGGGAGAGCTGTTGTTTCTCTATCAGGTGTCATCCCTTCACCTTTTTCAACTCCGTCCATTTACAGCCGCTAGTGCCTTTTTAACCATCGTCAATTTGAAGCCACTTCATTCAATGCTTAATTGCACCATGTGCTAATGCTCGTTAGAACACAAGTTAACGTTAGAGAGATTAGACAGAGAATCGTGATTTAATAGCTTTTGCACGCCATATCAAGTCAATTACTGGTGTATTCTGCATTCAGATTTGTGAGGTGATAAGTGTGACATTACATTATCTGTTCTAGAATTAAAAGGTCCATTAGCTTAGCTTGATGTTACTTTGGAATGTATCGACTATCAGCAATGCTCAAATTACAGACTTACTATTGATTACAGAATGATATTGATTGCCACTGGGGGAAAATACGATATATGGTCACAGTGAAGTACTGCATGATAGTTGGTGGGGGCGTGTTCATATATATAAGTGGGGTTTATATGTATGGGAGCTTCAGATTTCACAATGAATTTCGATACGTCGACGTATCTCTGATCTTCTTAATCATATATCGAGGGCTAAGTGTATTGTTTTGTGATCAAAATTAGAGGGTGCTGCAGGATAAGCCTGCCACCCATCTGTACCTTTAGCTAATTGTAATCCTTTGTTTATACAGGGGTTTGGGCCGAGGTGCATCGGTCTCCCCCTCACTAATCCCTGTTAAGTTGCTATATAAACATTAGGCAAAAGTACAGTTGCTGCACGGTTGCCTCGTGCAGGGACCCTCGTGTGGCCATTGGTGGCCCTGCGGCCCCTGTTGCAGTTAGTAGGGACACTTCCTAAGCATGTATAATTGGCACAACTTCAAAAAAGTAAACTTAGATTAATATGTAGGGGCAATATTTAGTATAGTAATGATTTATATTCTTATTTATAAAGCATGCTCTTACACCTTTGTTGAATTATTTAAAAGAGTATAAATACTTACAAATAATTCAAAAATACATACGCCGGCCCGTAAACTGCCTGGCCAGGGCGTATGTAGGGGTAATATTTAGTAAGGGGGGCAATATATTATACGCTCCGCATGCCAAACCCTGGTAAGAGTAATGGAGTAATACTTAAGTTAGCTGGTGGGAGAGCGTTGAGGGTGAGTACTATTTATTTTTTTTGATACTTTGAAAAGAGGTTTAATTCATGGCCAAGTTTTTTGCAATTAAATCTCATTTCGAGTGAGCTTTAATTTGGGTCCGTTTAATTAATTGGATGTGGGTGTAAATCAACTTAGGACAAGAAGGGCTGACGTCACGTCATATAGAAGGAGCAATAGGTCTAGGCCTAAGAGTGTGCTCTATTATGGTGGGGCGTTACCTGACTTCCAGAAAGTCAGGTAACGCCCCGTTGAATTTGATAGAGGCCCTGGAGGTGCAAGGATGCCACAACCATGCGCCAGTTCACAAGAAGTGCCAAGCAGGATGGCACGTTTGAGGATGGAAAATATATTGTTTTGTTCATTGAAATGCGTCGCTGCATTTGATGAATAATTTCACAATTTCAAAGCGTCAGCTGCATTCCATAAAGTATATTCAACCTCTTTTCAAAAAAAACAAAAAAACACAAAAATGCGCAAGGTATAGGAAGGAAAATAGCTTGTTTTATTCATTTGATGCATCGCTGCATTCCATGAGGGATTAGTAGTAGAAATAATGGGGCGAAATAATATTAAACCTCTTCTCATAAAACAAAAAAAAAATCAGGCTAGGCGGGTTAGGCCGGCCCCAGAAGGTACTTTGGGGCGGACTAAGTCTGAAACTAAGACTGTCAAGCCTGTCCTATGTCCGCACGGTGTGCAGAGTATGCGGCAGAGGGTGCGTCAGTTATACCTTTATTAATAGCTGTGTAAACAAGGTCGAGGGGGGATTAAGTCGAGGTCGGGAGAGGGGCGACGGTCACCAACCCTAAGGTAAACAAGTGAGGATTAGGTAAAGGTACAGGTGAAGACACCCCCAGGATAACCATGTACTAGTATACCCAAAAAGAAATACTTTTTCAAAGTATTATAAATCAGGGAAAAAGTACGCATTAGATTGGTACAACAACGTACTCACATTTTTAAAAATGTTGAACCTCCCATCCTTGATGCGTACGTACTTAAGGAAGGTCCTTATAGAAAGTTGGCTGTACGCATCACGTTACTTCCTGTAGCCTGTTTTCACACTCAGAGCGACAGAGGTATTTCACTATTAACTTGGACAGATGATACCGAGCTGATTGTGGAGGCAGCAGTCTGTCTCCCTATACCTGCTACACTATAGAGTCTGACCTATGACATGGAGGGTGTTACACCCAATCATAAACTGAGATAAATATTTTTTCTTTCTCTTTTTTTCAATTTTCAAACTGACGCTAGACCGGGAAAAAAACATCCGATCTCTTCTAACGCCAGAATGGCTTATGTCAAGATAACAATCGATGATATATGATATAACAAACAGTTATACCCTTAAGAGGTTTTAAATCTAAAAGAAATTTTTAAATGCAGCAATTTAAGTTGAATTATATAGGTGTACATTGTGAATAGTTTCATTGATTTATAAATTATATTATTGAAAAAAAGAATATTATAGTTATAATGGGATGTGCCTCGAGTTTTACACATGAATCTTCGGTTGGCCCATTAACTTGCAACAGACATACGTATTTCCTTGGGTCTCTAAGCATATGTCTATGGAGATCCCTAGGTCTCTAGTGGAAATCTATACAATATCCAATACATCAACGCATCATAGTTTAAAGGTTTAGCCTTACAGAAGGTCCCAACCACGTCCAGTACGCCATATATTATCGTTACAATTTCCAGCTCCCCCTCCCACTCACCCACCCCCAAATGTCGACTAGCCTGGTCAGTTTTGACCCTGGAGGGGTCATCAGGTCAAGGTCACCAGGTAAAGCCTTGACCCCTGCTTCCCCCTACCGGCGGTCTGAGGAACTACCCCGAGGTCACGTGACTTATTGAAGGGGCTCTCGTCTCTGATTGGGTCTGAGGGAAGTTAGAGTCTGGGTAACACCTCGGGGGCTGGCAAGGAAGGAATGCTTGGGGCCTTCCATTAAGTATGTATGCATCAAGGGGGATTGGAGGGTCTGATATTTTTGAAAATTCGTGTGCATATATAGTTTATGGAATTGAGTGAGTGATGGATGTTTTACGAAGTACTAACAGCCAAGGTAATTTTCATGGCAAAAACAAGTAAGGACAAATTCTGACTTTTCAGACACATGTTTTGACTTTCAGTCTTCGTTGATTGTATATATATGAGATGAAGGTGACAGGACAGGCAAACAGCAGGGGATCAAAACCTGGAAATCAGTTTTGCTATACCTCATCCCTTAGTGAACCCAGCACCAAACGGGAATTGAACCCAATGAACCATGGAATTGCCTGTATTGGTGTAATGGAGAGCTATCGATAGGCAACACAAATATTGGCTATGTAGTAATGCTTTATAGAATTAAATTATGATTGTGTAAAATGTGCCTCTTGTTTTTCAGTAGCTACCACTCTAGGAGTACCTGGGGTATGATATATATATATATATATATATGATATTATAATCCTAGAGATACTTTTGCATCAATTTTGCTGCAGAGGAGTCTCAAGCGTGTCAATAATAATTATTGACAAGTATAATTATTATACTTTTATGAAAGGTGACATGATAGCGGTAGTGATTCTTTAGATAATTACAAGTAGACTAACTCAGTATGAGGAATGCTACTTTTAAACTTGTGATTTCAAGGTCCAAACCATTGTGTCGGTGTTCTGTCATTCAGATTGTGTTCCAGCCTAAAGTTGAATTCATAAGTCATTAAATATGTAGGTCCTCTGAGACCCGTCATTTGTAAAGTTTGCCAAAGCATCCTCCCTTTATCATAAGCCTGCAGTTAGCAGAGAACTTCAGAAACAGCCCATGAATTATTCAGAGTCGTTCAGTGTTTCTACTGGGTAAGCCATAATAACAGAATGATAACAGTACACTGTAATAAAAGAGAGTCTGAAGGGATATTAGGCCAATGTGAAGAGATTATCAATGTACCACAGCGTATGCATGGAAGGTTGTGCATACACAGCTTACTCAGTCATAAAATCATAGAGAAACTAAAGAAAATACACATTTTTTATGATTTATCTATCTATGAAGAATGAACTTTGAAACCAAATCAGAAAATGATAAACCTCTGGAAATATACAAACTAAAAAAGGATGCGGTGCTAGTTTTTCATACTGATCAAAGTTTTGAATTATTCCTGCCCCTAGATTCTTGTTTAGAGCAGTAAGAGTATATGACTCAGACCCTCATATTATAATTCTCCTTCCTAGGAAAGCTTGTCATACCTGAGTATCCCTACCACGGATAGCTGATTTTCAGTATTTTAGGCACCTGCAGGTAAATTTTGAACAATTATGTCGCCAAAAACACAGGTAAATCTATAGAAAAATTAAGAATATTACATTTTGCTGTACATCAATTTGTAATTAATGGATTTTCAAACCAAATCAAAGAATGATAACCATATACAAATCACAAATGGAATTATAGTTCATATTGATCTCCATCACCTTGAGTTTAATATATACCATGATTAAAAAAAAATTCTATACTAAAGCCTTGTGGATGGTCAACATATTTCCCAGCATTTACCCTGATTATGGATAGTCTGCAAATAAACTACTGGAAACATGCTATTTGTGGTAGGGAGAATTGAATAATTCTACATTTGCTGAAGTCCTATACAGTTCAGACCTGGTCTCTCTGTATATCATTCGCAAGGTAATTCAAACATCAATTGGTTGACTTTTAGTGGAGATTCAGATACACAATCGGGAGGAGCAACCAATGAAACCGTAATTTGCTTTAGGTTAACATTTCCCGAGAGAGCATGGGTCTACAGAGTAATGAAATGTTGTGTTAATGTGATGGTTTTTGTCTGGTTTCTAATCCAGGAAAGATTTGACGTCCCAGAAAGTTCTAATAAAGTCGCAGAACCTCACAGAACGTTGTTAGAACGTCAGAGAACTTGACCAGTCCATCGCCCCTTGGCTAGGAAGATACTATTTTATGAGCACCCCTTTGGACAATGAAAGTAGTTTCTAATGGTTTCATTTCCCAATAGCTGTCCTCCTCTCAGTATCCGGCTAGATGTCGTAAAAGGGCCTGCAGAACCTGATTATCGTAATGTGTCTCACAGATTGAATCACCACAGAAAAAGACAAACCGTCCCGATATAGTGGTATTACTCTATTTGTTCCTTCAAAGTTCTATTACACTACACGGCTATGAGCTGTGACATTGGCACGATGTCATGATATTACTGAAAAAGGTGCATGCAGGAACGATACAACTGGTTAGAATTTGCAATTTAGAGTATTTTACACATGTGCAACAAAACACGTTGTCTCTACTGCATGTTTATGTGTTTTCTCTGTTGATTGTCACATCGCAGTTCATGTCATGTAGTGTAATATTAACTTCACTGCATCAGTGTAATAGAGTAAGCTGCAGTGTGCTGTGACGGCGACATATGGCATAACTTTTTATTACAGTAAAGTTATGGAAATATATGTGACATAGATCTAGTAATGTTATGGAGATTCAAGCCCCTTGAATTAATCCTTGTCATATGTTTCATGCTATAGAAAACATAGACAAAAGCCTCACAGAAATTGTTGAGTAGATAACGTATAACGGACTGGCATCTTCTATCTCCTGTGCTACCAAGTGATGTCATTGTGTGATATGCTCCTTACATCGTGGCAGATATGATTGTGTAGTGTAATAGATTATAGAGGCTTTTGGGGAGAGTGGGGCAACTTGAGTGCTTGGGCACCTTAACCTAGGGCCTCTTTGGCCAAAGTATTAGCTGTAAGCATTTGTGTGTTTGCAGGAATAATGCTAGTCTAGAGGAAAGAATCAGTATGATATAAAAAGCTACAATGATATGACTTTTATTGAACCGTGCATGAAACAGAAACTTCTAAGCGATGACTACATTTAAGGGGCAGGCCGTTTATTTCTGTCGCAAATCCCTTAAGACATATATACTATCCGTCGATGATAGATGAAAGCAACCATGAACGACCACACTCTTTTACAACAGTTTTCACTTGTATTGGCTTGTGGACAATTATATATATGGATCGTCCTAGTGTAAACCAGGAAGCAGCTCAGCGCCTGAAGTCATAGCCTGCTACACCACTCATCTCTGTTATTATGATGGCTTTTTCCTTTATGTTGTCTTTACCACACAATGATAGTCTCCTCTGGCCCCTGACTACTGTCTATAATCACCATGATACCCCCCTCTACCCCCTCTACCCCCTACACCGTCTATAATCACACGGCGCATGCGCACACACCAACCGCCGCCACTAACCACGACCAGGGGGCAGCAGCAGTCACGTGACTGGGTGAGGCATGCCGGGAAGGGCTTCCTTCCGGTCGGCTGGTTTGATTGGGAAACGACGAGGTGGGGGGTGCTGGAGGATGGGGGTGAAGGTGAGGGGGGGGGGGGTTGATAACAGGGGCACTGTATGCCTCAGGTGTGGGTAGGGGAGGTAGAAGGGAGGGGTGGGGTCAAAATAGCAGCCGTTAGAAAGAATAGGGGTTGCTGATTCCTTTAAGATAGATACATGTACCCCCCTTTATAACTATTGTTATTTTTGATCGACTGGAAGACCATGTTTGTACGTGAAGTTGACAATAAATGATTTAAAAAAAAAAAAAAAAGCAACTCCCATTTGTTCTCTATAATTGTCGCTGTGGTTGGAAGGAGTTAACAGTTTTCCGCTTTTGTCTATGGGAATCCGCCCTCAGTATTTTTCTTGGACCTCGGACACCGGCAAGCATTTGGCCGCCGTCAAGTTTGCCATTCAAGTGGAGAGGCAGCTTAAGACCTTCAATGAATTATTGCCCAACTGGAGGGGCAATGGATAAAAGTATCGCTGTCTCCAATTTGCACCATACTAATCCAAAAGAGGAAGTTAGGTAAGAAATTGCATATTGAATGTGTGTTAGAATTTAGCTAGTATCAGAAATATGCTTCTACGTGAAAACTTAGTGATTATCATTTCGGAGACTTTTAAAAACATTTCTATGTTAAAGCATTTTGTGAATATCTTGTGCAGGAAGAAAATTGGATGAGGCAAAACCTATGTTTGAAGCACGCCTCATTTTCTGCAGCCTCAGGGAGCTTGTTACTCTAACTACGTCTTCAGAAACGCCTGAGGTAAAGGAAGTCTATGTCAGGGACGGATGCAGAGATCTATAAAAAACAAATTTGAAGCGCCCCATCCATGGTCTAGAATTTTAAATTAAAACATGTAAATTTGCCAAAAGGTACGGGGGCTGCCTGGATCTGTCCCTCTCTCTATATAATATATGATGTACACTATACATGCATATAAATTTAGTATAATTATATGGTTTATGGGAGAAGTTCTTTTCAACATTAGAGAGCTACATTAGCAACAACGGTATATCCATGATTCTGAATAAGGGAGTGGAGGTTACAGTGGTTGAAAGATGTGTGTGTGGTCCGGCGAGCGGTACATGTAAGGGGCAGTGTGTATTGACAGGCTGTGCGTGCCGCTATTCATTTAAAATGTTTTTCAATGTGATACAGTAATTTGTCTGAGAGATAAAGTAAAGAAGAACCTGGGGGGACGTCCTAGGGTAGCAGTACGATCCACAGGGATCGCACGAACCTCGAGCTTCGTCACGATACACTGTGGGTTGTACTGCCATCCTCTGACGTCCCCCGTGTTTCTAGATCTTCTTGTATTGTAAGACTATTGGAAGTCGCAAATCATTAAAAGGCAAAAGCTATGGCTAGGACGTGCCTCATTTTCTACTGCCTCAGGGTTGGAGGCGTCGTACGTTACTGTGGCGCAATTAGATAATGAAGAATACTCTGTAGAACAGGTGTTGATATAGTGTTGGCTTATCAGAAATAAATATTGGGACAGATCCAGATACTTGCATATACAGATAAACACTGTAATACTATGGTACTGAAAGAAGCGGTCATTTTATAGCATCGGTTATATTTGGTTTTCACTTTGATGAATCATCATGGACATATTCCCCGTTTTGCTACATTTGCACAAAGACACTTACATACATCTAATAAAGAATATAATTCCACATCTGCTGAACATCTAAAGCCTTTTGATAAAAATATATTTATTGAAGTGAAGAGCAAGCGTATAATTCTGCATATCAACAAAATGCTAAATGAGGCGTTTGCACAACGGAATAACGACGGACAATGTCATGCCAATTGCAATTTGGGGGAAACACATTGAATTCGTTGTTATCCTATCACCAAAATTGAACTTGATTTGGCTTGCAGGCATCTCAAAAAGCACAGTATGAAGATTTGTGTCTGTTAAGCCGGGTTTCCACCGAACGATTTTCAATGAGAAAAGATGATAACTGCAAATGACCGTAAAGAACTGTATCATCAGCAAACTGTCAGCTGTCAAAATCTTTTATAAATGAAAGATGTGTTGTTTCCACTGAACGACGATACTTGGGCGTTTTTAAGATTATTTCTAATAACTAGAGGCGGGAAACATAGAGAACAACGAATTTAACTACTTTTAATTGCTCTTGGAATAAATTTGGAGCTACATTCATTCAAAAATATTAAACAGGTTGAAAATTTTTTCGTCCATGAACCTTATGATTTCTGTAGTCATTTGTTGTTGTTTGCAGTTGTTCACAAATGTCTTACAAACAACTTTGTGTTTCCACTGAACGGTTATGCTAATGGCCACAAAAGATTAGTGAATCTTTCACTGTCGTCCAAGGTCGTTAGCATAATTTCGTTCGGTGTAATCCGACTTTAGTCTCCGAGCAGTTCCTATGATAAGACCCTCCATTCCGACCATTAAAGGTGAAAAGTCTCTACTCACTGCGTCCCATCTCTGATCCGGGACCTCAGATCCCCCGACCAAGGTCAAGGTCGTGACCTCTATCTGACCTCTGTACGACCTCTACAGGTGACCCCTGCAACTCTCAGACGAGGTTTGGTCAGTCCGGTTGGAAGGTCAGCGGTAGTCTAGGGGAGATAGGGATGGTCCTGAAAAAAGAGGCAAAATCATTGAAATACTATAGCAAAGACAGAAATAATCATGTAGATGAATGCAAACTCATTATATCCCAGCCAAGGATGCAACGTTATTATAACATTGCAGCGACAGGTTGGTTCTGTACTGGTTCTTGTTACATTCTTTTGATGATGATGCAACCTACTGCTGTGACATGTCTGGCCCTGTCTATGGGGCCAGGCACATTAAAGAACACCTGCCTCTGTAAATGTGTAGGGGTATGGTCTCTACCTTCTCATACATTCGATCATTCAATAGATACGTTCATCCCAGACAGAATTGTCAAACCTTGTTCTCGCTGTGATACGACCTTAGATGTTGCTACGGCATTAAACCCCAATAACCAACCAACCAACTGCTGTGACATCGCATTGTGATGCTATAACAACGTTCTGGTTATGTTCTTCAACACAAACAGGAGGTTCTTATAGCGTTCTGTTTTGGTTTCATCCTAACCTCACCAAAAGAAAATGTTATAGTAGCGTTCTGATTTCAACCTCATCATCAATAATGTAATTGTTATGTTCATGTGCCATCTTAGTAAGTAAAAAACTGACAAAAAATGTATGGTTGCAGAACGTTTCTGTCACATCACAGGTTGGCTGGGATAGCATAAACAAAATTAATATGATCCTGTTACTGAAGATATGACTTTCTCCTGTCTGTTGACTATGAAAGTGACATTCAACATATATTGTGGTTTTGATTAGATTATGACTCTCACAACACTTTTCCTTCAAACACATATTAGTTACTGGCTCAGTGCTATCTGGTTTCTATCAGACTAGCAACAGTGCGTTTAACCTTTGTATTCTAAAAATAGCTTTAATAAAGCATGTAAAGTAGTCCAAGGACAGTATGAATGGAGAAATTGGAGGTCGCTGGCGACTTACATCTAACATTGCGAGATATTTTCAAAATAAATGAACCACTTTGTTAGACATAGGGTTGTACATAATATTGCTCAATGGGAATAATTATAACGTTTGGTCGTTTTTAATTATTTCTATTGATTAAATTTGTGATGATTTATAGACTCATGACAAAGGGCAACAGTATTATTCAGATAAAATTTTGATTGAATTAATCAATAGCTTCTTCCTATAAGATTAGCATATCCTCCTATTAGGTTAGCATGCACTTAATAATTTATGAATTCACCCAGGAATGCATAGGAATGAATCAACTGCTATAAATTGATATACATATATACTTTCAGTTAATTTTTCAGAAGATCCTTACTGATAGAAACATATTGATTTATAACCTATAACCTCAGATCCAGGAAGAGGGGGAGGTCCAGGGTATCTTGACACCCCCTTTTCAAAAAGAAGGGAAACTGCCACGCATGTGCACATGAATGCGCCCCATTTTAGTTCTTTGCCTATATGTTAAACCCTTTGTTTGGAAATCCTAAATCCCCCCCTGAACTTTACTTAATACATTACATCAAAAACCATCTCAGGTATTAAAGGCTTATGCTGTTCTATATTTATGGTAATGGAATTGTTTAAATGCAATTTCTTCATTTGTGCAATCATTTATTCCACAAATACCGTTGTCCTTTTCGGATTGCGACCACTTGGTGTCCCTGAATTAAAGTAAGATTGATCAGGTTATTAAATCTGTTCCCTTTGTGAGCCAACACCTGTTAATCTTACTCTGAAATCTTTAATATAAACATTATCACCCTGTTTGAGCATAATTCTCTGACTTTATTTGATTAAAACAACATGTTTCTTAGCGCTCTTACACAAAGGTAATGATTCATCACTTCAATGTTTTCATGCTGAAAAAGTTCAGCAAAGTGTAAAAAACTAGTCGTTCAGAATGATGACAGAGAGGGAGGCATGCTGTGAAGCCATGCCAGCGACAAGCAATAACTTCACCCTTTCATGGCACGTAAAGAATGAAAACAAAATGGCCCCCGGGGAGAGCGGAGCCTTGCGCAGAGCTTTCATTTGTTCAACATTAGCAGAAGGTCAGGAAACCCCAGGGGTGTGCATAGAAAGAAGTGGCACTCATTCATCAATAGCTGTACACAGCATTGCCCTAAAGCCCCATACCCACTAGGCGACTTTACCATTGCCGGCCGATGGGTGACTTGTAGGATCGGTTGTGAAATCATTGGGCAACTGGAATATCAAGCCCATTCTAATAGACGGACCTCCTGCGCGACGAGGGTAATAAACATGAATCTAGCAGAAACCCACCCCTCACTCTCCAAGCATAGGCGTTATCACTATGGCAACCCCTACTGCTAAATATGGTGACCAGTCATCTGGCTAGGAGAGTGACAGCTTTAATTTGGTTACAACTCATTTATTATCTAAGATAGAATCCAAATGTAAGTGAAAGAATTGTTCACAAATGTATGTAGTTTTTTAAAATGATCTTGAATTAATTGTATCTTGAGAGGTTTTTGAATGATTTAAGATTTCATTGGTCATGGTTCACTGACCCCCACTGCTTTCAATGGGCACATGGTGGTGTGTTTAACCCTCGTTCAGTCAGGTGTGACCAATGTGACGTCACGCCGGTTATTAGAATTTGATATTTTCCAAGCCATTTTCCCAGCAATTTTCTCATCAATTCATTTTTCCATTGCACAGAATTTGCACCATACCCAGCCATAATCGGCTTATGATTCTGTATTGTTGACCAACTTTACCAGTGATTCTCCCAAACGCATGTCATCCGTCGCCGCTACAGTCGCTTAAGCCCCATACTCACTAGTTGATTTGGGCCTTGGTGATTGTATTTTCCTCTAATTGCCCGTCATTATGCAATATTCAAATGTGCAGGTTTGATATGAATCGCCTAGAAAATCGCCAAACGATTAGCCCAACGATTTTATCAAGTATGTTCATTTCAATATAGCATACTGACGAGTGATGAGGCCAAAATCGCCTAGTGGATATGGGGCTTTAGTGAGTATGGCCCTCACGCTGCCTGCTTCCCTCCTCCAGGTTCCGATCCATTCCAACCTGGGACAGTCTGAATTCCTTCCTGTCCACTAGAGGGCACCACCAAAAGTTGGGCGATAAAAGGGGAATTTCAAAACCGGAAGTGGGTAGAGTGATCACTTCCTGCCTGAGCTGGTACCCAGTGTGGGGAACAAAAACCACCTTTCCTGTCAGGTCTGGTAAAGGCGTTTGACTTCCTCGTTTTACATGTGATTCCATGCGATTTGACATTGTGAGAATCACAGAAGCCTGAGGGCCCACTCAATCATAATGTCTCAATGAAGACAATGTCTAATTAATTTACATCTGACGGATTTGACGAATAATGAGTCCTGCCATTGTCACTTGGGAAATGTAGATTGCTTTTGCCAAAAAAAAGAATGTATTGAATAAATTAAAATACATTTGATTGATTCTTCACACTCGAGATCAGTGAAAAGTCATCTATTTCTTACTTATACATAATTAAGCCAGTTCCCATTTTGCCGAGAAACAGCAGTTTTTTGACAGTACTCAGGGATAGAAACAGGATATCCGAAAGGAGGAGTCAGCATAAAGGTTAAGTGCCAAAATGTCATGCATTCGCTTACATACGTGGTATTTTCCCTTCTCTTTGTTGTTTAGTGGTCAACCGAAATTTTATGCTGCATCCCCACTAGTGGATTTCAGCGGCAGCCAAGAAGGAAATGAGTCCCCAGATGACTAATTAGTCACCCGGCGACTAAAATATTGTCTCCACATTGGGACGCTCTTCAAATATGCTGGCCACAAGAGGCAACTTTAGTATGCCGCCCGGCGACTAACTAATCGCCTGTGGCTATGAGGAAATAATAAACATGTCGCATATTTTGCTAGAAAACCAGGGAAACTAGTGGTTTAGTCACCAAACATGCATCGTCACACTAGTGTCTAGTTGGTTGCCAGGCAACTAACAACGTCAGTCGCCGCTGAATTTTGTAAACTAGTCGCCAAGGTGGGGACCAGGCTTTACAGATGATGAACATTTGGCCCACCTGGCGGAGAATAAATTTACAGAAAAAGTACTGTAAAATTACAAAGCTGTCATGTTTTATTAAATTTACAGTACTAATTTAAGAATAAATAGTGCTGTTTAAAAGCAAAAAATTCTAAGGAAAATATGTGAGTGCATTAAGTTGTGCCAAATTTTATACTACAGTCATAATTGAACGGCAAAGTATTTCATTTTATAGTATATTGCTATATGTTTGTTTCTATCCTGGGTTGTAAAAGAATTAATAACATCATAGATATCTAAAATTGTTTGCTGATGTTCAGTAGCCTTCTTTACAGCAGACTCAGTAAGAATATGAAAATACAGAGAAGACCTTCCCTAAATAGAATAGAGAATTGAAATCCCTGTTGAAATATTACCACTCGCTAAAATTAAAAGTTGTCCCTGAATAAACTGCAAACAGAGCATTATCATTCTGGGGTCAAAAAAAGAGCTTATTTAAGGATACTTGATGCCGGGCTTTTTTGCAGATGTAGCTCATTCTGTGTTACTTGAATATAAGATATGAAGTGCCAAACTTAAATATTGAATGGGATATTACATGGAGAGTACAAATCTATTGGGCTTTAATTCTAATGAGGGTTGCCATACAAAATGGCGGTTGTCATGGCCATACCGGCTCTACAGAGTGACAACCGGCATGTTTTCGTTGCCAAAGGATCACTCTGAGGCCCAAAAAGGATTCCACATTTAAACTTTTCATGGCATCGAGCAGCCCACAGTTCATGGCTTGGACCCCAGACTATTTCTGGATAAACTAAAAGAGCATGATTGGACGGGGTAAAGTACAAAGGTTCACACCGTTCCTTTTCATACTCTTCTAATAAAGGGGCCTCCCATTAATTACATTTGCATATGAATTGAACAAACAACTTATACTAGGATATAGGCCTTTAGTTTCCAGTACATTACAAATTATATGTGTTTATATGTATATTCTGACTGTGGGATAATGCACATAATGTCATCTATTTGATGATGGCTCTACATGTCTGCTTTGTCGATTCAAATTATGCAGAAACCTTGGAGGGTAAAGTGCTTATTTGTTCTGAGTCATCTCTTCCCTAGCAGATTTGCCCCCTGTGGGGGTACTGGGGTGGAGGTTCTGCTCCTGGGAAGAATATAGGCCCCCCAGTAGCCCTTGCTGATCGTATAAGGTGAGGATAGGGGGGACCCAGCACTGACCAAGTGGTTCATTGGGTTCAATTCCCAGTGGGTGTCTGGGTTCACTAAGGGATGAGGTACAGCAAAAATGATTTCCAGGTTTTGATCCCCTGCTGTTTGCCTGCCCTGTCACCTTCATCTCATAGATACAATCACCAAAGACAGAATTCATCCCGACTTGTTTTCACCCTGAAAATGACCCTGCCTGTTGGTTCCCCCTTCTTAAAAACGCTGTTGAAACGAGATTTGCTCCATGCGCCGCCATGTTTTTTCGCTGGTATCAGCCGTCCATAATACCTTATGGCTTAGACTACTCCACCTGCCGATTTGCATCCAGCAGAACCAAGTCACGGCATAAAGAGATACATATTTTGATTCAAGCTATTTTTCTCTATTGATATGATTTCGCCATCCATATTCAATATAAAATGACATGATATGTCAAAATAATGTTTCTGTGATGTTACGCAACAAGTAGTCATTGAAGCAAAACACCGCACGTCGGCATAGAAACGTCGGCATAGCAACGTCGGCATAGCGATGTCGTTGTGGCGACGGCCGCGTCATAGCGACGGCCACAATGTGATCAAGCCGCAATGTGATCCGATTCTTTTATTTATTTTTTTCAATTCTGACATAAAGAGAACAATTTCTGTGATGGTGACGGCCATTTCGTCCGCGGTGACGGCCACGTCGTCATACCAGCGTCGCCGTCACTCCCCAATCACAGAGAAGTTTACACCGTCATGCTTGGGGAGTGGAGATGTGTGGCACCAAATCTCACGGCACCGTCTTCACGCTGGTGGATAGAGCCAGCCCTCGAAAATTGTGGGTTTTCTAAGTATTTGCATTTGAAGACTTTTCCCAAAAACCTAGAGGCAGAGCCTCTTGTATGGTGTAAAACACCCAACACTCACTCACTCCCTAGCAGAGTTGTTTTCTGAGGAACCTCTGCCTCTGAATCAGCAGCCGAAGGCTCTTGTCATACTTAGGAAGTACTATTCCAAAATAAACTTAACATATCAATATATCAAGAGCCCAATATTGCACAGCAGGTTTAAAAGTCTATATCTAAGTGACTTACAGACGGTTGCAGAATGGCCGATTTAGTGGTGCTTTGAAACATAAACTTAAAAGAAACAAAGGTCACCTGAACTTCCATATGTTCTACTCTTTCCAGTTTTTCAACTGTTTACTGTACATTAAGCGGTACGTAACCTTTAATCTTAAAGACGCATCTGTACTTTATTGAATTAAACGGATGTAAGAAAAGCGAGACATCATACATTTATGCTCAAGTGTTGACATTTGCTCCTTTCGAGAAAGTCTTGGAGGCTTACAAGATCTAGCTTTTTAGATTGAGTAAAGGCGAATTCAAACTTTGCAAATAAATTGCGCCAAATACTTAAGTTGGCTGGAGATAACTGTAGGCCCTTAACAATCACAACAACCAGTGCCATTAAAAAGCAACAGGTAGCACTTCCAAAGCAAAAGAGAGAATCTTTGTACATGTAAAAAACAAACATTTATAAGTAAGAGGCCTTCTTCTGACGTATAAGAGCGCCCCCAAAGCCATACAGAGTTTGGCTTATTTAGGGCATGAATGGATGCCGCTTTGGGTTATCGAGGCTTCGCATGCCTTGTTTGTCAGGATAGCCTCTGAGGTATTAGCGCCTCTTGTCAGGGGCTTCATGCAGGGTTGGGGAAAAGATGCTGCTCTCAATAGGTAATGTATCGTATATCACAGCCCTGCATTGTACGTCGCTGCGCCTAATTTGTCACTGACTATTCACATATTTGTCAACCGAGCTTGAGGCTATTGCGATTCGTGCACCGAGATGTGCCAGAATCCTAGAATGCAAATATCACTCCCATCAACTCAGTCTTTATCACCTTTCGTGACATATAAATGGGACATTGGTCCTATTTGGGAAATTGCCCAGGGTTGATTTATAAGTAGTGCCTGATTCATCTGAGCTCCTGCCTATTGCCTGAGCCAGAACATTGCAACTTTGCACAAACCCTTTTGGACCCTGCTGACTCCTGACCTGATGGTTTCAAATTTATACAATGAAGAGAGAAACAGATATCAAGGACCAAACCCTAATGAGCTACCGTTTAAAAAAAACATTACACAACCTTCAAAAAACGTTTTGTAGATCAATGTCTAATTTACTCCTGCTTGTACAAATAGGCAGCGGAAGGGATTTTTGTAAATACATGTATTTATCTTCAAATTTCAGCTTTCAAAATTGAATCCCTAAACCAAAGTTTAATCTCATTTGGTGCTGGAATGTAATACCAAAACACCCACATCAATAAGAGAAGTATGTGATTAAGAAGCGCTTAGCAGTATAGAACACTTTTGAAACTACAAGTTCACAGTGTCTGGCAATAAATCTTTAAAATCTTTATAAAAGTTTTATTCAGGTCTTTCACATCCAGCGAATGGCAGATCTTTTTACAAGCAACAAAAATACAGCTGTAAATGGACGGTGGGAATCAGTTCAAATTCCTGAAGCAAATGAATCACCATTGTTTTGTTAAAGTAATGCAGCCCTCAGGTGATTTAGCTTATGGACAAAATTTCTCGATACATGACAATGTGTTCCAAGGATGAGCCTGTTTTATTAATTTACCATCCATTATTAGTGTTTTATACCACTCATTTGTCTTGGTTTAGTCTATAACTAAAGGCCTTTCCTGTAAGCTTTTATTTTAGTGATGCCCATCAGATTTCAGTGTTTCGTAATTAGGACCTAGCAGCCTAAGTAGAAAATGATCAAAAGAATATGGCCTGCTATGAAATAGATGAGTTCAAAGTCCTCAAAGGAGCAGTCTCATCCTCTCTTTGTTGGGCTTATATCTACAGATGTTAGCCTAACGAAACAACAGCTGGGGACATGTTTTGTAATTAGAATGTAGTCTGGCGACAATATTGGTCCTTTCATGCATTTGCCACAACTACTAGTAGGTACTTCCACAACATAGACTCTCGAATCGCACATTTGTGAGCATTTTGGGGGAAGGATGTTTTCCTAAACCTGAAATCCTTCTTATATACTGGTAATTGTAGCAAAGCGCCTTTTTTCAACGTGTTCCTTAGGATATTCTGTATAAGAAAAACATACCTAAAGAATTTTTAGATAATGTACACATTATGGTTTTGGATGCGCCAATTTTGGTGCATTTGAAAAAATGGTTACAGAAATTGTAGCTTATTTTCACATAAATTCTTCAATCTCTCTGTTTCTAATTAAAATAAAAACATTTGGTAAAATGCATGAGGCTATAAAAGAAATGCTCTTTTCAAAACAGTATTATTCGATTTATGAGGAACATCATAATTTTTCAAGTGGCAGTACCTACTACTAGGCACTTACAATACTGATAACCTCTGGGCACAGTAAACTTAGTCACATATGACTATGTTACTGTAGTCATATTTGTGATAGTCATCCTGGCTAATGTGAATTCTAGTGAAGTCATCAAAGCTAGTCTGATTGACTAACAACGAGAGTAAAGCTGTATATTACTTTGTGAAGTAATGGTACATTACTGGAACCAGTCTTACACCTTACAAACTTATATTTAATCTGTGAAAAGTGTTTCAAGGAAATGAGTTTACATTTCAGAAAGCAAAATCAAACCTTAGTCAAATGTGAAAATCTATGTAAATCACCTTAGTCACTACTAAGAAACGTAAGTTGATTTAGGCCCCATAAATTTGACTAACAAAGTTAGTCATTTCTGACTAACATTTAGACCTCTGAGATTAGTCCGCCTCACTTAAATGCTGTTCCTTTGAACATATCCTCCTTACTGGTATAATGGACACCAGCATTTTTCATGGATAACTATGAAAAAGCAAAAAAAAAAAATGAAACTGATTGTAGCTTGCGCACCAATGTTATTCTCATAACATCAGGAAGTTTCCTGCATATATGTTACTTACTGGTTTGATTCAAACCACCTCAATAAGCTGCTTGTATATATATGTTTGGTCCCAGTGTTGATTTTAGGAAATGGTTCTCGTTTTTTCTGAGGTCATACGGTCAGCAAAGTACTACATATACTGGGTTATTGATTCAACTAGAGTAGTAGGTTTCAGTGTCAACATGATTTGTATTGACAACCATTCTTCATCAAGCCTTATAGGGAACCAAAACCAATATAATTAACACAATTTTCAAAACTCAGATAAGTATAGAAATATGTTGGATGAGTCTAGTTAAGGTCAGTGGTAAAGTAATAGCTGTGAAAATTAACTCAAACCAAAGTAGAATTCATAAGAGATGGTAATATTTCCATTTGTTTGTAAACAAACCCCATTTTTGCAGATCCGCATTAGCTGAGTTGAGCAAGGGAAACATGTTTTTGATGATTTTCTATCATATTTTGTTGTTGAGATTTTAATATAGGCCATAAATAGGCTCAAGAAATGGATTAACATGATGATTTGACTTTGGGAAATTCTGTTGATTTTATTGGTTTGGGCTCCCTTTAATATACATGGCTGTGATATTAGATACTGGCCATTATTGTTCTTCAGTCCCCAAAGTCAGGTACAGTGTGGTCATCTTCCAACAACTCACACACTATCAGAAAGCTGCTTCTGTTGATAACCTTTCTCATTGTATCCTTAGTTACATTGTATCAAGTTACTGTAGGTGTATAGAGAGCTATAATGGCAGTGTTGAGAGTACAGGTTTTCACTGGACAGTACTGTGGACTGCAATACCCTGTGTATATGCTATCATGATAGTGTGATAATTGAAATGCATTATGTATATAGATAAACTTGAGATTCAATGTATATGGTTCATAAATGCGGCTGTTGGAAATGATAAAATGTCTTTGATGTGCTTTGCATATATAAATGATTCACCCAGACAAAAATAGGCTTATTAGTCATGCTATGATTTTATCAATTATTCAATGCATACTAATATCTAAATAATATGTATGAAACATAAAAAAGGAAATCTTACTTCCTTAAAAGCTCTTGATGTCTCTCATAAGCCATATATATCTTGACAATTTACAAACAAACCCAGTTGGCAGCTTAAAAAGCCTCAAACAGCTTGTGACTGCACTATAATTGCCTGCCCATTATAAGGAGCTTCACGGCTTGCGAAAGTCATGTCTCGGTAAAGGCTCAATCTATATCCGCATTCCAATTACCTGCTAGTAATTGCCTCTGCTTCCGATAATAAAGAAAGGTCTTCCGATGAGGCCATTATCAGCTTTCGCTTTCCCTTTTTACGCTCTATTGTCTGCATTCGGCCTGCCATATTTCACCTCTCAATTTTGGCATGGGACTTTGTTTTAGCAGGACCCTGAGAAATCAACTCCTATAAAAGAGAAGCTTTCATTAGCAAAGTGCCATTCTGGCCCGGGTTGCTATGGAGACAGGAGACACGTGATGCCCATGAGAAGGTCTCACTCTGCTAAATTTAATAATCGGTACTTTGAGCCCTTTTGTCTTCTGTGCCGTGACGTCACTGGCAGATGGTATGACTGTATCGGGTTCAGAGAGTACGCAAAATGAGATGCATGATATTTCAGTGAGTAGTATAAGAAAACACATTAGTGGAGTTAGCATGCATACATACAGAAAAGGTTATCCTTAGACAACTTTCCTTTGTGCCTTTCCTTATATATTATCTCTTTCAGTTTTCAGTTTTCAGTCTCTTGTCTCCTATCTGTTAGAAATATTTCATCCAGATGACGTGGAACATGTGGGACCTTGTTATGATAACTATTCTATACAAATACATTATCAGAATCATTTTGCATTTATCAGGGTTTCTTTGCGGAAAGGTTATGTACAATTCTTTTAAGGCTTACATGAATATTGAAAACATCCCATGTAAGAGGATCTGTTAAAAAACCTTTGGTTTATTTTGGTTGGCTGAATTCAAAATCTCAATTTAACATTCCCTGCAAAGTAACATCAGGTCTGGAACTATTCAGATTTTCAGTGTTTTGGTTCTCTCTAAACTCCAATGACTAAATCTGTACCTCAGTGTTTCTTCGTCCTTCTAGATTTTATAGACGGGGGACATTATAATGTTCCTCCATTCTGGTTGACTTTATGCAGCCGGGACAGTCGCCTTGGGACCTACTTCACTACAGTTTTAGTGTACCTTTCTAATGAAAGTCACGCTTTATGTTCAGGTCCCTGATGAAGACGGAAAATATAGTATCTACAAAAGAAACAACCTGGACATAAAAAAGCAACCTTTCACCACGCTATTCCCAGACGTACGGCTAATTATGATATCCTCCCAGCCAACCTTCAATCCCAGGCAAGCAGCGACGTAACAAGAATGTTCTGTGACTAGTCTGAAACCTGCCCAAATTTCACGTAGCAATAACGTTTTTCCATGTGTAGTTATGACTTACTGAAAAATAATGTTATAATAACAGTAAATTTTGGTGAAGTTCAGACCTAACTAATAAAGAATGTTATAATAACGTTATTGTGATGTGAAATAACATTACAAGAATGTCACAATAACGTCACAGTGCAACGTCACAATGTTTGGTTCTAAAGACGTTTTTGGGTGCCATCAAAATAACATAACAAGAACCAAAGCAGGACTTAACAGAACATTATAATAACGTTATTGTAACGTCATATTCTTCCTTGGGATGTAACAGAAACATTCTACAACCATACATTTTTAGTCAGTCTAGATCTGTTACTTACTAATATGGCACGTAACAATAATATTATTGATGATGAGGTGGAAACCTCACCAAATCAGACTGTTATTATAACATAATATTTTGGTAAGTTTAGGATAAACCCAAAACAGAATGTTATGAGAACATCCTGTATAGGTTGAAGAACCTAACCAGAATGTTGAAATAATGTTCCAGTGTAACATCACAAAATTGCATCACAGCAACGTTATTTGGAGCCATCAAAATAACATAATTAGAACCAATCCAGAACCGATGTCACAAAGGTTAGCCGGGCTAGACGAGAAGTGAACACTTCAAACCCAGTATTTGGTTTGGAAGCACCAAGGTTTATTTTACAGAATACACAATTTGAACCATTCATATGAGGTAACCATCTTTTTCATACTAAAAATGTTTCTTATATATTATTATTGTTACCCTTACCTTTGGAGATCTATGGCTTCCCAAGCATCCTCCGAACCCCGCTGGGAGCTATACTATGTAAATTGGGTCTATGGCAACATTTGGCATACCATTTCAGTATGTGCTACCAAACCTATATGTTCCATTTTGATACACATTACCAAGATGCAAACCTATGTCCTACTATTCTAGGGGAATCGCTATAACAATTATTACCCAGGATTCAGCCAATTAGCATCGCCCTGGTAACTCGACTCCGAAACATTGTCGGAATGGAAACCGGCGACCGGTAAATGGGACGCAGCCTCTCCCCTGATTGGGGAAGTGGGAGGTAAAGTGATCTACACCGGGTGGCCTACCTCAATTTACCTGGTGGTATAGGTGATGGCTTTGTCAGGGGGGAAGGAGGAGCTGGAGGCCAAGGGGGAATGTGGGTGAGAGACAGGGAGAGATATTTCTAAATATAGTAGGTGATAAAATCCATGTGCAATCAACTTTTTTTGTCAGAGGTTTAGTAACTGGGATGAGAGACTCTGATGTCAGTGATCCATGATACTACTAAACACCAACCAATTTTCTTCTCATGCATTTTCCACACATTTAGCTTGACATTTCAGGATAGAAATTCCCATTGTGATACATGAACTGAAGAAAACGTGATAAGAAATTATCTATTTTACAAGTATTATATTCTTCTGAGGAAATGCTTGTGATTCAGTTGTTTTCTATTCCTTGTTGTCGTTCACTGTGTGTGTCTATATTATACAAATACACTTGTATCTATATAACTTCTTGCTGGCATATGTGTGTGCATTATTGTACATGTACGTATGTGCCTGTGTATATATACAATGTGCAGATAATGGCTACATGTGACTACAAACGACTATCGATTTACACTTCCCCCCATACTAAGTTTCCTGTCACCCAGTCTCTGTATATCACGGTTAGGAGTAAGAGTATGTCCCAAGAAGACTGTACTCGTGCCAAAAAAGGCGCACTCTAAGTCGGTGTCTGTGTTATTAGATTGCAGAGGACGAATCTGGCCACCAGCCAGCTAACTGGTGGAACTGTAGTATAGGGATGGCAGCAGGACAGGCGGGAAATGGGCGTAGAATGATGTAGGTGGGCCAACTTGTGGTGAGCTGAGAGAGAATTGAGAGACAGGTAGACAGGGTGAGGGGAGGTCAGAAAAGATGCGGATTCAAAAAGATGGCAGAAAAGTAGAAGCCCAGATAATCAAACATGTGCTGCTTACAAATTAAACAGCCAAAGTGAAGTTAGCCCAGCTGGCAGTGTTACGTTATTATAATGTTGTAACAAGGTTATGGTTTGGTTCTTGTTCCGTTATTTTGATGACTCCCAATAACATTTCTGCAACTTACTGCTGTACGTGACATTGCACTGCAACATTATTATAATGTTCTAGGTATGTTCTTCAATCTAAATAGAATGTTCTTATAATATTCTGTTTTGGTTTCGTCCTAACCTCACCAGCAAATAATGTTATAATAATGTTCTGATTTGGTGGGGTTTCCGCCTCACCATCAGTAGCATAATTGTTACATGCCATGGGAGCTAAAGCTGTTGAGGTACCTTGACAATCAGCGGTAAACATTTTAATTCTTTTTATCAGCACCTAATAACAATTCAATTGAACCATAGTTTCTCTATATCCTAGAGTATCAAAGGACATTCCAACATTTTTTGAACTTAGGAAAAATGTTCTCTACAGAATTTGTGACACAAAAGTAATGTAATGGCTGGCATTGTTCTCTTGACTCCGTGCTAAGTGTTTTGCGTGCATAGAGAAAGTATCTTTTTCACGATGGCTAACTTGACATCTATCAAGAGTTGCAATGTAAACTAGCTATAAAGGTTTACATATTAGCTGGAACATATGAGAATAGGGAAAGTACTTTGCAAAAAAATACCATCTATATACATTGTCTTTAATAATGTTAGAAGTGAGTCCGCCATTGGGAGGCGAACCCTGCCCTCCCACACTGGAGTTGGTCACTACCCATTAGGACACCACTCATGTGTCTGTAAGATGGGTCAACTGTATGGGTATGGGAGGTCATTTCACTGGTACCTGGTGTTCTGCCTTGTATATCAAAGGCACATGAATGTGTTAAGATACCAGCATTTATCTCAACTGGCACTCTGCATGTGTCTCTGACTCACTTGGGCCCAATGGTAGCTAGCATTGAACAGGTGGGGTTTGTTGAAGATTGGAAGCAATGGAGTTTTAATACAATGAAAGAAAGTACCATTGGAGCTTTTTCATAAGGTCTCTTAGCTCCATCTTGGTGTGTATCCCTTTATTTCGTATTTTCTGGCTGGGTTGTACATTCTTCCATGGAGATATCCCATTGGCTAATCAATGGTTTTGTTTGTGGTCACCTA
Source organism: Lepidonotus clava (assembly GCA_936440205.1). Lineage (NCBI taxonomy): Eukaryota > Metazoa > Annelida > Polychaeta > Phyllodocida > Polynoidae > Lepidonotus > Lepidonotus clava. Next base: position 4,817,719 of record OW387136.1, on the reverse strand, counting down.
AAAACTCTAAGAAGATATTTGTTTACTAATGATTCTAAAAGGACAGTTTCATATACAGATAAAAAGAATTGTAGCAGAACCTTATCACCATGAATACTTTGTTACTGAAATAAAAAGAGGTTTGCTCAACTTGAAAAAAATGTTCTCTTGTCTTTCCATGCACACTACCCGGCCAAGGATGTGGTGTTATTATAACGTTGCAGCAACGTTCTAGTTGTTTCTGTCTTGGTTCTTGTTACTTTCTTTTGATGACTCCCAATCACATTGCTGCAACAAACTGTGATGTTGCACCATGATGTTGTTACACCATTCTGGTTAGATTCTTCAACCCAAACAGCATGTTCTCATAATGTTCTCTCATGGTTTGGTCTAAACATCACCAAAAAATAAAATTATAATACCATTCTGATTTGGGGAGGTTTTCGACTCACCATTGATAACATAACTGTTATGTGCCATCTTATTAAGTGAGAGACCAAAAACGTATGGTTGCAGAACATTTTTGTTACATCGCAATTTGGCTGGGTGGGTTTGTGCCTGGTCAACCGGGTGACTTGACCGGAGTCGATAGGGGACTGACCTGCTGGAGCTCTGTGACAGTGTGATACCATCTCACAATATACCCACTCCATACAGATCACAGCTGATATGCCAGCAGGGATAAGAGATGTCTCCTCAGAGATAGACAGAATCGGAATTTTTTGTCTATATCTGTTGTTTTTTTGTACTGTATGTATATTCAACTTTTTTTCTTCTGGTCAGCTTAACTTTCTTCATTAAAAGGAGAAAGTTCCTGTTCTGGATTCATATCTGTCTCATGATTTTGTTGGGATAATTCTCACATAAATGAATGGAATAAACTGCATTCCAGTACACAGAAGATAACTGAAGGTTCACAGTTTAATCATGTTATAAAAACTATGGTGTTTGATGCCTTATAATGTAGTTCTGTATGTTATAATTTGTATATTACTTATAATAGGGTGAGCGGTATAATTGATATGCTGTAATGTATCTAATATTATGTTATCATTGATAATGTTTAATTGATATTCGTATAAACTTTGTATTATATATTTCCTGATTTAATCTGATGGAATAACTTGTATTACACAGAAATCGGATTTTGAAATTTAAAAAAAAGTTACTAAAGGAACTGTGGATGATGAATAAGTCAATTTGCTATAAATCATCCCAGATTATTCTGATAATTATTCGTGGCAGTACTAGTGGGCGTCAAAAAGATAACTTAATTCGGCTCTAAAACATAAGTTTCTTAAGCCCCATACCCACTAGGCGATTTTGTCCAAAGTTGGCCGATTATTGGTGCTAAAATTGGCAGACTCTACTCTAAGAGTTGGCCGATTTGACCACCGATCCATATCAATCATGTACTTTTCAATATATCATACTAACAGGGGATCATAAGAGTCGGCCGATTCTCCCGGTTGCCCGTCGCCCGTCGTCAGTAAAATCGCTTAGTGGGTATGGGGCTTTAGTCAAGAACAATGTGGACAACAAACAGAAGAACCTATTGATACCTATGAATTTAAACGGAGGCAAATGCAGTGTTGGGTAACAATTTTGCGAACTCTATTTACCATTGAACTATATTATATGGACATAACATAGGCCTGTGGTAAGATATAAACAGTCAACAAAGACTTAAACTATATCAAAATACATTAAAAGTCATCCCTGGTCAGTTTTGGTGACCCACAAAAATTTGTTTGATTACAAACATTACTGTATTCAGGCATACATGACATGAGTGTTATTGAATTCAAATATAGCTATAGTTAGTTCTCATGATCTATATTGTACTAATGGCTAAAGTCAGACTCTTGAAATGTATTTTCAAAGTTGTTTGAGTTTGCAAAATTTTGTTACAATTATTTTGACACAACATCGCTTATGCTTCCCTTTCAGCTATTGATTTAATCCATATACTATTTGAGGGAAATTCAATCTGATTAAAGCTTGTACCACTTACAAGATTTATAAAATGTCATTTCCTCTAGAGCTGAAGAATGAACTAAGAAACTGTGAAAAACTTTTCAAATCCAGTTCATGAAATGCCATAAACCACGACCTTCAATATAAGGAACAGACATTTATAGCCAAAACGTAAGATTGGAAGCATCGATCGGTCCAATGAGACTTCCTTTCTTACAGCGATGGCTCAATGGCTGCGGAATCTATTGCCGAATGAGATGGAAATCCAGGATGTATGAGATTTGGCAAAGCCTTTCATAGCAACAGAGTCTGTTTTATTTCACCAATTTCCCATTCGGTTTACGCCAAAGCCCAAAGTGTCCAGACACTCAGTCTATGATGTCGTAAACTTGGGAGAAAATGGGAAGAGTCCCTATACTCCATTTAGATGATACTCAGATGGCCTAGTACTACTGTGGGGTATGGTATAGACAGTGGGGCTAGGAAAAGGCCATGATCAATGATGCGAATAAATGCCACCCGATTTTCTTCTCTTGCATTTTTCACATATTTGGAAAGATTTTTACCCGTGAAAATATCATAGTTCTGTTATTGATTTTTTTAAACTTTTTTTTGGAAAATTGTATATTTTATAGAAAAAAACACAATTATTTAACAAACCAATTGTCAAAATCGGTTTCAAAATTGGCTTACACTCGCATCGTGGATCCACCCCTTTAGGACCTATTTACACTGTACACAGGGCGGACCCAGGAATTTTAGGAAGGGGGTGCCCATACAAAAAAGGGTACTGACCCTACCTCTGAGGGCCTGAGTATCGAGTGCCCCATGCGGCCTCCTCTAAATCTGTCCCTGCTATAGGATACCTAGCGACTGAGTCAGAATTAATGTATGCAATGGGTATAGGGAAATTTAGACAGATTCAGGGGGTCTTCAGCGGGTCTTCTTGCCCATATTTTAGTGGTGACCTAGATTATACCAGGGCTCAAATGCAACCGACAAATGTATAATTAAATAGCTGTTTCATGATAAAATGATAAAATATATTTCGATAATGAAATAATTGTATCCTCCTCGTAGCTGTGAGAGTTTAGTTTTTTTCTCATGCGTGTTCAGGGAGCAATTACGTGAGTTTGGGATGCATTAAACACATTTTCCCTAACTCCCATACAGTTTCCCTAAGCCCATATAAATCCTGTATAAGCTATGGAGATTGCTCACAGCTCTAGTAATTGGCTTCCACTCTCCTTTTTTGAATAGTAAATCCACCACTTTTGAATACATCATGTACAAGTAAATTAGATCTTGGGTTAAAGAAGAGTTTTAAATGTAATTTTGAATTTGTTGTAGGACTCTACTGCACTAATGGCTTCACGATTCACAGGTCTCTAGCCAAACCCATTTACACATGTAGCTTGCATATTTCCAACCTAGGCACCTTGTTCAGAAGCTGTTTCTTCAAACCCTATTTTGTACATTCAACGGATGGATAAAACCATATTTTCACATTCTGGTTTTGTAAAATGCATCAGACCTCAGTTCCAGAAAAGGGAATTTCATATTTACCCAATGGTGCCTGGACAAAAGACGTAAATATTGAATGTTAGCTGGAGCTCAGCAGGTTGTGGCCTGATATATAGATGTACTATGCTTTCCTAGGGAATAACGGACAGGGTTTGAAGCAGGGTGTTTTATGAAGAAGACATGCCTTCCAGAACTCATGTTATCAGCTAGGGTCATCTTATGAAGCCTTCCACAACTCCTGGCGATGAATAACTGCCCAATATCTTTCATCATAAGCTTAACAAAAAAAAGTATATACAATTATTTATGATATTGAATACTTGACACTAAAAGAGTTGCATTATTATAAAAACACCGACAACACATGCTGGCTATTTAGTGGTTTGACCTAGGACGGTCCTCATTTTACTGCTGTTTTTTTCTATTAGCCTGTGTCGACCAAGAATAACTATCCATAACTCAGGATTTGCTATGGAATATGAGATTGGATATGGCAGGAACCATAAGTACATTGTCTGTCTGTAAATGGTACCATCAGGACAGAACTCATAACCTGGGCCACTAGGGGGAAGTGGAATTAATACTTGATACATGGGTCGGTGAAGGCCCTATTACACTACATGACATAAGCTACGACATGATCGCGATATGACCTCGATATTACAATATTGTGGTCATGATGTAGACCCTACTATAGCATCCATGTCACATTAGTGTAATAGTATAAGTCACAGTGGCATATGACATAAAAGTCCTACAATATTTTTTTTTATCATATCCATGTCACAGTGAAAATAGCTTAGGGTAAATCTGAAAGTTGCATTCTGAGCTAATTCAGTTTGAAAAATATTTTTTTCCAATTTTAGTAGGATCAAATACATCTCAGCCAGTAAGACCTATATCAAACTTGATAAAAGCTTCAATCAATTCTGAATTAGGTAATAATCGTGTTCAAAGATGCCAGAGGGAGTTTCTGTCTCCAGACAAAAACTCCTTCAGCGTTTCAAACTTTCAGACTGATCCTTCAGATTTTACCTCTTCTGAGCAAGACCATACAACAAAAGGGTAATCTTCTGGCAGCTTTACCTGTCTGCTGTTGTCAGCAATTGTCAAATTAATTTTAGTTTAATCTAATATGTGAAAAATTTGAGATCACCATTTAGAATACTCTTCAGCTGGAGAATTTTCCATTCCGATGAAGAAATAATCAATATTTAATGTAAAAACCAAAATTTACCACACAAATAAGTCTAGTTTGGTCTCCAGACTATTCAGTGAATTTGAGCTACAATAATAAAATATAAAAGAGGTTTTGTAAAATTAGCTCAGAATGCAACTTTAATTTTGACAAGTTGAATGATGTCATGAGGGTAAGCTGGAAGTCACATAATGGCATTCCATGTCCTATGCCTCATGTTATTCATCAAACCATATTCATATACAATTGATCTTCTGTATTGGTGAAAAAAAAATTATTACTTCACATAGATGATATCCTAAAAATAACCCCAGTGTAGTGTAATGCCCAGCATCAATGTCCAATCTATGACATGACCACGTTATGACATATTAATGACTGGCACTTGGTGAAGTCATACGATACTACCCAATGTTGTAAGCCATGTCGTCGACATTGTGCAGCCCGTGTCGTGTAGTGTTTTAATGGCTCGAGTCGGACGAGAACGTGGTTAGGATTGGGTTGGCATTTGTTCAGTTGACGGATGGTTGCCATACGTGCCTGGCCTTTGTGCTTTCCTTATTCATTGCCTTGCTGGTATTGTCACCAACGATCCTCTAGCGAGCAAAGATACCAAATTCATGGTATTTTAAGCTGAATGTCATAACGGTGGCAGCCTCTAGGAAAGCTAGTGCAGCATTGTACAAAATGTTAATGAGTTGTTGTTCTTTTTTTCAGAGTGGCAAAACATCCGAAATGCTGTGGATGTGGGTTTTATCCTCAGACTTAGTTACAACTTCATACTGAATCCTTGGCCTGTTGCACAATACCTCGCACAACAACGCAAGGTAGCAAATTAATGACACCTCTCATAGCGAACTTTGCAAGTAATAACGCACGTTTTGACACTCAAATAAAACCTATTTAGATTACTATTTATGAGCTGCTATTTTCAGAACTTATAGTCCTACACTGCTCCTTTATACACCAATTTGATGCAGTAGAAACAAAGATATAAGGGCTTCAAAATAACATTCATGTTACTAAGTACGACATCTCTCTTAAAGTTATCTTAAAGTTGTTGTTACGCAAAGTAATTGTGAAAAGGGCCGCAGGGGTAATCCAGGAATTTTAGAAAGGGGAGGCATCTATATCAAAAGGGTCCTTGTCCCCTTCATGGGTGCCAGTTTCACATCAGAAAAAGTAATATTTGACGAAAATAAGGAAGTGCAGGCCCCATATATCCTCCTCTAAATTCCTCCCTGTGAACTGAAAGTCGTTGAGGGAGGTGTTTATGTAAAACCGAATAGCATTTTGGAGAAAGTGGATTGCCTCGCGTTGCTTAACAGTTACAGGGTGAAGGAAAACGTCCTAGGTTGAATGGGCACTTGGGCGCGCCCTACTGTGCATATGAAGCTTAAGGCAGCTTTGCACACATGTAATCTACGGTGCAGTATGAGTACAATGCAACAGCATTAGAGAAACGTACCAATCATCCCAGCCGATTATGTTATTGATGGTGAGGTTGAAACCTCACCAAATTATAACATTATTTTTTGGTGAGGTTAGGATGAAACCAAAACAGAATGTTATAAGAACATTCTGTTTGGGTTGAAGGTTGTAATGACATCACAGTGCAGCATCATGCCAGCATCATGCCAGCATGTAGCAGTGACATAATTGGAAGTCATCAAAAGAACGTAACAAGAACCAAATACAGAACCAACCAGAATGTTGCCGCATCATTATAATAATGTTGCATCCTTGGCTGGGATAATGCGCAATGTGCACAAAGTCTATACATCATCACACAAGTGAAAAACGTTGCCAAGGTCTCATTATGGAGTTTAGAAATGCTCAGATAATACACTACCACATACATAAAGTTACGCTGTTGTCCGTGAGATGGTGGAAATAGTTTCATACCTTGTAACTCCCATACCTTGACGCCAAATTTGTGACGTGACCAGTGACGTTGCTGGATTATGTTCATAAACGACATTGCCCATCCCAACAACACTAGGCTTAAGTGTGGAGCCTTTAACGTCGCCAAAGACAGATGATACCATGGCACCGAGGTTTAAATATTGAATTCTATGTAGCCAATGGTAGAAACTTGTGGAGCCACTTGTCGTGTTCACATCAACATAGGAACAAAACTAAAAGTAGTTTGCTCGTTCACAGCATGAGTTGCAATATGTTGCAGAGATGTAGCACATATTAGGGATTAGGTTCTTGATACAGATATGTGACATGGTCCAAATCAATAATAATTTTATGATTCATAGATGTGAATAAGCCCATCCCACATTGGGCATATTCTGGGGTTGGACAAGGGTTGGACAAAATAGACATATATGCCATCCTTGTCTCCAAGACTTGGATTAATAAGATAATCAAGAATTGTGTTTTTCTATATTCCCAAGTACTGCTTAAACATAATTAGTCCTTAAATTTTATTAATTGACAGATTTGCAGGTTTGCCAGCCAATCAAGATGCTGTATTTCAGGGCAAAATAGGGTTGGACATTATAGGATGGGCTGACAGGCTTTACCATTGGTTCCTATGGGGAAGAGTAAAAAATATAAGGTCACATTTTAAAAATGTTAGGAGCAATCTGTCAACAAAATTGCTTTGGTTAATTTTGTATTATGCAACTTTCTTCAGGAATAAACACGGAAGCAATTTTGATATTATTTCACTCTAAACTTCATTGTTTGTATAAACTGGGATGGGCTTATTCTTCTATAATATCATCATATTGCACTGCTATGATAGACCAAGTCGTGCGCTCTTATACTGGCGTAAACTTCTTTCAAATTATCATAACTATGTCGCTTTGGTGTAAAATGCATGTAAACTGGGCTTTAGTGAGGTGGCCAATGCATGAAGGGGGTATTCAACTTTGCGACATGAGCTGCGATATCAGCGTGATATGACAATATAATAGACAAATTTGCATAGTGACATATTCGTTACAAAATGGCAGTGTATAGCATGTGACAAATATGAAACATTGAATTTTATCTGTAATAATGTGCAATTCCTTATGACATCGCCATATCCCATCCCAAGTCGTGTTGTGGAATACCCCTTTAGGTCAGCCGCCAATGGTCACTTGTATGCGGCCTCCTGTACCCCCAGTTGTAAAAGGCACGGTTTATGACTAGGGCTGGTGCCGCTCCGACTAGGCCACGAGATGACATCACACCCCCTGCTGCCTACGACCCCACTGGGAGAAGTTAAGGGACTAAACAGGCTATACAAAGAACTGTCAGAGTTGTTCTTCTGATCCAATGTTTCTGTTTTTCCCAGAATGGAAGAGGAGAAATGATTCTGTAACTGCCACTTAAAGGCGCAGGGTGAAGTAATGGTAACTATAGTCTATTTGGTGAGGAGAATATTCCAGTTGGCCAGACAGAATAGATGATACGATTACTGTAATAACAGTTCTGCAAATGAGGTTTGATTTCGCAGTTAGTCAGAGTATAACTGGAATTTACTATAATAATTGCTGATTATCATGGTGATCTAGATCTAATATGCCTGGATGCAAACCATAGAAAACCAAGCCAAGAACCAAACCCCATGACATTGGATCAGTTTTCTGGTGTTCTTCTACTGAGTTTATTCTCCTTCCCTCCTACACCAATAACCTTAAATCAGAAGCCTACCAAAAGATAATATCTGAGCTTAACAAAACTAACTAGAATCATAACGCGTACAGATAGCAAAGTGGCATTTCCGCTGCCAGCCGATTCCAATCCATGGCTTTTATTCTGACTCATATCCTATTCTGACACTAGTTTTCGTTTCAACCTGTTTGAATCTGTTTAACCTTTCAGCTTTGGCCAAACAACTGATAGGATTCTACATTCTGACAGTACTTTGTCAGCTGCTGATCTTTCAGAGTTGTTGAAGGTCCAACTATCATCTATCTATGAATCGTGTCAGAATTGGAATTTAAACTTATTTATCTCAATGTTTCCTCACTATCATTGTGAAGCCTTTGCAGTATTTTTTTAATATCGGAAATATGTTATTGAGTTTCGACCATTCATAAACCAATGATTTTTTATTGCTGACGTTTTAGCTAAGGCAATTCAAACGTAAAAAGATACCATCACCTCATGGAATATTGACATATTTTCAATGATTAATGACATAAAACTAATATTTAATGTGCGAGTTCAATTTACGTAGTTGCTTTTCGTCAGAAGCAAGTTTCAAGAATCCATCGTTTCAAAAACATTAACAACATTTGTGGAAAACCACCTCTGCAATCAGGATTTAAGTGCCTGAAATCATGTTAAGAGGCTTTGGTCCTAATGAGGCGTAGTTAATGGCGGCCATGTTTTACCAATCACCAGTCCACAAAGCTGAGGGGGTCTAAATGGGGGGTCCCGATAACGCGTGTCGAGTTTAGAAAATGCCAATGTCACATGTCTTTGTTACTTATTTTTCCCAATGTCGTATGTTGAATTTAAGTAATACATATGTTGCATTTCACTCTGTTTTTCACACTTACTGTTGTGTTGCCAAGCCCCCATGTCTCATGTCTCATGCAAGAAATGTCCCAGCCAGCATGCGATGTAACAGAGACGTTCTGCAACCATACTTTTTTAGTTTGTTACTTACTAGGATGGCACAAAACAATTACATTATTGTTGAAAAAATAGAATGTTGTCAAAATAATGTAACAAGAACCATAACAGAACTTTGCTGCAACCATATGAGAACGTCACATGCTCGACTGGGTGTCATTCTGTGTTTTACCTTTTGTTGTGTCATTAAGATCCCATATCCCATGTCAAATTTAAGAAATGTTCCTTTTGCGGTGTTGATTTTAGTGGTCCACCCCCAAGCTGAGCCCATGTTTGTTGTCCAATACCTGTCACAAGTCACAACCACCACGGGCTTAATCATGAAAGGCAACAGATGCAAATGGGCACCACCAATTTGCATTCTGTTAGTTTTTCGTTTCAAATATTTTTATTGAAACCTTTGATAAGAATACTGAAATGCATTGGTGACGTATTCATGGAGCAGATCCAGGGTGGCAACTGAAAAACCTTTACGAGCATGGTACAGAACTAAAGTACATTCTGGAGGCATTTTCAGAATAAAATCGCAATTAAAGATTTATGTTCTCTGTTGTAATATATTTTTCATTAAGATAAGAGAGTGTTTTGAAAGAAAGAAAAAAGAATTCATTGTAAAAGCTCTTCATAAAAAATCAATGTTGTTGACTGTCATTTACTTCATGTACCTTTTCCCTAAGGAGACCTAAAATCAGATCTTAGACCCAGGATGGTCAATGCTAAATCACTAGCAAAATACAAGTAAGAAAATAATCTTACCTAGGTATTTCATAACTTGCAATTGATTTAAAAAACTATCGAGGTAGGGGAGTTCAACATGGTAAAAACATATTGTGCATTTCAACCTAGTATTTCCGAGCGATTTTTTTAGATAAAAGATCCGGATACTGCCATGTAGAATCCCTACATCACTCTGAAGTGCAAATTGATCTGCTGACTGGCCCAAGATCCACTGAGAACACTTTAAAAATCAATAATTGAATGTTGAGCAGACTATAGATTGATGATAAGGTTCATGGCTGCTAAGAGTCAAACTGTCAGAATCTATTATAGTGTTTCCCTTAAAGTATTCAAAGCACTAGGGCTAAAGATACAGGGATCGCTCGGCAGTTAATCAATATGTCTTACAACATAAAGCGACATCATATTTAAGTTGGTGTGATGACGGTCAAAGCTTTAGGAGGTTTTACACTTGTGCGAATTGTACTGTTATATATCAGCGTGAGGAGATATCATAGAAAATTCACGTATAGGGACAATATAATTGTCCGAAATTGGTTATTTCCAGTATTTCACACATTATTTCACACATGTATAACCAAGAATTTTGTCTGTGACAAAGTGCGACTTCACTGCAACATGTCATATCAAAGCTCATGTCGCATAGTGTAAAACTCCTTAAAGCCCCAATCGCCGTGGTGAACGTGGGTTTTCGTAGAGCTCTGCGGTCTGCGAACGTTGACAACATTGCATTATCGTAGCCCTCTGCGACCACATCCCTTGCGAATAATTCAATATGTTTGATATTTTCTCAGAGATCCTCTACAATTCAATACAAAATTGCTTGCAAAAATAATCGCAAGGGACCTCCCTCCTCAGTGTGAATGCTATATGATCAATTTCACAAGTTTGCTATCATTTTGTCGCACATCAAGTTGTTTTCGAATCCTTAAGATACAATTTTCGTGGGTGTCTGTGACAAAAAGTGCGACCAGAGTGAATGGGGCTTTACAGTTCTTTCAAAGTGGTCTGTGCCGAAGAACTTAAGTGAATTAAAGGAACGTAATCATTCAGTGGATCTAAAACCCACAATAATGTTTATCTATGACAAAAAAGTATTCAACGAATCTCATAAAAACTGCAAGGCACTGCCAAACCTAAGGGAAATAATATGTATTTTGAGCATATGTGACGTCATATAATGTAGACATTATATTCTCTAGATGCGCTTTTGCAACACCAAGACATCATTGGCTTATTTGAACTGAACCTTATAATTTTTACATTTTACTAGTTGTTTTTCAGTTAATAAGCTCATAATATTCTGTGTGCATCGGGGTTTGGATAATGGCTTAACAACATTCATGATGTAAACCATCTCAGTCCCCATGAGCTAGGTCACTGAATAGACATGAGTTGGGTTTTCTATATGCCCAACTGCTGCTGGAACCTTAAAATCTCATCTGTCTGATCAATTGGCAGATTTTATGGTTTGTAAGCCAATCAAAATGCTGTAATTGAGGCAACAAAGGATTGGACATTATGGGTTCGGCGGGCAGGCTTTAAAACTGGGTCCTACAGGGAAAGGCAATTACATAAGACTGCATTTTACAAACTGTAGGAGCGATTTTAGAACCAAACTATCATGATTTATAATGTTTTACTCTGCTGTCTTCGTAGAAAAAGCCAGAAAGCATTTTTAATAGTATTTCATGATTACCTTTAATTTTGATGTAAACTAGGATGGACATTTTAGGCGCACCTTAATACTGCTGAGAAAAAAGACCCTTATTAATTGGTTGTCCCCTACTTTTATTGATTTGAAGCGACATTCAAACAGATAAACCTACAAAAGATAGTATAAGTTTTGGACCACAATAGACCTGTCCACCTTGGGATGTATTGCTGGCATGATACAGAGGTCGGACATAATTGTAGTTTTTGCAAAGTCAGGCACTGAAACAAATCTTAGTGAATGAGTTAGTACTTGTGTTTTCTAAGTCAATAAGGTGTTAACCACTTAACTGCCATGCTCCTTGGGGGAATTTTAGGCAAAATGGATGTACTTTTGATCAATTACATTTTTCATACTTTTTCACAGATGGGCATGTTATGTTATATCATTCTTTAGCTCATGACCTGAAAATTTAGGAAACTGCAAAAATTTGAATTTTCGGTTGCCATGGCAACCGTTTTGTTGATTTTTCTTTATATTATTTTAAATTCTTAAAGTTATCATATAATGTTTGGCCAAATTTTCAAAATCATTATAAAAACATCATGAACATTTGAATGAAGAACTATATGAAATTCTCTAAATTTTGACACATTAAGTGCCTCCATAGCTAATGTATGTCAAAAGATATTACATATCGAATAATGCATGTATTTTTCTAGAATAATGCATAAAAATGCACAAAATTAGGGAATTTGACCATGTAATCAAACCGTTTCCATGGCAACACTTATTTCTTAATAATTAGCTATATTTCTATACATTTTAGTTTTTTATAGGTTGTTCTAGAATTTTAAGCTATAATAAAGATTTTAGAACACCGTTACCATGGTAACCACGCCATTTTGTATTTTTCTTGAATTTAATTGACTTTTTACCCTAAAATAAGATATATTTATTATAGTTTCCATGGCAAGCAATAATTTTAGTGCACCAAATTATTTCTTTTCCAGAACAAATTGGAAAATGATCTAGAATTTGACCATTCAATTGATTTTGAAAATTTTGGCATGTTCTTTGCAATTTTCCTGGATTTTTTGAAATTTTGAAATTGGTTGCTAAGGAAAGTGTTGCCATGGTTACCATGCAGAATGAGTGGTTGTTAAAAAAAATAAGCATGAGAACCTTGCAGCCAAAGGGATGACCTTTCCAATGATACCTTATACCCCTAACTTTTCATAATATTTCAAAATGCAAACTTTTGATGATTTTTGGTCTATTTTTCACTAGAATTGCTCAAAAAAGGATCCTGCTCCCGAGTATACTCGGGAGCAGCAGTTAAGTGGTAAATGAGGATAAATTATTATGTTATCTCAATTAGGTAATTACCTCCATTTTAGGTGAACCAAAATAAGGTATGTTTTTGTGATTTTAAGGTTGGACATTGTGAGGAAAGCTGACGGGCTTTAACACTGTTCCCTATGGGAAAATGTCATTTTTGCTTTCCAGCCCTACAGCTACATATTTAACATCATAATGAAAGTAACAGCTTATAAAGTTTAGTTTTGGGTAATAGTACTTGGAAAATTACTGTGAATCAAGTATGATGAACATTTTTCTAAAAAAAATTGATATCATAGGTATAAGGGGTGAGCTAGGTGGCAAAGTGGACAGGTCTATTGGAGTGAGTTGTGTATAAATTGCTTGGTCAAAAACCATGACCCCAAATGAAATATTGGGTCAGGTTGTTTCAAAGCAGAGGCGTTTAGGCAAATAGATCTATGTTCTACCACTGAGCTAATTCTCTGTCATCTACATGTTCAAAGTTTTACTACCTTCACCAGGTTAGAATCAAAGGGGTGGTTCTGTGTGATTATCTTCATACATCGTAAGGTAATAGGAGTCGGTGCCATATATAAGCCTGGCCCATTGTTTTATGTCCCTACTCAGAGTGGGAAGAGCTGCTCATACACAACCTGAGCAGCTCACCATATCTACCCACTCTGCCCAAAAAGGATAGGATGATAACTGTAAAACCTGTAAGTTTAGCTTGAAGGCTGTAGGTCTCAGTTTGATAGGAAATGTAGAATATCAAAAGTTAAGCCCCATACCCACTTAGCGATCTTCCTGTTGACAGTCAATGGGCAACTGGGAGAATCGCTAGTTAAGTCCCCGGGTGACTGTGATATCAAACAATTTTGATATTTTACTGGCAATTTTACCGGCGTTTTTACCGGCAATCCCGTCGTCCATCATCTGGCACTTGGAACACACACCATACCCACAGGGAATTGTCTGGTGATTGTGGTCGCTGAGTGATTGTGCCAGATGATTTTAGCTAATGTGATGTCGGTGTCATCGCTGGACCACAGTAAAATTGCTTGGTGGGTATGGGGCTTTTTTTGTAACAGAGCTTGTTTCTCTACACTTACATCAGTATACAGTTGATGCAGTATTTTACTTCTATGATATCATTGGTCAAATAATAATTGGCATACTTATGAGAGCGTATCAAATGAAGTGGGGTGTTTCATAAAAAGCTCCATAGCTCTGGAGCTTTTATGTGAGCTTATGTAAAATGTACATGAGTTTGAAACTCCTAGGCAGCCATTTCATAACAAAACCTGCGTAGATTGACCCAAAACTTGCATAAATCGACCCAAAACTTGCGTAAATCAACCCAAAACTCCCTCCAAACTCATGTAAGCAAAAAAAAAACTCACATAGCTACGGCACCCTGAAAGGCGATTCTAACTTCATGAAATGGAAATCATACGGAGGTTTGTTATGAAACAGGCCACACATCTCATCATTGATGATACTGTTCCCTTAAGACTTTACGGTAGGCACGGAGGGTTCTCAGCCCTGAAGAACATGTCGTCCGGGGATGAGCGGGCAAGATGGCTGCACCTACTTAGCGGCAGACAAAGGTAAGTGGACAAAGGGGCCATTCTCTTGGAGAAGACGGGTCCAGCATTCAGATGATGGATTTAGGGGGAGGTCACCCTGGGCAAGGCAGGAGGTGGAGGGGACGGGCATGGAGATGGAGGCAGAGGAGAGGGGTGGGCAGGGAGGTGGAGGCAGAGGGGTGAGAATAAAAAGATCTAGTCCTACTTAGCTTGGTATAAGTGGATACCAGACTAGGAAGGAGAGCATTCCAATGTTCCCCTAAAATTTCATTTAAGTTTCATGGATGAGGATAATCATTCTTGGTGTTTTTGATAATCTGAATATTATTGATTCAATCATAATGGGTCTTGGCTGATAAAATCAACATGGTGACACAGCCATTTTTATGGTTTAGTGGAATTCAACAGGGCACATTCTCAAATTTGACAGCATGATAGGGACAGGTCCTACAATCAACAGGGTAACAAAAGGATTTCTTAAAGCTAAATATGGGTATTTGACATGATTTCTTGATAACCATAATAAAGTTATCAAACTCACACAGCTATTAAATGAATGCATAGGGACTGCAATAAAACTTTAAAAACTATGTCACCATATCCATTTATGAGATATTAGCATTTGAAAAAATGACCGTTTATCATTGGCTTTGATGGAGAAAAAATCACATTTTTCCCCATCATCAAAAACATATACAGAATTTTGGGTCAAAAGCTGCAAATGTTTAGATAGGAACAAGATATACATTTTAAGATAAATAAAAACATGTCAAAAATCAAAACTTATTCCTGAAAATACCAAAAATTGACCCCCAAAACCAACAAAAATAGCCTTTCCTTGTTTAAGAAACTAACAACAATATATCTTTTGGGCAAATCATTGTAAATATTTTGAGTTTATGATAATTAGATCACATTTTGGTAACATTTTAAAGAGTTTGAGAAATGAAAAACTATTATCACCAGATGACGCTGCAGTGAATATCCATATTTAACTTTAAATTCAGCAGGCATCAGGGCAATAGATAAACTACAAGAACATGCAACAGGGACATTTCCTTAATTTGACATACAACAGCATTGCCCCCATCCATAGTCCCAATACAGAACCTTGGTCTGTGTTAGAATGTAATACAAAATGATAATTTACTTTTCTGTAAAATAAATCTATTTATGCATGCATTGTCTGCAGGCACACATTCTAAACAAATCATCATAATTATTCACTATGTGATGATATGTTATGTTGTATTGTCACTGCTGCAAGGCTCTATCACAACCCATCAAAATCAATTCCCAAACATTTTGTTGTGTTAGTGGGGGCAGCGCCTTGTGCATTAAAGTAAGCCTGAAGGGTAGAACAGACAAAATGATGCATGATAACCAATCATTCCAAGGACAATGCTGAATATTGTAAAGGTCATCCAAAGAATACCCCTTTTTCTTGTTGAGTTGTCTGAAAGTGGGAAGTATTTTGATATTGTGATGTTGTCTGGGGAAAACTCGTGGTTTCCCAACGGAGATAGTAATATTGTCTACGGTCTGTGTCTGATTCATCCTCAGTCTGTCTTTGCACAAGTGGGACGGGATTACGCGAACACTCGTTCGAACCCGTGGTGAGGTAGCCTGCGGGCAAGTGGTTGTTAATGTCTCAGAAACGGGTCCTGCACGTGGTGGTTGGCGGTGGTGCGGTGTGGTCAGAGGGATGGGCTCACGAGCGGGACTATCAAGGCTCTCGTGTGAGCAGAAACTCAGGTTCGGCCGGATTCGTGGTTGGCCTCTCGTGAGACGTGTCTAACAGATAGCCTGGGCGGTCGATCTAGCGCTTACGATGGGGACCATGCCCAAAAAATTTAGAAGGTGGTAGCGCGTAGGCCGAGGTCCCATCTCTATGTCGTCATACCCATTAACTTCCCATACATCAGACCGATTCGTTCCCATTTTTGTGCGGCTGAGATCATCCCCATGTGACTAATGCCCTCTTTTTCTTATCCTGATCTTCTAATTCAACTAAACTTGGGTCTAATTCTAGCTCTGTGGCTGATATCCTCGACTATTAGGCTCATGTAAGTTGCTTCGTGGTCACTTTGACCCTTTGCCGAGGTCACTTCCTGTCAATAATACTTCATTCGTTACGATTCCGTACTTATAAACTCGTGCATGCATTTTCGTGCAACTCATACCGTCAGAGCAAATAGAAGTGCTTCCAAAATAAGTTTTAAAATTGATAGACTGAATAATAGCAAATATATCAAATCACCTTTTATCAGGGGGAAATCACTTTGGGATCAGCTTGATGCAATTGTACAACATTCTGAAGATCGAGCTGTTTTCAACCGTAGTATTAGTACTAAATTTCTTAAGTATGTAATTGACTATTAATACTGTATCTTGATGTTATTTTTGTATATCTGATAAAATAAATGGCTGTTACTGTCCTAAATCTTGACTGAAACCTAGTCAGGATATAGACATAAATATAGCTGTGCACATTATTGAGTGTGTAAAAGTAGACCTATACACTGTGACAATTCTTGACTGAAAAATATTCAATTTTGTTCAATTTTGTTTATTTTTTTGTATAAATTTGTATGGTTGACTTGATAAGATTAAGATAAAAGCAGCATATGACTGAAAACTAGTCTCATGTGCTACTTTGTGTATTATATAATGTTACTTTGTGTAGTTTTGGCCATGTTGTACCAAGATTGGCCATCTTGGAAGAGCAGGGAAATTTTCTCTGATAGATTTGCTTCGGAATAAATAAATAAATAAATAAAATATACCGTACGAGTTCGTACCACACGATCTCGTGTACTTCATGATCATGTCCCAAAACACAGCTTTACTTATATTTTTAATAGAGAATATTACTTGTCTTTTAAACCTTTATAATTACTGCGCGAGCTCGTGTTGTGACATTTAATTGATTACTATAATTCATCACAATATTGCTAACATCCTCTGGTAACTTAGGCACAGCATATCCTACCCACAAATACTATTAAAAAATAAATACAAGTGACTTCATTGTCCACTATATTTAAGGTCCTGAGAGCTTAAAGAATGTGGTTCTTCTGAAGTTATCATTATGGGTCATTTCAGGAAGACAGTCCATATAAATGTCATTTAATCATTGCATGCATGAATAGATAGACAGACAGACAGACAGACAGACAGACAGACAGATAAACATGCACGGGAAGAATTTGAACTCATACATTCGACAGGCTCGGGCTTGTCTGAAACCACTTCCTCTAAAACGTGTCAAGGAGTGTAAGTCTTACTCCACGATTATCCCTGAAAAATCATAGTATCATTATACCACCCATAGCAGTGGGCGTGTTAGGTAATACTTTTGCGCCCACCTCAAAGTTTCCCTTGCCCTTCTGGCGTGTATATAAGTGTAAGTCAGGGGGTGTTAACTATATTGTGTCACAATAGTCCCATCCGCTCATAGTTCTCTTCACACGCCCAACCTTCTCGGCGTCTTAACGTACCCACACTCCATTCAGGCACCAATATAATTGCCAGCAGTGGCGTATCCAGTTCCCCCCCGCCCCCCCCCCCCCCTCAGGGCGGGAGTGGGGGGGGGGGGGTCCCCATGTTCGGTTGACCCCCCTCCGATTTCTCAAATTTTACGCAATTAAACTACCAATAAAGGGAATTATCCAAATTAGGGGGTCTCTGGAACCCCTCAGATTTAGCAAAGTTTCTATGCCTATAGACCTATACGGGGAATGTGGGTTGTATTTGATGGCCGCGCTTTACCAGTGTTCTACTCTCACTGTACTTAGAAGTTAGTAGGCATTAAAAGACTGTGTTTCACTCTGATCTAGTATATTTGTAAATTTAGATGAAACATATATTATGACTCACATTATCTGTTCAATATACTCTGTACGATCGGCCGTAGACTGCCAGGTACACACAAAAAACATAGTTTAGCGTGAAGCTGTGATTTAAGGTAAATTCTAACCTATAGCTAGTGTTACTATATAAAAACAAAAATAAAAGGACATTTGACACAAAGTGTAGTTAAAATCTAGTGTACTATTTTATTGCTGAATCGATTCTATTAATCTTTATCCTCGGCGCACCACTCGCACAACACCTCGGAGCACATGATGCTGGCAGGCTCGCCCCCCTCACAGTCGGCGTGGTAGCACCGGCCGCAGTAGTTGCAGACCAAGTACATTCTGAAATATTACGGAGGCATGTTTAAATACACATTTTTTTAAATTGTGTGCACGAACTAATCGGACCATCATCAATCACAATTTTTAGTAACCGTACGAAATTCGGCATTCACTCCAACGTCAACATCAAGATTCTATGCCCTCGTTATTTTTTGCCTAGTAGCATCATCGAAAATCATTGTCGCTATATAATATTATTTATTATGAAAAAAAAACCCGGCGTACCTGTAGTTGCCATCCAAGAATATGGCCTGCGGTTGTGTGGCGTGTTGGTCTTCGGCAAACGTTTCCATCGCCTTCCACCTTTGGTCCGTTAAGTACTCCTCCTGCTCCTGAAAAAAATTGTGTGGTTATAGTTAAATGTGCAAAAGTCAATTTTGCACTTACTACATACCAGCGTGTCCCTCGTAATATTGGCAAATTTCAGAACAATTGTACTCGTGAAATCGCCCCACTCATCATTTTGTTTTGTTTATACATATTTCCCTTCATACGCTTACATGTTTTATTTCCCACTTAGCTTCATCGTGTAAATACAAATGTACCAACCTGGGTCGGATCCTCCGAACAGTAGACGCACGTCCACTCTGATGGGCCGTCCGGGAGCTGTTGTTGGTCGTGCGTCCTGGAAAAAATTTCAAAAATCATCACACCGTCCATCATTTCAACATAGGTGGTCGAAACTACCAAATCATCGGCATCTCAATTTTTCTCATCCAATCTCTATTTCATGTTATTGTGCCAGTCTGACAAATTTGCAATTTTTAAATTGTCCAAAAAAGAGCCTGTTGTTTCAGCATGTTACATGAATTCGAGCGACCACAACTATGTCCGACCGCGAGTCCGTCGTCGGGTTTTAGACAGTGTGCATTATTTGGCATGACGATAGTCATCCTACCAGATAGTAAGTTAATAATTTTCTTTCCATGCTTCTCTTCCATCCCTGTCCATCAACAGTGTTGAACAATTTAAACCTACTTAGGGGTGAACAGGGGCGCGCACTCGGTCCATTCGGGTTCCGTCCAGATCGTTTCCTCCTCTTCAATATTTTTCTCCTCACGCGGTGTCCATGCCTGGGATTCCTCTTCCTCCTCCGACCGCACATGGTTGCTTGAATGAGCCAAAAAAAACAACCTTTAAGTGTCTGGAATTGGTTATCTACGTGTATGGGGAGAAAACGAAAAAAAATGGAAAATATCTACCAAACGTAACAGCTATTATCCACACAATTATACATTTGTTAACAAACACTCTATATATGGAAGTGTAACCCCCAAGTCATTCTCCCGCAAAGCCTGAAAAAACACTACTTCTCTATATAGGCATGTTATCTTATCAAATTATAGGCAAGTTATCTGATTCACCTACCGGGTTTTCTGCGCGGTCGCCATTGTTCACAATGTGGTGCTTGTGTTTAATATCAGCAAACTTCTGCGTATGTACGGCTTTTATGGTCGTGAGGCTGGCGCGGGACTGTGTGTGTGCACGTGGTGGGCACCTCCTTATAAAGCTGGTGCCCCCCCCCCCGACCCCCCCGGGGGGCAGGGTAATGAGGGGCCATCTAGGTCAGCCGAGCAGCCTGAGCGACCGGTGTCAGGTGTTACATAAGGTGTCGCTCGCGCAGCGCAGCCCCGGCAGCTGGATGTGCACGTCCTGACACCTGACTCAAGAAACCACCCGTAAATGCACACGGCCCCACACCCCCAGCCTGTGAAATAACTTCAGAAAACGTACCTCAAAGTCGCACATCCTGGCACCGTAACCTTGCGAAGTAATTTCCTACCTTTTATTTTAAATTTGAAAGTAGTCACATTATAAGGTTTAGGGCGTAATATAATTATTCCTAATAAAAAAATGTTGCTTTTGTTGGCAAAAGCGTCTAAATCACATAATCCTAACAATGCATATAAAACACCGGACATTGTCCGAAATTAAGCTGCTGCACCCTATAGGCCGGGCCTATAGGCCTTCACCCGGGGATCACACTCACACTCGTGAGTCTAGATCTGCACACTCACACTCGTGATTCTGCACACTCACTGCCAGGTGCGTTATTTTTAAGTTTTGCACTTTTTTTTATTCCCATATATCGGGGGGTGCATATCCAATATTTGTGGTGCACAATCTCATTAATGATGCATACGTTTTCAGCTTAATTTCGGACACTACGTGCACGAGTTCGATATATCTATAGGTCCTCTAGATCTACAAGAAGTCGTGGCGCCGAAGGGGACATACGATCATATTTTCTTGTTCAACCACATATCCAAAATGTCCACTTATCCGCATAACAGGCAGGAAAGATGCCCATGAAGGTTGCTCGAACTTTTCCTTGTGCCACATTGTATAAGGACTTATGTATCTGGATTCGACGGTGCTGGGTCGGTACCACTTCACAGCTGCAAACACATGTTGCCTCTTCTGCCCGGTTGCATTACATTGTATGTAATGTTTCACGTAGTGGGTGGCGATGCACGGTCGCTCCCGGGGGTCATTCTGTCCGTCTTCGTACCAATTTGCCATTAGTCTAGACAACTTTTTACCACTGCTGGAATTTGTGCTGGAATAAGTCATGGGGCCATATTTTACGACTTTAGACTTCACGTAAAATGAAGGCAGAAATGACTTCTCTAGGATCTCCTGTTCTGTGGGGTACATCTTTTTGTATGTTTTTTTGAGCAGCTCAAGATCGTCCGAGTCGATCCACGCCTTTTCTTCTCTAACTGTCTCGAAGCCGTCGGTGAGACTCCATAGGCTCTCGCACCGCGCGAATTCTCGCTCATTGGGTACATCGAGTGTTTCCAGGACCGTTCTTGCTTTCTTCTCTCCTTCTCCCAGCTGGCAGTGTTTGACAAATTTCCCCTCGTGTTTGGACGGCATTTCGGCGCGCGCCTGACTGACACGACTCATCCTGTGAAACCTCTCAAACAATTGTTTCTCTATCTGGCGATTGTTAGTCGGCACATCCCCCAAGTAACCATTATACCGCTCAAAACTGAACAGCCAAGTACTGGGAGCTGGACCATACTCCCGGAGACACTCCTTTAAATGGAGATGTAGATGCATGTTTGGGGTAATGAAATCAGAACCGAACTGGAGCTCTGTGCTCTTGCAAAAGTGCAATAGTTTCCTGTGTGCCTGTTCTATCTCGTGGTGTGTAATACAAGGCTTGCACAGAAGTCGAGTGGCTTCTACGAAACGCTGCCAGCTATGAAGCATATTCTCCGGCAAAAGGCCCTGGAGGCAGTATCCAGACGAGACTGTAACCCAATTCTTCCACTCCTTTGCCGTCCACATCCCAGCGTTCGATTTGATGTTAGTTACCACGCAGTCATCCGGTAGTCCCTCTTTAAACTGATTCAGACGAGCATCAATAGTCAACACCTGATTAGCGCTTAGTACAACGTCATCTGTTGAATTCTTCTTCTTCTTTGACAACTCTTTGTCGGTCCACCTCTTCCACATTCGCTTGGCAGTCCCTGAATCCCAATAATAAAAGCACATATGTGAAATCGGTATTGAAACCCCAATGAACTAATAGTCCAAATTAAAGGCAAATGCAAGTTCCATTTCAAACACATTATCAGTGCTAAACATTAATTAACGTTAGGTCAAGCTTCAACACTTACCCAACAGTACATTATGCATCACATCGATCGAGAGGAACCTGAAGAAATGAATGTAATATAATACAGTTACTGCTAATGGAAACATTTGTATTAATGTTTATTCAAATGTCAAATTAAAATTGTTAATATTTTGGTATAATTCTGTGTAAGATTTGCCTTTAAATTTGTTCGGCCTGGAGATTGAACTTACCTGATGGGATTGAAGTAGGGCAATTCTAGGAGGACACAGGAACGAGCTCCATACTGCTTCTCAAGTTTACTTTTCTCTCTCGGGGTGGATGCAGCTGTAATCTCACTCACTCTCTCCTTGTGTTGGTCCAGAGTACGAGGAGTCCAATTCGCCATGTTGAATCCTCCACGGTTTGAATTCTTGAATTCCTTCAGACATTTTGAACAACCCATGATAGCATTAGGTAGCAGGAAACCGCAGGTCTTCCTCCCTGCAGGCAGGTCGGCAGCAACGTTCAAAAGCGCCAACTTAACGGTCTTGCCATTTGGGCAATCGTTGGTTATAAGCCTTTTTCCCTGATGCCAGAATTCCTTGAGTTCGTTGACTAGGGGCCTCAGAAAACTGGTAAGGTCGGCAGGTTCTTTACTTAAGTTTGGAATGATACCGTATAGTATGACGTTCTCAAGTCTGTACCGCTCATTTCTGGGTAGGTTAAGTATTGTTAGGTAAATGCCCCCTACTGACATTGAAGCTTTCCGAGAGAATGGTTGAAACCAATCGATATTCATCTGAAGAGCCAAGTTGTTTTCATTATCAAGAAAGCCGTCGTTGTTCGCGTCAAATTCTTTCCATACCGAACCGTCGTAGATGTCAGCAAACACTCCTTCAGGTATCCTCCTGCCCTTCCACTCTCTACATTTCAGCTCAAAACCTGGACGTTTCATCATAACCTGCAAACTCTTCTCGAGCGACTGGTAACAGAATGTCCTGACTGGAAGGAAGGTAATTTCCCCCACAATCTTGGTCTCATAAAACAATTTCCTGTTGCAGCGTTTTAAATCATCACCGATGGTTGTACACCTAATGGGTTGCTGATTACCATTACGATCCGTGTAAAAGCCTAGACCTCGCACACGCTCAGTGGTGGACAACACAGAATGCGACAACGTATAACAGGCCGGGCAGCATACACTGATAGAGTAATTAGTCATCGTTAGGTCTGTACCCAACCATTTGTACATCATCCGCATCGTTTTGGGGAATACTGCCTCCGCTGCTTGTGAAACCCGGTCATTACCTGCTACCGTCAATAATTCACAAATGAAGCACATAACTTTAGCCATTTGCGTATCACTGGTGAAGGTGTGGA
This sequence comes from Lepidonotus clava, assembly GCA_936440205.1. Taxonomy (NCBI): domain Eukaryota; kingdom Metazoa; phylum Annelida; class Polychaeta; order Phyllodocida; family Polynoidae; genus Lepidonotus; species Lepidonotus clava. The sequence continues at coordinate 4,794,009 of OW387136.1, read as the reverse complement.
TCTGCCACTGCAAAAGAAAGAACAGAACCCATGAAAATAGGCTTTGGATATTCTTATTAGGGGTACCACTAACAAGCCTTGCCAATGGGCTAGGACGACCCGTCCCGTCACCGAAAACCACTTTTAAGTGACGGATGGCCCTGTTGCGAATCTTGACTGCCTCTGGATCAAGCTTATCATTTTCTTCCGTTTCTTGGGAATCTTCCATGGTACCGTAATAGTCTTGCATATCATCACCTGACTCCTCATCGGCTTCCATGGGTACCGCCTCTTCAACAGGCTGATTGCGACCCACAGGCTGACTGTCTGCTTCTCCCGGATTCCCGACTTCAGCCTGCCGCTGATTAGCAGCTGCAGCTTCTGCCCGAATACCAGCTCCAACCTGGATACCACCTTCAGCCCGAATTCCCGCTTCAACCTGCATACCACCTTCAGCCTCAATACCCGCTTCAGCCTGGTTACCTGCCTCAGCCTCAACACCCGCTTCAACCTGCATACCACCTTCAGCCTCAATACCCGCTTCAGCCTGGTTACCTGCCTCAGCCTCAACACCCGCTTCAGCCTTGTTACCTGCCTCAGCCTGAAAACCTGCTTCAGCCTGGTTACCTGCCTCAGCCTGAAAACCTGCTTCAGCCTTGTTACCTGCCTCAGCCTGAAAACCTGCTTCAGCCTGGTTACCTGCCTCAGCCTGAAAACCTGCTTCAGCCTGGTTACCTGCCTCAGCCTGAAAACCTGCTTCAGCCTGGTTACCTGCCTCAGCCTGAAAACCTGCTTCAGCCTGGTTACCTGCCTCAGCCTGAATATCTGCAGCTTCGGCCTCAAGACCCACTTCTGCCTGATTGCCAGCGCGTTGAGGTAAACCAAATGGGATTGGTTCTGCAAGACACATGTATAATAATAAATCAAATGTACAGTCGGGTTTCAGAGTACAGACTTTCCCACCCAATGTTGTTTCTCTGACTCAAAAGCTATGATAGAAAGATGCATGGAGGGATACATATATATAACGTCCATTGTTCAAGTCATTCATTATTTGAACAATTGTTTAATTGTCAAGAAAAGATTTAGGCTGGCGATAATTTTCCAAACACTAACTGATCATTAAGAGTATAGTAGGTATTTGAAAATAATATCTATGCGCGCAAGCTAGCTAGGAAGGTTTTGAAGGATATCGATTTCAGGTGAAAGTGACTTTATCCTAGTTATACTATTTATCTGGTACTCACCATGCTCCTTAAGATGCTTCCTGTTATATGTACTTTTTGAAACTGCACGTTTACATGTGTCGCACCATCGGTTTCGGCTAGTGTCCATATTTCTTCTGGTTTCTGCCTGGTCACTGGTCAGACCCTTGAAACACCACGATCGCGAGGCCATGGCGAACTTGAGTTAGACAGCAGCACTTCAGGGCGATGAACCTTCCCCATTTGCGACCGCGACACAAGTATTTATATATGGTACAGACCGACGCCTATGGTCCCACCAGCTGAAAGCCGCGAATTGCCGCGACATGCCACAGCCCCGACCCAGGGGTAGTTGCACTCGAGCTCCTAACCTCAGACACCCGTGTGAAATTAAAGCCGAGAACAGCCTGCCACAGTATTACCAGGAGATTAATGTCGCCTCCAGCCTGGCCGTCACGGTAGCGCGTTGTCGTGATTTGTCGGGCGCGTGAAGTTTCTCCAGCTTTCGAAACGCATCGTCCGCCGTCTGGACTGGTGAGGGCATGACACCTGCCATTAAAACCTAGGGTCTATCCATTAAAGGGCGGTGAAGTTTCCTCAGCTTCCGAAACGCATCGGCTGCCGTCAGGTCGACTGGTCATAGGATTTCATCTGCCTTGAAAACTGAGCTCGAAGTTTAGCTCGAAGGTCAAACCTTAAGCTTTCTGCTACTACTTAGGGTCAGCTTATTTCGTTATATAGTGCGTTTGGTGTACGGCTACGTGAATATCATGAGTGTCAAAATCCTGAGTGCCACCCTTGGTGAGAATCTTCTTAATTACTTTTGTTGTACAAGTGATACGAGTCGATGGCCGACTTTCCAAATTATTCAAAATAGGTAAAACATATGTATTCATTCTGGGGGTCGCCCTTCCTAATTAAATAATATGGCCAGTTTTCTGAATTCTAGGGTGTGGCCATATGGCAGTTATAGTTTATTCTGTCTGTTTGAATAGCCTGGCCATGGTAATTTGGAACGAAGGTGTTTGTTTAAAGTTGAGATGACAACCTTCATGTTCTCTTCTTTCTTTTTTTTTCAATATATAGCTGCCGCGTACTTGGTTCTTGTATCATGCGTGGAATTTGTTCGAGCTGCCAGTGGCGGACACTGGCCTAGGGTCGTTCACAATAAGCCTGGAGTAACCCGTACCCGGTTGGTCAACCTCACTGCTCCATTTACCGGTCACCCTCCACCAAAACACGATGCGATGACCGGCCTCACCTTTCATGACACCCTGCAAGCCTTGTTGGACCAGGACCATACCGTAACTGACACTGGATCTGAAGCCAACCCAGGAGACGGAAACATTAAAGAATTCCCAACTGTGGTACTTCTCTCTTCGTACACTCTTCTTCTTATCCTCGCCGTAGCCATAATTATTAGCATATTCTTTGTTTGCTCCGGAATTAATCGCATCTTCGCAGATGCTCGTTTTCGTGTATACTTGCTTGTCTCGGGCAATCACAGTGTATGGCTTAAAATAGGCACGTTCCCTGGACATTTTGGAGATTATATCTTTCAAACAGACGATCCTATCACACTGACTAAAGCCGAAAATATATGCCTAGGCGCACGATACACATTGAACTGTGTCATCCAAATGACCGACTGCTATACCGGCACATCGACACGACTGCCCACACATTTAAAGGTTAATAAACTGAAGGACATCATGTTGACAAGATTGATGACTAAGGACATTATACGCTACCAGTTGGTTACCATGGGTATAGGCATAGGAGAGCCTGTTCTTTTGGGGAAATACCGGCCCGGTGAGCTTGCAATTAGTACTAATACTTCAGTCGACTTAAGCCGTGTTGACCTTGATTAAGTCTTGTGTGAAAAATGTTGTATTTTTGTGTGTTTACTACCAATATGCTGCCGAACGTGCGTCAATCGATACAAGTGTTATGGTTATAAATTGAATTTGTAGCTAAATAAAATTTCGGTTTTGGAAAGAGCAGTATGACGCTGACAAGAGCGCTTTTACTCTGGCTCGGGCTAGGGTCGACCCCTTAGGTAATCTGCGAGACAGGCCCCTAATTTAGGGGCCTGAGGCTAAACTAGGTCTGCAACCAAAACTAGTAGTGGAATTAAATGTGGTTAACGCCACAATCTGGCGATCGGGCTCCAACCGAAATTATGGCTATAGCTAATTAAGCTATTGTCCCTTAATAAATCTCGACACCTAAATTGACTTGTTTGTTTTTTAAATTATTAATTTTGCAATGTCACAGAAGCTCCAAGTTACCTATACATAACTCCCGGAGAACTCCCACTTTAAAGGGTTACACTATATGCAAGAGGTTTTTTTATTCTCTCACAGAAAGAATATAGGTCACCGTGCCATACAAATCCTAGAAAGTATTTCGGGTTCATCAGGAGACTACATGGTCACTTGTAAATTTTGATAGGTCCTACTGGCAGCGATGTATTTGATCATAATAAAATTTCTGAAAAATTACTTTTGCACCTTACTGCATGGAATCGAACTAAAAAGGATCCACTTGAAAAGAAGTAACAGTTCTTAATTAAAACCGGCTTCATGCAACATTATTTTTTCATGACTGCGAAATAAGTACGAAGAGATGATTCATGTCGCATCATTTTAAAAATCGTATATCGAGCTTATGTTTGTTTAAAATACACTTTTTATGATTGATTTATGTTATTATTGATAACAGGCCTAGGTGTCATTCCATTGCTCTTCTAATGGTAGAGACCTTGTACCATAACACTCATCAAAAAAGTGTTGTATTGTAATCGATTTCAAGTTCGTGGTCTATCTTCAAGAAATAGCACATTCGGGTTTTCAACAAAATGACAGGTCATTATAGTTAAATGCGTTTCGTATCGTAAATAAAAAGTATTTATGAATTTAAGATTCACTTATGAGAAGGACCTGTATAACGCGTACGGTTTTAGACTAATATAAGGCGAGTCTTACCAACATATCTATAGAAATACTTCCCTGCTTATCGAGCATGCCACAATCAAAACAAGAAGCGCAAAGTTCTTTGATAAAAGTTTATAAAACGACTATACAATTGAAGAAAGTACAAAGACCTAACATACAGCGTGACACAGACCATACAATTAAACGTAGTGTAATTATAAAGAAAACATAAAGATGATAAACATAAACATCACATAAAATAGAGCTTTAAACAGACCCTTTAGAAATAAGTTAAATTGGCTGTGCATCGGCGATACCCGACCGATACCCGGGCTTCACCGCCCAGTCTGGGGTGTTGGGAGGAGGCTGTTGGCGTTTTGGATTATCGTCGGGGACATTGTTCCGCTTCTTTTCCATTCTAACGCCCCGCTGACGGCCGCTAATTTCGTCATACTCAATTTCGTCCAGGTGGGCTTTGTAGGCCCTCAGCTCATCGCTCTCCCACACGAGCGGTTTGACGCGGCGGTGATATCGCTCTTTCGTCTTCCCGTCTTTGTCGACCGCGGCCGGATAATAAAGTCCGCGCTCCTCGTCGCTCGTGTAGTCGGGGGTGAGGAGGCGCCTCACGGAATTCTTTCGAGCTTCGTCCCACGTTTTGACGAAATTTTCCAACCCCACTATCCGTCTTCTGAGCTTCTGCAAAGTTAAAAAGACACTTTTTTATTTTAATACAGTTACGACATACTTGGTCAAGAACATCCAATAAACACAAACAAGTTTTTCAATATTTCAGTTGCCTTAATTTAAAAGCTGGTCACTGCAGTTAATTTCAAAAGCGTTGCTTTATCCTTGGTCTCTATAACATACAGGCACTTTTTATTAATTGTGTCATATCCATTCTAATTGTATGTCAAGATTATTGTCCAAGGAAGCAAGTAAGGTTACAGTGCTCTATAAAAATTCATAATGTAAAAAAATTATAATTGTTTCCCAAGTTTCAGTGTTACAACCATAAGATCATTTCACAGCCGGGCCCCCTGTTTTAAGCCAAATTGCCGATTCACAGCTACAGCCCCCGGTATAGTTCCGACCGCAGTTTGTACGTATACCCCTTTTTGAACTGAGTGGGTCCCCGGGAAGTCACACCCCCTACACCATAGACCCCCAGTCTGTCTACTCAGATATCAAAGTAGGACATATCATCGTTCTTCAAAATAGAAAACAACCCCTTTCCACTGACATTTATACCAAAAAATCGACCCCTTATTCTTCAAAACGCAGACATTTAGTGGCCAAGAAATACCCTTTTTCGTGAAATTTCATATTTCCCAGGAAAAAAAAGACCCTTATTTTCATATCATGGATATTTGGGATGAAAAAGTAACCTTTTTTCTAGAAACAAGGACATGTGAATGTTGTCAAACTAGACCCTTTCTTCGCGTTTTTTAGAACAATGATGCGTATCCTTCCACCCAAGGAGTGGACAGACTGGGCATAGACCATAGACATTACTCTTTCTCCTCGGCTTTGCACTTGAAAGGTGTAAAATTTCGGCCTGCCTGAATCGAACTACGTCAAACAATGTTGAGAACAATAGTCCGCAAAAGCCATGACGTCGGGCGGGCCCCTAACGGTCACTGCACGCTGCTCCCGTGCCTAAACATGGGCAGGGCTGGGCCGGGGGTCCCCTCTATGAACTTTAGTAGGACCCAGCTGTCAGATTTGCTATTTCCACTAATAATGCTCGCAAACTTATGAAAACATGTATTTTCATAGGGGAATTATCAATGTGCATTATGATATACTTGAAAAGAAAAAGAGTTAATAAATAGCAAAGTTATAGGCAATGTTATTGTCTGTGTGTACGGGTGACCGTGGTCCAGCCGGGTGTTATCGGTGCCCCCTCCAGGGCGGGCCGGGCCGGTGACCGGGGGTGTAGGGTTACCGGGGCCGGTCGTAAAAGGTTTAGGCCCAACACAGGGCCCAACACGTGTTGCGGGAGGGGTCCGTGACGTCAGACTTTTGTGGTCTATAGAGGAAGTCTGTAACAAAAATGTATTTACCTCGTTCACGTGGTGACGGATGATAGCCTTTTCATTGTCAGCCTTAATTCGGTTCTTCCGCATTCTGTTGGCCCTGTTTTGGAGGGTCTTGAAGTAGGTGTTGGCAGAAGCTAGAAAAAGAGGAAGGACATGAAGTGTGCTTAAAACTGGAGCCATTAAGTAGACAAAGGCACTATAAAGGCAATAAATCAAGGGAATACATGTTAAAAATGCAAAGTGAGGGTCAACATATTATTCACGAATTAAAACCATCATTACACTGGTATTATATTTCTTTGTCCAGATAATAGAACTTACGTTTTTTTCAGATGACTGGGAGGATAACTTAAATTATAAAAGTAACAATTTCCAATGTAAGTGGAGCCTATTTAGACACTAAAAACAGATTTCCAGCATTTCAAGCATGTTAAAATTTGTGTTAATTGAAGGACCAATACTTTGGAATCATGGACATTAGATGCATGAAATGTACAGCTGCAGGTTAGTTAACAAAGAAACTTGCTACCTATGGGACTTACCTAACACCTCTTCTCTGGGGGTATCTGGCCCGAGGCACACGTTGTCAACAACGGCCTTGATGATCGGTGCGTTATCCGGGTGTTTGATCCCCACCCTGAATGTTGGAATATATTTATATTGTTCAATTCATCGGCATCACGTCAAGTCCTCTATGACTCTATTAACATGAAAAAAAAACAGCAAAACTTATATTCAGCTGCAGCTTCTGGTGTTCAGGAACACATTACCCATTGCTTACTTAAAAACAATATTATTTTCTGTACTATTCATGTTGTTATGACGTAATCAACTTACCCAGGGTTCAGGTTGAATCCCCAACCAGGCTCACCTCTCTTGGCCTTGTAGGCCGAACGAACGAGTTCCTACAAACAATATAATAAGCCAATAATTAATAGTGGACTATCTAACTATATGTCAGTGTACGAAATCATTACGGATTTTCGTTGTTTTCCGGGATGTTCCCTGGCGGCGCGGCAAAGGAGAAGAACATCAGGGCTATACTAGGAATGAGATCATTTCTAAACAAACCGAGAACTATATCAAACGGTAACGTTTTCAAGGTGAGATTATTAGTTAATTATAAGCTGTAAAAACAAACTTTAGAACTTACACATATTTCATTGCGTGGTTTGGGTGGTTTGGCAGCTGCAGCTGGCTTCGCTTGGTTCACGAGCACCTCCACCTGGGCCTTTGCCGCAGCCGCTTCAGCCTCCGCCCTTCGGCACTTCTTCTCCAGCTCCTCCATCCTGGCCAGCAAATGGGCCATGGACGGTTCAGCTGTAGACGTGGAGGGGCCGGACGAGGACGAGTATTCGGGCGTGAACGACCTTTGGGACGTCGTCGACGAGAACGACCCTTGCGATGTCAAGGGCCCGGGCGTGAACGACCTTTGGGACGTCGTCGACGAGAACGACCCTTGCGATGTCAAGGGTCCGGGCGTGGACGACGTTCTGGACGTGGAGCTGGGGAACCATGGATGGGATTGCGACGTGGAGGGCGTCATCCCCCAGGGCGTGGATCCGGAGGGCGTGGAGGGCGTGGAGGGCGTGGAGGGCGTGGACGACGATGCGGATGCAGGACCGCCTTGGGAACCACCAAGGCTAAGGTCCACGTCGTTGAGGGTGGATCCCTCTTCCGCGTACAGGGAGTCGTGAAGAGACTGATCCGCAGAGAGATCCGGAAACCCATTCTGAGACCCATACTGACGCGCATCCCCAGACATATCCAACAGCAGAGTACCTACGCCTGCTGATGAATCATGATCGGTTATTTTCTCGCCACCCGGTTTGGGGCTGCTGGTCAAGATCCTGCATGAGCTGGTAGACGGGTTTGACAGAACAGCGTCACTATAATCAGTTGACCCGTTCATGGTGGCAGCAAGTTTTCAAGTGATCTATATAGCCATATGCCACGCCGTATTTATACATGCCGGGCAGGCCCCCCTGTGGATACATGATCTGGTGAAAGCGATCTTTTATCGATGAGGCAAGACTTTGAACATAAGTTACGTGGTAGACGTGACGGGGTGTGGACGGGGTAAGAGAGACTTTTACCATAAGTTACGTGCTAGCCGTGACGGGGAGTACATGGGGTATCAGCGACACCCTCACCGCCGCCCCTTGTGAGGCCTGTTACGTGTCAAGAAGTGTTAAGACTACCCCGCGGGCCGCGTGCCGCGGTACTCCTGTGAGGGAGCTGACACAGAAGCTAGTTGACATGCGCCGCCTCAGATGGCCAACAGGTGGACGCGGTCATCACAGACGCGTGTCCCGGTGTCAAACGCGACAGAAGTCATTTCAGATGAACCCCCTGTCGATCGGCTCTCTGAAGAAAATAGCGGCCTATTAGACGTGCTTCGCACTACCCAGTGTAAAAACTTGTGAAGCCCCCGGCTAGAAGAAGTCGTTTTAGTTGTACCTTACCTAGCGTTTAAGTTGTCGACCGAGGGTTAACTTTTCGCTAAAGACTAGACGAAGCCCTTACAGTACCTGGGGGGGTTGTGATGTCATGTGGGGTGGGGGGTATAAGTATGTGCCTGTACTATACACTGGTTCAGAACAGCCACTTGATGGCCATGGACATCGAGCGACTGTTAAACGCAAGTCTGCGTCTGCGTCTTGTTCGGGAGGAAAGGCCAGTGGTGAGACCTAGTCACCTCCAACCCGCGGACCAATCCGACCATCAGTGGCTGCTTCTCTTGTTAGTGATATACCTGGGGTGGAAATTTATCGGTATCTTCTGGAAATTGGCAGCAGGCTGTCGCTCGTTGGCTCAGGGTCAACGTCGGAGGGCTACAGTGCAGTGCTGTCTGAGAATCTACTGCCGATGGGAAACGCTCCTATTTCCACTGGCTCCCATTCCCGCCGAAATGGAAGCCGTAGGAAGTGCTGCCTGCCCACGAATGATCATCCAAAGACCGAGCATCCTGTCCAAGGCCCTGACCGTCGCCTGGTCGGGCCCACTCACGGTCCATCTGAATGGCAGTGACGAACCCTTGACGTTGGAACTCCCGCAAGAAGTCAAGATTCCTCGTACGGAGCGCGTGCGCCTGAACAAATTTTTCAGGCACAGACTTTGTAGAGCGAGCGTTTGCCTGATAAACAACAGGAACAACATGGCCCAAGAACTACTCCCAGCCGAAGAACTGGGCTGCATGCCTGACGTAGACTCTTGGGTGTGATGAACAGTTATATAAAAGTGTACGATATGTTTGAAGTAGATATGGGAAAATTTTAATTGTGAAATGCATATGTTCACGAAGCTTTCGAGTTACATATGTACATTAGTGTATGGTCAGTAAATACAATTATGGGAAAATAGGCGAAACGTTGACACGTGGACATCATAAAACCTTTTCCGCATGCATAACAATAAAACATTTTGATATCATGAACGTGTGTAGTCTTATGTGGCTGTGACTAATTATAAATGGGAATTCATGAGGATAATGTGAATGAATTGCAGCTGTACATGTGTGACGAAATTATGAGGGCGAGTATATATTCTAAACAACAAAAATCGAACATGAATGAGAACTGATAACTTTTGAGCTGCAATAAAAGGAAGAGTTAATAGCTAATGTATATATAACCAACTCAATTTAAAGTCAAGCGTCTGCATGCGCTTTGAATCCTACGTTGTCTGAAATACAGAATTGAGATGAAAACAAAAAGTGCTGGTACCATTATAAAAGTAAGTCCAATGTTCAACAGGTAAACAGTACCGTGCACACTGGGGGGGAGGAATGGTACGTGGGGAAGATGCAAGTCACCACGAAGTTTCTTGTATTCGACCTCATTCAGTCGAATCTCTTTCATGTATGTATGGAGGGAAAGGAAATTGTCTTTTGCTCGCTTAAAAATATCCTCTTGGCGGACTCGCATTTGCGGGCTAAGAGGTAAAATTGGGAATGGTTTATCGTACGAAAAATCCGGGTTCACAAGTCGGCTAAGTGACAGGTTGAGGTGTTGAAGACTAGCAAGGTTGACGGGAAAAACTGTTCTTAAGGGGCCTGCTGTAGAAGGCAAACAGTTAACACTTGAGACTGGAATTTCCCATTCTTTGGCGGACACAGAACAACCACATTCAAAGGCACGAACGCACGATTCACATCCAGGATGGGTTGTTGTTCGGTTGGGGCAGCGCACAACGACCTCGTCTATGTGAGAGAACAAATAGGTCCCTGTTGCAATGACTTGGATGTTCGACCTTCTGAAATTAGACTGAATGAGTATTTTGAAATCACAATAAAGTTTGACAGACTCATGATCACGTAGATAGATAGAAATGAGGCACGACGAGGGAGAAACCCTGCGAAGTGGTAGGTCATAATGACAAAACGGAGAATGGCAATTATCCAGATCTGGGTTGGAGGATACTGTGTATTGGGTTGCGGACACCAATAAATAAGCCGGTGTGTTGGAGAGGCGAGTATAATGCCCATGGAAGGCTAGAGGGAAGGTGTTCACTTTTAGAACCTTGAATATTTTGTCGAAGGAAATAACGGGAATCTTCAAAATAGTTTTCAGAACATTTCGCTGTAAAACCGGGGGGACTAAAACAGTTACACTTCTATACATGTCGCGAGTGTTTGGAATATAAATATTTGAACGATTTGACTTGGAAAGGAAAAGGTACCGAATCTTCCTCATATCAGTCTCCGATATCAAAGAGTTACTCAGCCTGTTCTCCGTTAGGTCGCGAATAGCCTGTAGCAAGACATCAAGGGAATAGTCCAGTTTAAAATCCAGTAGACGCAATTCTTGCAAATCTTGCATCAACCTGACCATCAATTCCCGGTTACTAATGTAAGCCTGGAGTCCTCTGGACAAATTGTATATGGAATGAGTGTTCTCTATGATGGCCTGGAGTTGGATTTCCAAAGTGGAGTCAACTACCTTTAGGACTGCATTTATTTTGCCATCGAGGAAGCCAATTTCATCGGCATTTACCTGGTCAGCACGAGTCTGTTGCTTCAAGTCATCGAGTGTGGCCGTTCCAAATAAAGTCTCGGAGAACTTGCCGATTTCTGGAATCAGAGCCCGCTGCTTCCTGGATTTGGCTGATGGAGGTGTTGGCTGGGCCGTCGATTCCAAAATTGATTGCACTTCCCGGAGTCCGTTGGTGACCTTCGCTGCTATAGTCTTCCCAATAGATGTTATGTTATTCAACATAAGTTGGATTTTTCGACACTGTTCCATTGAACCGGCTGCCAGGGTAGCGCCGTGTCTACAATTTAGTGCGGCTGCCTGTTTGGGAGAAGGAGGAAGTGGTAAAATGATATCGACTTGGGTAGTGAAGTACTCATTACCTATGTGGATGGACGGTTTACTCTCGAATACTACACCATAGTTGGTACGAAAACGGTTTACCGTACTGGTGCATAGGCATGGCTTAGCTGAGACAGTGCCCAGGATAAAGAGTCCACGAAGGAGGAGTATGAATACTGTTGGAGCCATGTCTGATGCAGGCTAGAGACCGCTCTAGTCTTTTATTACTTTTTCCCAGTCACAGGAAGGAGTAGACAGACAGTCGCCACATGCACCTGGGATCTAAAGGTTTTGACCTCCGTGCAGAAACCTTAAGCTTACGTTAATGCCAAAAGAAAAGCCGTGCGAAGAGTATAAGCTTACGCGTATGCTTGCTTGTAAGCTTTCGTTGGTTAGGGTGTCGGCTTGTTCTAATTGAATTGGAAGGCAGACTTCAAAATGAATTGTTGGCATGGGGTTCCTTAACTTGTGGATGAGAAGTGAGAAAGCCTGTAAATGCCATTACTGCCTGATATTTATAGGTTTTATTTGCAGGTGGTTTATATGGAGTTCAGGCCGATTTAAGTCTGGACTGGCTGAAATTAGTCTCAAACCTTAAGGTCGGCTTTATATCTAACCAGCTCAGACCCAGTTTAAGGTGAATTATTTAGGGTAGTTATATAGGCCGGGAGGTACCTTTTATCCATACAGAAAATGTTTAATTAATTTTTAATGAATCTCATCTCTCACGGATGACTTCAAAAGAAGTTAATTTCAAACACTTTTAATACTCCATCTATGGATGGTAAGGGTAAATGGTTTTCCGGGTGGGAGGGGCGATGGATGGTAGGGTGAAATAGGCCTGTCAAAGATTTAGCTACATGTGCTTTGCAGGCGAACGTAGGTTGGGTATGGAAGTGCCCGACCCAGCAGGTTCCCTGCATGGGGCAACTCTGGCCCGTGTTAACTCGATAACTAACCCCTGATTAATGGCGGGGAGTCCGTCAGATGACACCCAGCATGATACCTGTGTCGCTCTTGAGTGGGTTTGGTGTGAGTTATGTGATTACCAAGACTGTGCCCCTGCCCTTGTCAGATGTCAGAGGGGGGTACAGATTAGATGGGGTGCTTCCGGGTACTTATGGGTGTTAATGGATTAAGGCCGGCCATGATGGACGCTTCCAAACTTTGCCGCCGTTAGGAATGGACCTGGTTTATTAGGAAATGTTATGCACAAGGGAAGAGGGGAGCGAGGGATAGCTGCAGAATCGCGAAAATGCTTTCTGTCATGTTACTTAAAAAGTACATGGAACTTGTTAACTAATGGTCGTATTTAACTGAGACAATTAATTTAAATGAAGTGTGATGCCCAGTGTCTCCTGTTTATTCAGATGCTAAGATCGGGAAAGAAGGTTATTTAGAATGTTTGCAAGAAGTATATATATTAATATTATAATATTAGGAATTTAAGCCGGATCAGTCTCATTACCATTAGGACTATCATGTTTAAAATTAGTAGTTGAGGAGAGGGCGGGTTCGAGCAGGTTTTTTTTTTTTTTTTTTATAATTTTCCATTTTTTTTAAGGGTCTTTTTGATTTAACAACTTTTCGATTACAAATGGAGAGTTATCCTTTAAAAAGCGTAACGTCCCGATCCTGTTTAAAATAAGTTAACAATCAACCTCCTCTCTTGACATGACGATTAGGGTTCAGAGTAGTCCTATCCTTATCATTAATTTGATAATACAAGTCTGATGGATGAACGAAAAACGTAAGGCATGAAGGGGATTCGAACCCGGGGCCGGGAGAGATAGCTGGTAGCCAAAAATCCACCGGGTTCAATAATACGATGACGTCGGAAACCAGCGAAAAGCCGTCTAGAGGTCCTTCCGGTCGCAGGACCAAATACGTCGAAACTACGTTGGGGAAAACGATGACGGGCAATGTAAATTGAAGTTGATAGAGACACATCAGTGACAATTGAGGGCGATCAAAATTAATAACTTGTGGTATTGCTTGTTTTCCAAATCGGAAAACCCACTGAAACACAAGGACCGAAACTACAAAGTGTCTCTTTTTGGTAAACACCTTTCTGGTTGCCCCGATTACACCTACGGTATATATATGTCGCAAACTCTACGTAATTGGGTCTGGTTGTGCAAACTAATGAAATGAAATGAACTGAATAATGGCACAGATGAATTCGCCAGACCTGGGTGGTAGGAGCTAATCGAACCTCATGCACTCGATTACCACCTGCCACTCCAAATTTTTTTTTGGGAAGTTATATTTGTAATAATGGTATTGAAATGAAAAGATGGCCCACGGGCCGGTCCGGAGGGATGCAGGGGCGGACCCAGGCATTTCTAGGGGGGAGGGGGGGGGGGGGAGGGGCTAATGCATTAATCTACGTGGGAGGGGCCCCTTTTTAAACAACATTATTTAACAGGGGAGGGGGGGGAGGGGGGGCATGGCCCGTCAGGCTAATATAGCGCATTTATCATTTCTTATGTCGAGAGTTAAATAAGGGTAAAAACTTGAAATCACACAAAATAATAGTTTTATGTGTAGTCAAGGTTATTTAATATTATCATTTTCAGTGAAAACCATTTGCGCTTTCAGCCCTTTCACCCTGTATTTCCAAGAAGTTTAAGAATCTGGTTTAGGCAGCCTGGTTTAACTCCCAAATAATGTGTTTCAAGAAAATCTGTTTTAAAAATGCTATATTTCTACCTGTTTTAGTTAAACTAGTACTGTATCTAAGGGACAGGGGTGGACGGTCCCAGGAATTTGTGGAGGGGGGGGGGTTGAACTAACCCTATCTTTTTTTTTAGAAATAGGCCTATTGGACGTCACTTTCATGGGATGGAAAACCATTATTGATATGCTATATTTGATAAGTTTTCTCAAAAATATTACTTTCATTTCATGATAAGGGTTGTACCCAACATCATGGGAGACAATTGTTTCATTATTGATTATTCATAGAGGTTATAAAGTTAAATCACGCTTTATCGCTGTTTTTACGCATTTGATTAATTATTATGAATTATTTTGATTTTATATAACTTTTGTTTCTATATGTAAGGGTTTAAAAAACTAAATGCGCTAATGATATAGGCCTACCAATGTGAGCGATACAACCCTGTTTTACCCTAGTTGTGTGCACACTATAGGCTACTCCTTCTGCGCTTCAGCCTCATCTATTCTTATTAGGTCAGGAAACTGAGTATTATTTTTGTTGAGCTTGGAAACCAATATCAACCGGCGTTTATAGATATATGCACAAATGTGGGAAGTGGGGGGACTGGGTACGCCACTGCTGGCAATTATATTGGTGCCTGAATGGAGGGTAGGTACGTTAAGACGCCGAGAAGGTTGGGCGTGTGAAGAGAACTATGAGCGGACGGGACTATTGTGACACAATATAATTAACACCCCCTGACTTACACTTACACTTGCCAGAAGGGCAAGGGAAACTTTGAGGTGAGCGCAAAAGTATTACCTAACACGCCCACTGCTATGGGTAGTATAATGATACTATGATTTTTCAGGGATAATCGTGGAGTAAGACTTACACTCCTTGACACGTTTTAGAGGAAGTGGTTTCAGACAAGCCCGAGCCTGTCGAATGTATGAGTTCAAATTCTTCCCGTGATGGTACATGGACATCTAAGAATACTAAGATTTACTGCATTGTCCAAAGCACCCCAAACCACCAGTCGGTTACATCTGGCAGTGTAAATAGGGTTATAGGTTGGATCACCTTAATACAGTTGTAGAAAGGTGGTCTATAACATCTGGCAGTGTGGCTGGGGCTAAAGTGTGGATCACCTTAATACAGTTGTAGAAAGGTGAAAACATCTGGCAGTGTGGGCTGGTCTCCCTAATACAGTTGTAGAAAGGTGGTCTATAACATCTAGCAGTGTAAATAGGGCTACAGGATGGATCTCCTTAATACAGTTGTAGAAAGGTGATTTCAGGGAGGTCTGCAGGAGATGGGTTGATATGAGCGGGCGGTTGGCAGTGTCCCATTATTTTATCCGACAGGCGGGCCGGGTTAGGTAGGGGGGTGGGTAGGTGGGGGACACCCCTCCCATTACAGCCTCTTCTGCGCATGTCAAAACCAGACGGACCAGCAGAGGAGTGAATTAGATCCTATTTTGATAGTGGAACCTGGTTTAAACTGAGTTAACATCTACAATAATTTTGACCTAGAGAGGAAATGACAATATTTTTTAGAGGAAATGAATGGGCCATCTAATGCTATAAAAGGTTAAAGGGGACTTGGTTTCTGAACTTGCTGAACCTTGTGATATATATAATTATTCAATTTCTGACAATAAAAACATGGTTATAAGATCAATCCTTAAACATTGGACTCAACATGCATTGTTTAGTCATTCCTCAACTTTTTACTTTAAATTTCTCGAATTGATTGTGCAATATAAGTGAGAGAATGGTACATATAGGAACAGATAGATATAAATAATTGTGAAATAAGGGTCATTAGCATTTCTTTGCACCTTCATTCACATGAATAAGAATAATAGCAGTATCCCAGCCAAGTTGCGACATAACAGAGACATTTCATAACCATGTACTTTTTTGGTCAGTCTGTTACTTACTAAGATGGCACAAACAGTTATGTTTTAGGTGGTGAGGTTGAAACCTCACCAAATCAGAAGGCTATCATAATGATATCTTTTGGTGTGTTTAAGACAAAAGCAAAGCAGAACATTATAAGAACATTCTCTTTAGCCTGAAGAATGTAATCAGAATGTTATAATTACCTCGCAGGACAACATCACAGCAGTACATTGCAGCAACGTTGTTGGGCGCCATCAAAATAATGTAACAAGAACCAATACAGAACCAAACATAAATTTGCTGCAAAGTTATAATAGCATCACATGCTTGGCCGGGTGTGAGAATGTTTGCTCAAGATATTACACATTTATTGTAACCTTCCCTATAGGAAGCATATCCTGAATGTCATAATGAAGGTCGTACATCCCCAGAGGGTTGGGGAATTAAGAAGGTCAGGTGTCATCATGGGTGGCCTAAGAAAAGGCACTGACTGCTTCGTGACAGGTGTCATGGCAACCGCAAGACTGAAGACAGACTTGTGACCCCAGATACACCAATGACCTTTCTCTGAGGAAATAACTTGCCGGTAGTTAAGGGCGCAGAATGTCCCCTCTCGGTGTTGACTAAGTGAGCTATTCATCTAAAACTTATATTCTCAGATTCAACTACTAACAAGATTCGTGATTCAATCAGTAATGATCTAAGAGGTGCACAATAAACCCATCCCATATTTTGTATGTCCAAGAGTTCGTGGCGGAAACGTGGGGATGGTCCTCACTGTCCATCGGTCCATCGGTATGTCCAAGAGTTCGACAAGGGTCAGAAAAAACAACTATATATGTCATATTTGTCTCCTAGAGTTGGGATAACTGAAATAAGTGAAAATCATATTTGTCTATTCATGTATATATATATAAACCATTATGATTTCTTGCATTTTATCAATTGACAGATTTGCAGGTTTGACAGCCAATCAAAATGATGTATTATCAGGGTAGAATAGGGTTTGACATTATAGTCAGGGCTGAGGGGCTTAACATTGGTTAACATTAGGGAAAATGCCAATATGTAAAGCTGTAATCTAGAAATTTTGGAAACAATCTGTTACCCAAATTGTTTTTGTCTATTTTGTATTTGTGGGATTTAACATGGAGGCAATTTTGAAAATAATTAATGGTAAACTTTAATGTAAGTGTAAACTGGGGTAGGCTTGTTGTTGGGTGGGAAGTTGAATCACCTTTGGAATAAATCGTCTGAGGTAGTCGGTCTGGGGCTTAGGGGTATATTACCTCTCTGGGGTGATCAGTGTGCAAATCTAGGCATATATCAGTCAGACAGAGACGAATAGCTGGGGGGGTGTAAGTCTGGGCAGGAAAGCCCCCTTGTCAATTTTCTGGCAAGGTGGGAACTCGGGTCTGAAAGGAAAGGAGCTAATGTCAAGGCTGCCTTCCTTCTGCAGATTTTTTCAGGAGAATATTGAGAAAATGGAAACCATAAGTCATTGATATTGAACCAGGGTTGGATCCAGAGTTGGTCATCTAGAGTGGGGGGGGGGGGGGGTATCTAGGGGGGCATACCGCCCCCCTTATAAAAAAGTGAAAATGAAAAATGTCAGATTTGTATGAATCAACTAAGGTAGATTATTCGGGGGGGGGGGGGGGGGAATCCACTCATTCTAGGGGGGCAATTGCCCCTTTTGCACCCTGGATTCGCCACTGTGAACATCATAATAATCTAGTACCATATCCAGAGTGCACTGTTAAAAAAACCGTAACTTTAACAGTTGTATACTGTAAACCTCAACAGTATAATATTGTATTTCATTTTACGGTTATCTACCATAATATCATTGCAATTTACAGTATATAACTGTATTTATTACTGGATTTTAGCCTCACAGTAATATACCGTATCTGGGAATTGTATACTGTATGGAAAAGGAAAATGGACACTTTGGGTTTAGAACCCACATTCTCCACATTCAAGGCAGAAGACTAACCAACTGAGCTAACTTGGACTGCATGAGGTGTACATTGTCATAGTCAGCACCAATGAGTAGGATCAGTACTACTATACAGGTATTCAACATTAGACAGACATTAAGTCATTAGTTTCATACCCCTACTTATTCAGTTAAGTATGGGGTGTCATTGACTAGTCAACCTGTCACAACTTTAAGGGATTAGTAGGGGTCAGGGCCTCATCGTTCACAGTTTGTACAATCATTTGATATTTTTAGAGAGCAACTACATTTACAATAAGCGTAATTTCCTTTAGTTTTTCTTTTAATAATTGATTTTTACAAAGTGCATATTGAACGAGGACTGTGCCCCTGAACCCCCCTTTTCATTTCCTTTTTTTCTTTATCAACACTGCCCCATTGGGAAAGTGGTATCCCGACCCTTACGTCAACAGAGGGGGTCTAAAGGCCGTATTCCATATACCTAAAGTGCACACCACCGATATTGAGCCTAACCATGGAAACATTCCATACCGGCAGCCCCTACTTTTGGTGCGATATCAGCTGCCGAAAGTGCGATATCGGCTGCCGAAAGTGCGATATTGGCTGCCAAAAGTGTAGCATCGGCAGCCAGTCCAAAATCAGCAGGAAAAAATTACCAACTATGTTGGTAAATATTATTGGTAATGCTGCCGTTAATACATTGGCACTGGCAAAAGTACATCGGATTAACAGCAGCACACTTTCGGCATGGGGAATACAGCCTTTAATTCATACATCTGCCTTGACTACTGAGGTGATCCCGAGGTAAAGAGGTATGTTTTTCTAGCAGACAAAGCGAAGAAAGAAACCACTGACACTGAATAATAATATGTCATTTTTAAGGTATAATGTATTTTGTGAACCTTAACCTTAACAGACCTTTTTAATTTCTGTGATACATATTTCTAAAACGTTTTACCAACGTTTTGAATGAGCCGAAAAGCTCATTTTACAGACAAGACACTGATCTACACACACATACAGCTTTGAAATGCATAGTACTGTTACTGAAGTGTTTACTCAGATAATGTTATTTTATTAATCTCCAAATCCTCACCCTGAATATAGAAAGAATTGTTCCACTATTAGATTCAAAAGCCAGTCAGGGGAACTGATAAATCACATCTGGCAAATCTTCAATCTTTAATTTCTAAAGATGTGACTTAGAGAAACCGGCTTTAATAAATACCTGATTCAACATAAGCCTCCAGTCCTTTTAAATTAATGTAAAATATTACTCCTTGTGCTAGTATTTGTCCTTATTCTTCCTGTAGCTTCAGCTTCTAATCAAATTAGGGTTCATTAAGGTAGAAAAGCAAGTCCTAATCAGCCTAATGCAATTCTTGACTTTACACAAAGGTTGCACATTGTAATCCATTGAAGCTGAAGGAAATTAGCAGAAGCAGAGATGGTTAATAATAAGGCATATTGTTTTTATCATTTCCCTTTTTAATGTTAATGTTAAGTCCCTCCTCCAGAATTGTCCTAATTTCCGCCGCATGGTTTCGGCCTTAAAGGGATTAAGGACTGTCTGGCAGGTTTCTAAATGAACCAGCATATAGTCTTGATACTGTTTGTGAGGTTAGACCAATATTATTGGAATAAATAACCATGATAAAAATCATATGTCACCGTATTCATTTTCAAGATAAATGGGCTTGTAAATATTAGGTTTTACTATAGGTTTCTATGGGAAAACACTAGTTCTTCATCTGAAAAATTCAACCACCATATATTAATAAAATATGGTTTGATATCATCTGTGGACCTGTACCAAAATATTTCAGCAAAAAAAAGTGGGGTCACCGTGCTAATTGAAGAGCTACAACCCTTAGAAACAAAACAATTCCTGTATATTCCTATGTAAACAAATTCTCATTAAATCTCTCATTATCCCAATTTTTGTGGAAACGTTGGTATTTCTTTGGAAATAAAAGATATTTTATACATAAATACAATTCAAGCCCCTAAGATTTTCACACCAGGTGGAGCTGGTGTGGTCAGTCTCAAATCCCTTTAAGCGATGGCTATGGATCAGATTTCCTTTTGTACCATGCACTCTTGTTGCTGAACTTCCAAGGTGCCTTTCAGTAATCACATTTGCAATTTTGCATTATTCTATAACTCTTTTAGCATGTGATATGCATTAGAAATGTACTAATATCCTTGACTCTCTTAACTCCTTTTGTATATATGCAAATATAATGGGCGACTCCCCAAAGATTTAGAATTTAAAAACCTTATGGAGGACGACATTCATAATATTTTCTAACTTTATCTCCATTATGAATTCTGATTTCACGTGATGTTCAATGTTATATTTGACAATCTTTCATAAAAATGTGCAAATCACGAAAATATTTGCATATAACAATGCAAATTCTGTGAAATGGATGTCATATAAATGCTGCAAAGGCTGTCAACAAACAACAAACAATTCGTTGGCTGCCAACACAGCTTCTTCTTAGATTTAGGGGAAGAACTACTTTCCTGGGCCATTGGGTACCAACAACAGTTTATAAGTGTACCATGTTGGGGGCTTTCTTTACCGCTGGTTCCCGGAAAGTACACCGATAGGCTATGGCTGATACCAAGTGACCAAGGAAAGTCGTTCGTCTCATCATTAGTCACTTATGACTAAAGTAAATCTACCTCCTTGATTCTTTACCAAAGACAACAATTTGAAAAAACACATTTCAATGAGTTTACTTTTACCTGTACATGGATTTATAAATGAGGTTCTTCCGAATGTGGTTGGTGATTTCCGAATGTGAAACTATTAAAAGAGTAGCAAATCGGAGTGCAGCATTTTGTCCTTTTCACGCAGTTTAGGTGTCCACCTAAAAGGGGGGTCCAGAAGACTCTTCGGACCCCCTTCCCCTAGGTCTGCTTTCCCCTCTTAACCGTACCACCAAGGGTATTGGTACATTATAAAACACTATTTGCTTGTTGTTCCCTTTACTGTTCTGTGCTCTTCCCTTTACTCTTCCGTGCAATTGGTGTTATGCATATATATTTCCTATCAATCCAAAGGCATTGGCGAGTGGTTCATTCTTCCAATTTCCAGAATGGCATATCAAATTTGACATATATGACGAATATCTCTCTCTGATACTAAGCATATTATACATTTTACTAGCTTAGTAGCTTATATAGTATGTCAAGAACAAAGAATGATTCACGAAAGATTGACTAAATGCACCGGATTGACTAAAGGCGCAATAATCTTGTGTAGAAGTAAAATCTGCCTCTGGACCTCATCCTGACCAGCTTACAGCAGGTCACACCTCAGCAAGCCCCATGGTTAACATACTGGCCTTTTACAGTAGTATATTTAGGTGAAGCGGTGGATCTCTATCAGGGACATTGCTGGCTGAAAAGGGGCCAACTGCTCTTGATGGAGACAAATCAGAAAAAAAGGGGCTTGCTACTTTTTTTGTTAAGTTTCTCTTTTTATGACAGAAATTTAATCAGGAGGTATTGTTTTTCCATACTTCGTTTTATATTCTTAAAATCTTCAGGGCATTTTGTTTAATCACACATGATTATGAATTGCACAAATACCATTTTAAAGGTTGCTTGCAGTTACCTACTTCTGCATAAAGAAAAAATCCTTGCGTTCATAAATTCATATAAATGTATGAAAATTTATAAGCACATATATATTTAACATGGGATGACTACTCTAAGATATATTTTTTTATTTTTCTAGGATCTCCTAGCCAAATAGGAATAGTAACTTGATGCATCCTATGGCCACAAGACTATATCAGACAACCAGACCAGAATGGTCAATCTGAGGGAGGCATAAATAACCTAACTGGTCCATAACTGTCGGATACGGGGACCGTTGCTTATTTATTATATACTATTCCTCGACAGCCCTTTTCAGCAACCTGATCAATAAGGTGCGGCTCCTAAATGAGATTGACCGCAGAGACTGTGGCATTACGTATTGATTCAGGCGCCCTCCCAGATCACTACAGAGGGCCCGGAAAGGTGGCCCTTTACAGCAATATGTATGGTGAGCTTTGACCAGGGTCATTTGATGAACTGCATTGACTTAAATTCTTTATAATCATAAACTTAGGGAAGTCAGACTGGTGTCGCATTTTCTTTATGATCATAAACTGCAGGAAAACTGTGGCGGATCCTGTGGGGGGGGGGGTGTGGGGTCCTGACCCCCTCCCCCCTTTCGGTGGACCCCTAAACTACAAAAAGAGGGGAAAATGCTGCTCGCTTACATGCAATTGCACGCAGTTTTAGTAAATCACCTTTATAATGACCCCCCCCCCTTTTTGAAAACCATGTATCATGCGTGCCATTTACTGATTGGTTATAAACCTCAGGAAGGATAGAGGTATGTGGCATTAGGTTCTATTCAATATCTGCAGAAAAAAAACATCTGAGAGACATTGTGGAAATGGGTAATGATCGACAAGTTTGCCTCCTATACTCCCGTTTGTCCAGTAAGTGGGACTGCAGATAGTACGGATTTTTAGCAACCCCCAACGCATCCTGTAGCGCAAATGCAATGTTCCTTTGATCTCGGCTCTAATTGCTGATGCTAAAATAATGTCTTTTGAGGTACACTTCTTTTCCTGTGAGATCAATAGGTAAATGATTGCCTTTCATATATCATATGGCACCAGTAATCTGTGAAAGTTTTGAGATACGTCAACTTATCGAGATACGTCGTGGTTGCTAAAACTCTCTAATAGCAACTGTAACCCCTCCCTTCCTGCTAAAACTACTTTGAGGTAAAATAAAACACGACACGTCCTCGTGAGAAAAAAGGGAAGAAAAGAACATAAAGTCTAGGTGAGTCTGTGTAGTTTTCCTCCCCATTGTCTCCTCATCCCTTTGAAGTGAATGACAAGAACACCCTAGTACACATGCACTTACTCCACATCTCCTGACCATGCATCTCCATGACCAAACTGTTTTCTTTGTTTAATATACCTGAGAAGTATTCTTCAGTGGCCCTGAACCCCAACTTTTGATTCCTAACCCTACTGCATCTATATAGATTCTTGCACCCCCATTTAGCCTCAAAGAAGCTGCGTTGTCATTCTCTAAGCACAAACACCCAGTCCACAACGTGTTAGGAGCTTGCATCCATAGGGTCTGACTTACCTTTTTTAGTGGATGTCTCTGTTTGCTTGTGTCAATCCTCTCTCATGTCCTAACTCCTCTGTCGCAACCCTTCCCTGACCGTATCCCTTGTCCGAATCACCCCGCTGGCTTCACGCTTGCCCCGAATGGCCTTAAGAGTGGCTTCCGAATGGCCTTTGGAGTGGCTTCCCGAGTGGCTTCCCAGGCCCTGCGCTGTGGCTTCGCGTCTGGCTGTGGCAGTGTGGTTGTACGCCTCTGAGCCCCTCTCCTGCCTCTCTCACTGACTCTCTGTGACTGTCTGTGCCTGTCTCCCTGCTCCCACCTCACTCCCTCACTCCCTCCCTCCCTCCCCTCCCCCTTCACTCAACCAGTCACTGGATCGGAGCACTATGGGCTGCAATGTGGGAGTCTTGGATTTGGTCTTCGTTGCCAATACGGGATAAAGACTTGCACCATAAATAGATCTGGTCAGCAAGAAACAGCTGATTTTGTGTACATTTTATTGTGACATAGTGATAGGTAAGAGTTCTGGCTAGATATCATAAAATTAATGTTATCTTATAGACCTCGTGCAGATGTGGTCACGTGACGACCAGATTTAGGTATATAATCACCATGTGGTTTCCAATACCACGTGGCTGTAATAATAACATGAATCTATTAAATTTAAATGATCGAAATTATATATTATTATTAAAATAGTTTTTGTAAAGTATTTACTTCTAAAACGTGTATCCTAAATCTTTTAGACTGAATGAAATTTAAAATTCTGGATTGATCACCAATATGGCGGCCTGTCTACTTTCAGAGATGTGAAGTCATCTGCACAACGTCCATATGAAGTGTTGTACAGCAACAGGACACATAGTGTCATCACACTTTGAATGTACGATTAGAGCTGCATTTTAATTAATTCTGTAGTCATGTTTTCTAGAGCTATCATTTTGCATTAAATGACAACAGCTGTTCTAAGTGATGCAAGCATTATGATAGTACAATGATTTGCTGCTGTAATGTCTTCTTGAAACTGAACAACGTTAACTGTTGACAACAGGAGTGTAGGATGAGTCACTGTGTAGGCTCCCTGTTCGACCAATGCCTATGGTTCAAATCATTTTTAGCCCACATAGGGATCTTAAGTAATTTGTTCCGCAATAGTTAAAAACAGGCCTAAGTTTTATATGATCGGTTTTATATATTTTGCATATAACATACGCTGGAATTTATATTTACATGCCTCATGTTATGGTATACCATGATCATTGTATATTAGAGGTTTGGTACTGTAAATATTTGAAATGAGCATATCATCATTGTTTGACAATCATGTATTATGTATGCATTTAAGGGAATCAGAAATCCTTTCAGATGGAAGATTTTAAGCTCTTACGGTTGCATGAAACAAGAGGATCAAATCTAAATATATTAATTGACGCACTATGCTGAACACGTGTTGTTGCTGAGAGTGCACATTTAATGTTTATTGCATTTCTATTCAATTATGTTGATGTGATCTTATCAAGAAGCTGAAAATAAGCCGTATGCTAGATCAAATTACTTCTTAATATCTATTTACATGTGAATCTCACGGCTGTCCACCGTTTGAAAGCTGTTTATAACAGATAAGTATAAATAATTATATATAAATGATGTTCACAAATAAACATTAAAATATTGATGATGCCGGTTGGTTCTTTGCCAAAACGGGCTTGCCACAAGTGAATCCTGTCAACACACCGCCTAGAGTGGTTGGACACTCTGAATTAAAAAGTATCTGTCATAGAAATAATGTAACGAAATGAGTTTTATTAATGAGACAAAGTATCTGTATTGTAGGAGAACGTGCACTAAGGATAAGAATAACTAATTGAATTATTTATAATGGAAGTTAATTTGAATGATGACATAAAGCTCCTACAATAGGTATATTAGAAATGTGTGTGACTATAGACCTTGTGCAGACAAGGTCACGTGACCAGATTTTGGTGATCACCATGTGGTCAGCACACCCACATGGCTATGAAATATATCCACATTTGAAAGGAAAGAATTGTCCAGCATGATTCAGGGAACTTTCTTGTCATAAAATAGACAAGGTTCTGCATCATAGATGCTTTACAATTGTAGATAATGGTAAATTTAAAGTGATCACCAACATGGCGTCCATCCTAGACTAGTAGGTGTGACGTCATCTGCACAACGTCTTTGGCACACAATATAATTATGCATTAAGTGTAGTGGCAAAACTTGGAATGATAGTAGATATAATGCCCTATTTTAGGAATGTACATCATTGTGCGAGGAACACAAGATACCAATATAAGCTTTATTGAAAAACCCAATACCCCCTAGGACAATCAATACCTAAACAATCACTTGTAGATGAAGTGTCATCTGATATTTCGGCAGATTCTACTCGCGATCATGCAAGTGATTGATTCTTTTTTTGAGAAATCTAATCTTCTACCTAAAACTGTATAGAAATACAATGTCTGCAATAGAAAAGCTAAAAAGCAACAGGGAAGTTCCTGTGTCAACAGATTGGTTTGTTACATGTCATGTGCCATATTGAGCTTCAGGAGATGTGCACTTGGAATATGATACCCCTCCCCTGCAATACTTCACAGCTGTGGCTCGTGTTCGAGAGGTGGGGGGGGGGGGGGGGGGGGGAAGACGCAACAGGGCGGGGTCGTGGATGCTTACAACACATAGGATTTTTTCCTCCATTGTCTCCCACATGTCACTGTATTACTAAAGCCCCATACCCACTAGGCGATTTCACCGGCAACTGTGGACGGGCATCTGGCAGAATCGCCGGTAAAATAGTCACAGTTTCAGATCACCTGTCAGTATGTATTATTGAAATATACGTGTTTGATATGAGTGACTCTTCTATTAAACGCCATACCCACTAAGCGATTTAATGTTGGCGTCAGCGTCGGTGTAACATTATTAAACATGTTTGATATGAATTGGCCAATTCTGCCCGGCCACCGCATACCCACACACAGATCAGCGCTAAATTTTAGAGTCGGCTGACAGTTTTTGAGCCGATTCGTCTTCTGACTCTGCAAAAGTCGCTAAGTGGGTATGGCCCTTTAGAGTTGGCCGATTTCAGCACCAGTGAATCGGCCATCTCTGGTCAAAATCGACTAGTGGGTATGGGGCTTAAGCTACCTGATCACGGTGCTCCACACAGTGCAGGAAACTAAAAAGCAACAGGAACTATGTACCCATGTCTGTGGCCTGGAACCTCAGCAAGAGAAAGACTGTGACTAACAAAGAACAATGTCCTTGTGAAAAAGGTCTGTGTTTTATATAAATCTAATTTAACTGATGCCCGGTTTGCTATATATTGGACTGAAGCCTTCACAGTCTTGAGCCCTTTTTCCACATACTGAGAGTACAATATTGAGCAGCGTAACATCCCTTTTAGTCACTGATAGAATACACTTGATCGGCAGTATACTGATTTTGGTACACTTTTGGTACACTTTTTGCAATGGAAATGCACCAAAAATGCATTCTCCCAATTTCCACTCGTAATATCGACTGCTGATGGATGATAAACAGGAAAGGATTACAAACATTTTAGCTAAATAATGCATAATCAGCGGCATTGTCAATAAAATAAAATTGTATCACCAATGCCGCTGATTATGTATCTGTAATGGTGAAAGTATATCGGGAGCAAATCATTAGCACTCTTTACGTACGTGGAACACAGAATTAAAGGCTGTATTCCACATACTGAAAGTGCAAGCTGCCGATATTGACCCTCACCACAGTAACATTCTTTATCATCCGCACGGCTGAGCAGCGGTACATATAAGGGGCAGTGCGTATTGACAGGCTGTACCTACCGCTCCTAATTTACAGTATTTCAGGCATGTTTGGAAAATTGTTCAGGTGATAAAATAAAGAAGAACCTTAGGGGTCGTCCTCTGGTGTGTGTACAACCCATGGGAATTGTACAACCCTCGGGCTTGGCCCTCGGGTCGTGACAATTCCCTCTGGGTCATACACACACCCTCGGACACCCCCCACGGTTCTTCTTATTGCCTTAATACTGCCTGCCCATACTTTCGGCTCACTTTCGGGCACAGAAAGTGGAAAATCAGCCAAAAGCATAAAATTGGCCACCAAAAGTGTAGTATCGCCAACCAGTCAAAATTCGGCAGGAAATGATTACCAACATGTTGGTAAATCTCATCGGCAATGCCACCGATTATATATCAGCACTGCTGATAATAATGAAAATGGGTGAAGTCCAAGCCCAGTAAGGGATGTTGCAGGGCCCTCAGCCCACCCAATGCTGTTTGCTGTTGTCTGGCCTATGCAGCAGGCATTCCCTGAACTCCATCCTAAACTACTTTATCACCACACAGCTGCTGCCCCCTCCACACAGGACACCGTGACCAAACTCACCCGGACGTGGTCCTCTAGTTCTCTACTTTTTGGGATTTGGGTGCCTGCACACTAACTTAATGTACATAATGGGTACTGTGTTGGCAGGTCCAGCTCCAATTATGAACATGTAGAATATTCTAGGGCAATATCGTTTAGATTTGTGGGACAGTTCATCTTTGAACGTCTTCTACAGCTGTCAGGTTAACACATTAAAAGCACGGAGTTTTATGATATTCATCGAAATTATTCGACAAATGCCATTGGTTTGGCTTGCTGCAGGTTATTAGTTGTTATACACACAAGCAAAAACGTATTTTCCTCCTATTGGATTTTACTCGCGATCGTTTAAGAATAAATATCACATGATCTCATTTCAATGGAAGCCAAATGCTTCATCTAGGCAGTATTTCTAATTTTGATGTGAAATTTTACAGAAACTGTTCATACAAAACAAAATTTTATTTTCAGTCAAATTTTAGTTTATTTAACCATTATTAGTCTTTCTAGCTGTAAATGTTGATAATAGATCCATCAAAGTCTATGTTAATAGGCCCAAAATTTCCATAGCTGGTCACCAGCATGTTAAATGTTAGTTCCTGCAGCATTTTTACTGATTGGATCATCCAGATGGTTGTGTATTATTTTGACGATGATCATTGGTTGATACAAATTGATGAAATATTGTCTCGCAAACCAGGATACTCCCATGAAACGTCTCAGGATGCCTTTCAGAACACATTTCCACATGAAGACATTAGAGCTAAACCTCATTTTACATGACGGCAAAGGTACTGCAAGAATTTCCTATATTCCACCTTACGCTACCCTTTCTCAAGCAAGTTTGCTTCAGTTTACTTGCATCTTTTTATGGTACTGCAAGCAGATATTACATAGTGGAATATAGCCCTTACCCTTGGAGCTGCATAGACAGTCCTACCCTGACTTGTTGTACTGTGTGGGGGAGCAGGGAAGGGCGGCAGGAGGTGACTTGTATTGGCTCAGTTGGTTGTTTTTTGTACTGATCCCTCTTGTATTCACTGTGTCTCCTGTGTGCTCTATATCACTCTCTGTTAAACTACCTGGGCATGATCCACACGGCTCTACAGGCCCAGGGTTCACAGCTACAGTACAGCTTGCCCTTTGAGCCATGTTAGGTCTCGGCTCGCCCTCATGCTAAACCCTCTTTATGTTATCCATTACTTGGCTGTACTCAGGCTGTTTCATACATCAGTGTATTAGTAAAGATGTTTCACATATAGCTACTAATCCAGAAATGTATTTGTATGAGTACATAATGAAATATGATTATAAAAGTAACAAGGGAACTCCAAATTAAGTCTTTGAACCAAAAAGTAACCAACTTAATTTTGTTTATGAAATTGCGATAAACATCCTTTCAAAACCCCTGCATACGGTAAAGTCCATTTGTCATTGAAAACAATACAAAAGTCTGGCAGTCTGCGGCCCTTTGCATATAAAGAAACGTGAAACAATACAATGTCTCACAACCGGGCCATCGCTGTTGCGACAGGCCCGCTGTTGAATTGTGGCTGTTTTTTCTGGGCCGGTTTTGATTCTGTAAAAAATTGTGAACAATATATTTAGATCTCCTGAAATCTTGAGGAAATCATCAACAATTGGTGAAAATTGATGCTGGGTTATTGCACAACAGCGTGTGATGTGACCAAACCATCGTTCGCTGTTTAAATATAAGTGCCATTATGCAACGGGGCACTGGCTGATGATAGTCTACTTTGGATGGCCCTGATAACTGCTTGAGTTGTATACAAAGCAGTAGATTATTCAATATACTTAATCTCACAGATGTAATGGTGACCAAGATGATTCCACGAATATTCATGGAGGTCAACTCCAAAAAAGCTGTACAGACAATCATATATAAACGTTATGTGAAATCGCATACAAAACACACATTATAAACATATAATAGATATTGTGAGTAATAGGTATATGAATAAAAAGTTTGATGTTCATAGTAGCTTTTGTCCAAGCCAATGGTTGACCTTATGTGTGAGAAGCCAACTGCCCACTCACATTCTTTTCTTTAGTTTATGCCCTTTGGAGCCAATGTATAAAACCTAAAACATACTATTGGCTTTGGCACCTTCAGTGCCAGCAGGGTGACACTTTTTTCAGGCACTCACTATTCACCCTCTATAGTACTCTTCCTACAAATGTATTAGGTAGCACCTATCAACAGCCGGGCACCAGCCGCAGAGCCTAGTCAGGACAATTTACGAGCTGGCCGTGGCACAAATCTTATCGCTGCTGATAACAGAATGAGTACTTGAGAGGATGGAGACAGCGAAGAACCTATTATGGGTCTAGACCGATAAATTTTACACCGCAGCATGGCTCTTTCTTTAATTTCAACAAACAACATGGATCCAAAAGAAACAAATCAGGTTTTGTCATATGTATAGTCCAATATAACAGAAAAAGCCATACTTTTGACATGTGACATGGGATAATTTATTGAAAGGGACATGTGCTAGGCCTAGGGCCACTTGCTAACTGTGAGAAGTGATAAGGGCACCCACCCACCCAGCCCCCCTCCCCCATTGGGAAAAGGGGTTACTGGGCGCAGTGCCTCTGTGTTATCGATAGTCCTTGTGATACTACTGATACGCTAGGAATGGTATCAAATCCGGTTGTCATAGAACAAATAATACACCCTGCAGTCTTTATTTGTCACTTTTCATTTGGCAGAAGGATGATTTGTCATCATAGCAGTCAATATAGGCTTATTGGTGATTAGAATAGACTTGTTCGTGTTTGAACATGCCTGTACTTATTTCCCATTTCCATATACTACTAACTTGGTGTTTATATCATCTCTGACCATGTGCATGGGAATTATTTTTCTGAGACTATAGCCAAGTCTTCACTTGGGTGACAAATAATAATTCTGAATTCAGTCAACGGGTAGTAGGTGTTAACCCTTTCAAACTGTATAGACTAGAGTCAGTTGACAGTTTTAATCACTTGGGGGGGGGGTCTGATATTTTAGAAAATTTGCGTATGTTCCCATACAAATCCAAAGCGTATTTTAAGCCAAGGGGTGGGTGGGGGGGGGGGGGTTAAAATTTGAGAAATTTTGTGTCCGTACTTAATGGAAGTCCCCTTGGCTGGAAAAGTTAACACCAGTCTCTCAGCAACTACATTTTTCATTGCCCAAGTTAGGATGCAGCTCTAAACCACGTCCCCACTTGGACAACCAATGCTGGCGACTGACTTTATTCCCCTGCCAATTACAAAATTAGTACATTGTTGACCACCTAGTAAGTCCCCAGCGAAAAATAATTTAATCCCCTAGTTGGGACGCTCTTGCAATAAATCAGCTGGCAACTAGAGAACACATGGTCCCCAAGCCCTGCAACCAACTGCACTAATTACCGGGGACTTGAGAAACATATTAAATATGTCAAACATTTTTCCAGCAAACCATGGCAACTAGTTGGTTAGTCACCAGACATCACAGCACCAACGTTTAGAATGTTGCTTGGCGACTAACCACACTAGTCACTACCAATTTTTGTAAGCTAGTCGCCCAAGTTGGGACCAGGCTTTAGGATGGTGTGCAACATCCATAAAACTGCACATTATTTGCAAACAGAAACCAATAACTGAAATCCTTCAAGGTATAACATAAAGTAATGTCACCCATTCTTTCTATTATTAACCCATTATCTTCCAAATTGACCTCCTTTGTACCAATTCTTGAAAGAACACAATCAGGAATTTCCAATGTCATCATCGGGATTTACGGTTATCGCAATGGCCAGGAGTCCCATACGCGGGCTCATCCGTTCCCATCTGCCCACACTTTACTACATTGACACCAACTTTTATCTCTTTTTGATAGTACTTGTGTTACCCATTGGCACCGAAACAGTTCCCGGTCTGATCGGACTGACAAATGGAGCGAGTTATGGTAATGGCTCTCCGAGGGGGGTCCATTTGACCTCACCAGCAAGCCGCGTCTCCATTCCCTACATGCAAACGACTCCCCATCTTTGCTCTGCGATATGCTTTATGACGGGCTCTGGCTTTAGGGCCCAGACCCAAAGTACATCGTTCCAGTTCTAGTCAATAGCTGGGATTCAAGACTGCTCCACATAGAAACAGAAGGGTGTAAGCTATGCCAATACAAGGAAGGGAAGTCTATAATATGCATAGTTCACATCACATATTGTTGCATTATTAAAGGATATTCTAATGTGATCCACCATTCCCTGTATTTAAATGACTCCATGTCTTTGCTAGGAGATAATGCGCTATATTGCTGGACCTAGATCCAAAGTTTATCATCCCCGTCCTTGTCAATAATATTCATTCATAGCTACTCTACCTATTGCTAAAATGATGCAACCTATGTTGATACATTGAAGCTAAGTCTATGCAAGTGCATCTATCACATAATAATATTGTAAAATTAAGAGTATGACAGTTTGTTTACTTTCCACTGTCATAATCATATGTAATATGTAATTTCTAATTCATCAGATAACAGGCCTAGGTACATTCAAATATTTTACTACATTGACAAAACAAACTTTAACTTTTTGGCACCGAAACTGGTCTGATCAGAATACCAAATGGAGTAAGTTATAGTAATGGCTCTCGGAGGGGGGTCCATTTGACCTCACCAGCAAGCCGCGTCTCCATTCCCTTCATGCGAACGACTCCCCATCTTTGCTCAGCGATATGCTTTATGACAGGCCCTGGCTTTAGGGCCCAGACCCAAAGTACATCGTTCCAGTTCTAGTCAATAGTTGGGATTCAAGACTGCTTCACATAGTAACAGAAGGGTGCACACTATGCCAATACAAGGGAGGGAAGTCCAGATATGCATATTTCACATCACATAATATTGTTACACTAAGGATATTCTAATCTGGTTCATCATTCCCTGTATGTAAATGATTCCCTCTCTTTGCTAAGAAATAATGCACTTTATTACTGGCCCTAAATCC
The DNA here is from genome assembly GCA_936440205.1 of Lepidonotus clava. Classification (NCBI taxonomy): domain Eukaryota; kingdom Metazoa; phylum Annelida; class Polychaeta; order Phyllodocida; family Polynoidae; genus Lepidonotus; species Lepidonotus clava. Next base: position 4,761,445 of record OW387136.1, on the reverse strand, counting down.
AAAGTATATCGTCCCTGTCCTTGTCAATAATAGTCATTCACAGCTACTCTACCTATTGCTAAAAGGGTGAAAACAATGTTTATTAATTGAAGATATGTCTATGCAAATGCCTTGATCATAATTATATTGTAAAATTAAGAGTATGATAGTTTGTTTACTTTCCACTGTCATACTCATAATATGTAATATGTAATTTCTGATTCATCAGATAACAGGCCTAGGTACATTCAAATATCATACTACATTGACAAAAAAACTTAAACTTTTTGGCAGTGAAACAGTTCCCAGTCTGATCAGAATGACAAATGGAGTGAGTTATGGTAATGGCTCTGAGAGGGGGGTCCATTTGACCTCACCAGCAAGCCGTGCCTCCATTCCCTACATGTGAATGACTCCCCATCTTTGCTCCGCAATATGCTTTATGACAGGCTCTGGCTTTAGGGCCCAGACCCAAAGTACATCGTTCCAGTTCTAGTCAATAGTTGGGATTCAAGACCGCTCCACATAGTTGCAGAAAGATGCACACTATTACAATATAAGGAAGGGAAGTCCACATAATTCCATATGTCACATCATAATTATGTTACACTAGGAATATTCTAATCTGAACCACCATTGCCTCTGTTTGCTAAGATATAATACATCTTTTGACAGGACCTATAGCCAGTTATATGGTTTCTGATATGCCAAAAAAAAACATATTCCCTCCACGTAATGTTTGCCGCCCTTTTCTAAGAAATTATACGTCTTATGACAGCACCCACAGCCAAAGAATTTTGTCCCTGATATGTTATAAAAAGTCATATTAAACTTTGCGGCAAGTCACAGTTGCAGTCGCTATTTTTAGGTGTCACAAGCAATTTGTGGTTTTGATACCAACATGTTGGTATCCCTGACCAACATGTTCATATCCCTGACCGCAAGCAAACCTTAGAAACCCTTTATAAAATAGCAGATGCTGCAAGCAGGTGCCACAAGTACCTATATTCAACCTAGCCACACTCTACTACAAGCAGGTTTGTGGCAGTTTGCTTGCGTCTTTTCATAGTGCCACAAGCAAATACCATATACAGGAATATAGCCTTAATTGATATTCACAACTGCTGTACCTACTGCTAGAAGGGTACAAAATCTGTCCTTATGTTGAAGCTAGCTTCCGAAACATTTCTTATTCTTTCATTACTTCTGTGTCTGTCCTGCAACCGTTTTTATTATATGAGTAGTGGTCTAGTGCTTTTAATCAGGTTTTTATGAGGCCTGTTCTACCATCCAACAAAGAAGTAACAGTACAGACATACTACAGAAAAGATTCTTTCTAATTGTCTTGTTGTATATTACAGAAATAAATCAGTGTGTCTTATTTGCAAAGGAAAGATTTTTATTTCAGGGTATCCATATCTTTTTCTGTTATGTTGAAGGTTTCATTTCCGTTTTCAAAATAGAAAGTGGTTGTAAATGAGTCATTGATCATAAAAGGGTAATCCATGTATTACATACACGCAAAGGGGGTTGGATGTCAAGGGCTTTGGAACATTCTATTGTATCTGTACAATCATGCGAAAGGCATGTGGACATCCATAAAACATATGAAACTGTCAACATGATCACTGGATAGCCCCAAAACTATGTTATGGTTTACTTGTTTGTGATCAAATACCATATATTTAATGCAAAAGATATTTGAAAACCTGCTGTTTTTCTGGTTTTAAAGGGCTTATATCATCCTACAGTGGCTAGGTAAATGTCTAAACTTAACAATGGTTGAGTGGGTGTGATGTTTTGCCATTCTGGAACGTAATTTAACATTATCGGTCAAGTCACAAATTTGCCAGGCTTATTGGATAGTTACAATGTATAATTTGCAGACATAAACAGTGACAAAAAAACTCCTTTAAGTATACAATTCCGTTTGCCCGTCTGTTATTCGGTCGTTCTCGGTGTCAATTTACACCATATCATGTACTACTGTTGGAGGCACCACCCCTACGTGGCTTCTGGAAGCCAGATATATGAGGTCAGATGACTTTGGAAGCCGTATGACTTTTTACTTAGAATTAATGGTCTGCAGTTCAAGGCTTGACCACTGCACTGGTGGCCAGGATAGGAAGGGGTATAGACTGTGTTAAATAAGATCTAGAAAAAAAGTTTGTATTTTCTTTTCAGCTAGACACTCTTTTTTTATGTATAAAGACATCAACATCAACATTTTGAAAATTTCAACTTTCATAATTATGAGTATTATACTGTGATCCACCATATATATATATATATATATATATATATGGTTCATGAAATCATTTACATGATTAAAATATGTCCATTTACATGATTACAATATCCCCATAAATTGCCAATGATTTATGTGGAATAAGATTTTAAGAATATTTAATTTCTTTCTTACATCATTTATCCTATAGAACAATTTAGTTTTAAAAACAGTATTGCTGCTAAAACGACATCTGTTGCAATTTCCCCTCTACAAAAGTGCTTCTGCAATGGGCCACTGTATTGATTCACCACTGTGGGTTCCCACACCTCCTCTCTCATGTATGACAGGGGGGTATTTGTGGACCTTAACCAACTGTGAATCCAACAACTTGGTTGCAGTGTGGGGAACTGACCGGAAAGCAGCAGACAAGGCTGGGATGTCAATTGTGATCATATAACCAGTCATATATATTTGGGTTTGAAGAATATTGTGAACGAAACTGAGATCACATAGAATTACATTGCTTGAAAGTAATGGTTTTAAAATAAGATTCCAGATAAGACAAAATAAAGTATATTGAAATTTGCCTAGTTATTTCAGTACATATATATGTTGAAAATAGATGCTTCCAATTTCCCACTTTCTCACTTCCCCTCACATATTTTGTAATGACATATTGGTATTCTGAAGATTTAGCCATAAATATCTTTATAAGAGGTTAAAAATTATATGTGATTTAATATCAGACATTTAGAATAAGCTTTGCTGTCAGTCAAAGTAATCTAAATCATTTTGATGTGGATTTATTACCTGCATTGACTATCAGGGTCCCCACCAATTATTTAAATCCATCTCTTTCATCTGCTAATGCAAATCACATCTGATACAGGATTACAAAAGCCATCAAACAGTCAGTGGTTTAACATTGCAGATCCCCATTCACAGCCTATCTTCTAAATGTAATCCAGGCTAGATTGACATCTTGTGAAACATTATAAGCACAATGTGAGATCCTGGTTTTTTTTTCAGGATCTAATCTCTTTGCTCATACATCTATATAAAGGATTAACCAGTAATGGAGGTTAGAACGATGAAGGAAATACAAGACAGACACATCCAGGAGAGTCAACCACCATTCGTGATAGCCGATCTTGTATCTTGAGATTCATTCAGATTTCAGAATCACAAGTATAGCAAATTGTTATTTTTTCAATTTGAAAATAAGTTATGCGAGCCATAGACAGGATGCCATTATGTTCCACAAAAATTTCCAGTAGGTACTAAGTAATCATCTATATATATATGCTTCCTGGTTGATCTATTACTGGAGCTCTTAATTACATTCATCTGAAGAATTCTTAAACTATGTTTTCAAACATTCTTTCGATAATAATTAAAAGAAACATTGATACTACATGAAATGAGACCTTTCACTAACAATACATTTGGAAAGAACTATCAGAGTTCACTGCTGTATAATGACATTTTACCTTTCCCTGCCATTTTAATAACAATGGCATGTGAACTTCAATGAGAATCTGGAGAGGTTTTGGAACAGATATTTCAAGAACGCTTTATAGCAAACGGTAAATGGCTTGCTTTACAATGTATAATGTTATTTATAGTCTATTAAACCCATTCCGTTGTATATGTTTTTGCTTTTTTCAAGGTTTGGTAAAAAAACATCATAATTAACAAACCATGTCTTCAAAACTTGAGTGATTTGAATAGGCAAATAGCAGTCTCACTAGTAGGTACTGCTAAAACATAATGATTTCTTAAATCATAGGATTTAATGGTTTGCCCGTCACTGATATTGTTGTATTTAGGTAATAAAAGGTAGGACATTGTAGGCAAGTCGTCCAGGCCTTAGGCTTGACCACGTTCCAGAAACTTTAGGATCAGTTCATCAAACAAATTGCACTGGTGAATATTATTGTATGCTGCTACACTGTCTTAGGGGAAGAAAGCAAGAAACAAATGTGCAAATGTTCCATGTTAAATCTCCATTTTGATTCAAGCTGGGATGGGGTATTTTGAGCATCACAGACTGGTCATCAGACAGAGCTCGACAGCAAGTAAATGACTCGTAAAGTATCAGAGTCTGCTTTACACCGCGATCACTTTACCAAGGAATCGTGTTTACCTCCCTTACAGTCTGTGCCCAGGGAATCCTTATTGCTCTGCTAAATGCCTTGGTTTAGCTAGTCTATTTTGTGGTTATATAGGGTTCCAAGTGTAAGTTTGGGTCAACCTGGTGTAAAAATCTATCTTTGCATATGCCACAAGTAAAATATGTTTGAAATTCTCAGATATAGATCAGACTTCCACAGAAATGTATTATGACAAATCAATCAGCTTTTATTATAAGGCATAACACATTTTACCTTTTAAGTTTTTCGGTCCTTTCTTGGTCAGCAGACCTTAGTTACTTCAACTTCACATTAGAAAGGCTTCCACTGAATCCTGGGCTAGTGTATACCATCTGATATTGAGATGTGAGACTTGTTTTTTCACTTTTTCCTGGCTTGTATTACTCTGAAATCTGGAAATCTTTTTGTGCATATGGGTTAGAATCATACCGCAGTCTATGGTAAGTTGTAGAATACTTTAGAAAAAGCATGAGGCATAACCAATGACCCTAGTAAGAAATCTGACCAGGAATGGAACCTGGGACTTTCTGACTTACAAACCAGTTGTTTACCACTGGAAAAGAACACTTGAGTAAATAGCATAAAGAACCTTAAAGCTTCTGAGTCGATTCTTGCCTGTGCCTAGGTCTCATTTTGGTATACTGCTTACGAACATTTTCTTTCTTAATCTTTACTGCGTTTCCTTACTCTGCTTACCAATATAGACCACCACTGCTGTTTAACCTTTGGGTATTTTGTACAACTGGTCCGAAATGACTGTCATGAGACTGTCATGGTTTCTAAAGCACTGCCTATTTAGATGAACACTTATGAAATATAATATTATTAGCAGATGAACAGCAGCAGTCGATATGAATAAAGGCAAGTAAACACCTGTCTTACCAAGCAGATTTAGATTTCAAGATGCTTCTTGATTCTAACATAAACTCGGCGAACTCATTCTACCAAGCTAATGGTCCACTTCTATATCCTTCATAATATACATAAAGAACATGTTTAGTAAGTATTAAACTGCCTCTGAATGCACTGAAAGAACCTGGCATAAAGAAACCTGTGACCTGTGGTTTCATAATGATCCTCTGTAAATTTTGCTTTTAATAACTTACAATCACCTTTTCACCTCATCTTAGCTACGTGCGTTTTGTTTTAGCTTACTTGAGCTTCGGTAGATTTACATGAGTTTGGGGTGCATTTACAAGAATTTTATGTGTATTTACGTGAGTTTTTGTCATGAACGGGTTGTTCTAACTACCAAATAAACCGTAGCACACATTGCATACCCAGGAACAGCTCATTTGGGGAAACGGCTAGTTGTAACTTGTAGCGTTAACCAGCCAAGGAGCCTCAGGCTTGGAGAAGCCCGGTGACTGTTGACTTAACCAGTCTGTGGCTCCCAATATGACCTTTACCAGCTTGTAGGGGAATATTGTCTCCTTCTTACCATATGTCTTCTGAGACTCTTTTACAAACCTCTTCATGTTCCTTCATATGTATGTAATTGTGTAGCCTATATCTATATTGTATATCTATATTCATGTTTGCCCTACAGTCAATTGCAATGTGATATATTATGTGTATATAAATTTGTAAAATTGGAAGTTAGTAAAATATCATGTATTAAAACATCACGATATTCAGGCTAAATAACATTTTATATCATATCATATTAAATTATTGAAATTTAACCAACAATCTGAATAAACCATTTTGATGTGTGTTTCAATAACTCTCAGCTGGTTCTGCCCAAATTTTGCTACTTTCAACCTATAATAAAGAACCATTTTCACAAAACTTTAAGGACATACTTGATCTTCCAAGCAATTACAGTTCTTTCCAAGTGTCATGGATATCAGTTTTTATCAATGGAGAAGTCTGATGAGGAATGAATCATTTATGTGACATAAATGAGATGAGGGATACACATATTACATTGCTATTGTGATTAATTCACTTAAGAATGTGATGGGTGAAGGGTAAATGTTTTTACGATTCCCTGCTTTCCTTTTTCTCACAATTTGTTCAACTTGTAGTGTCCCACATGTACTTTTTATTTCTAAGTGGTTATTGATAAATTACCTTTTCCCCAGCGATCACATATGACATCTATTATTCATTGAAGCGGTGCCCGAAGATCTGTCTCTCTCTATAATAGAAGCCCGCGCCTAACCCGACACGAGAGAATCAGACTTTGATATTGACGTCAAATTCCCGGATGTATGGCTGACCTTTGACCTTTGACCTCAAGGTGACATAGTCTCCAATCACATTCTTTGTGGTAGATGGTCTTCTGAGGCTTCACTCTCCAATAGATTATTTTTAGATGTGTCTGAATGTAAGAACCAACTGAAAAAACTAAATGTGAAGTGTACAGTTGTTTGGTGGAATAAAGTTTGAAGGCTTTTCTTGCAGGGAGTAGTAATTCAGTTCTAAATGCTTGTCTGGGAAGTAAAAGATCATTAGTAAAATTTGAGTGTGTGCTTAAGTAGATAAGTAGCTAATTCATGTATGTGCTGTTAGAAACCAGTAGTCAAATCATCTATATAAAGATATCTTTGTGTTTATGTAGTAAAATGAGTATAATATTATGTATATTAGGAAGTAAATGAGGAGTAAATTCATAGATCTGCTGTAGTGAAAATACAGAAATTTCACAATGCCTTAAACCCCGTTGCAGCTGTGCATGTTCACATACCCAGCGTTTCATTTCACTTGTTCCTGCTTATGTCTTATTTTAGCTTTTGTCATACGTTAGATAGCCCTGCGCCTTCAGTACTCATCCAAGAAGAATTTACCCTTTGGGGGTACCGGGGTGGGGCTTCTGCTCCTTGGAAGAATATAGGGCCCCTAGTAGCTATTGCTGATCATAAAAGGTGAAGCTATAGGGGGGACCTAGAATTGACCAAGGCCCATATCTTCGTAACTAATTTGGCTGATCAGGGAAAATTTTATGTAACATACGGCCGACTCCGACGATCAAATTGTAAAATATTATGGCTGGAGAGGGGGGCAGACAAGGATAACTTCCTTACCCCTCTCCAGGATAAATAAAGTGATTTAAAAAAAAAAAAAAAAAATTTTATCGGGGTCCCATGATCAGCAGTTTTTCCTTTTACCAAAATTCATAACGTTTTTGCAAAAAAGTGTCAAAGAGGAATTATTAGGTGCAAAATTTATTCATGATTAACGGAATCTCTAATCATGAGACACTGATCAAGATTTCACTGATCAGCCAAATTAGTTACGAAGATATGGGCCCAAGTGGTTCATTGGGTTCAATCCCTGGTCAGTATCTGGGTTTAGTAAGGGATGAAGTCCAGCAATAGTAATTTCCAGGTTTTGATCCCCTGCTGCCCAGCTAACAATTTTACGTTGCTATAACGTTGCTACAACGTTGCACTTTGGTTGTTACAACGTTGCAATTTTACATTTTTACAACGTAAAAATGTGGACTCCCAGAAAGGTTGCAGCAACGTTGTTCACAACGTTGTAATGTTACCATTTCACAACCTTTTTACAACCTAAAGGAATATTTTTTTAGTTCCCTTTCTTTTATGGAGATAAAATTAACAACATTCAAGAATATGATACATTGAGAGGCCCTGAAAGGGTTGATAATATTTCTGCCGCCTGCCATTCAATCCAATAATGAATTAAATATGTATTATGGTTTAGGGACTTTTTTTGTTGTCCCTAAACTTTTGTCTAAACTATAAAAAATACAATAAAAAACTCTTTATTAATCATCCATTAGTTTTGAAGTCAGAGTGCATCTGAAATCAGAGTGCATTTTGCATTCTATAATCAACATAACGATCATCTATGTTAGATCATGTTAAGTTGCATTTACAACTTAGGACTCTAAATGCTGAATAGCCTGTACCTTATTGACCAGCTTCAAAAAAGGTGTTTAACTTCAGCTTTAATTTCAATTTATCCCCTCATATCATAATTCTATAATATCATGAGCATAAACAATACTCCCTGATTCAGGACATCATGTTCTTGCATTTTAATACAAAACAAATATCAAATTATTTTTCTAAATTGCTTAAATTACAAAATGTTTTTGAAATTTAGTACTTTTCAAACAGTGGTGCCACCTGTAGGTTGCTATTATGTTGCCATACAACGTTGCTACAACGTTGTGAAAGTAATGTTGTCACAATGTTGTGAAAATGACGTTGTCACAACGTCATTTTGCAATGTTGCAAGTATGTTTCAAGAAAACATTGTGAATTACGTTGTAGCAACGTTGCCATCACGTTTTTCATTGAATGTTGTGAAAAGGTAATGTTGCAAAACGTTGTCTGGACGTTGTGTGTTTGCTGGGCATGTTTGCCCACCCTGTCACCTTCGTCTCATAGGTACAACCACCAAAGACTGACCAAGTCAAAACACATGTCTGAAAAGTCAGCATTCATCCCCACTCGTTTTAACTATAAAAATGACCCTGGCTGTGGGTAGGGTGTAAAACATCCATCACTCACTCACTGCAAGAAAAAAAAACTTCTGAGACCTTTTTTCCAATAAGATACCGACACAGGTTAACCAGTTAATCTTCTGGTCCCAGCATTGCCAACCAGAGGCACTGACCTGAGGTAAGATGTATCATAGTCATGCATAATCATATTAGCCTATTAGGGACGATCAACAACATTTCAAATGAGAACTCCTGTATTCATAGTATTTCGATCAGCAAATCAGAAACATTGATGGTTAGTTACTGTCCCTAATTAACTACCAGGGTTAGTTATTTTGTATGTGTATATCTCAGTCTAGGTAATGTAGTACATTTGGAAAGCTCACTCAAAGGTGCACAGTCAACACATCTAAAAAGGTACTGGAAAAGCCTTTTTCTCCAGAGAAGGAAAATTATACTCCGCCCAGATGGATAAGACACAAACAGTCATATCAATTTTACAGAAACACAATGCTCCATCCTGTCACTCAATAGTTATTCTTAACCCTTTAGACCCCACTTCAGCCACCCATTGATATATTACTCAATACAGCCGTAGCCACCCGTAAAAATGACCATTTTTCCATTACTCCACATTTCTTCTGAGGAGAACACTTTTAGGAATATTAAACATACAAATTCGACCACCATATTGTTCAAAAGCTTATTTAATTTCCTATTCAATGCTACAAACCCCATTTCCATAACATTCATTGGAAATGTTTGTTCAGCCTTTGAATGTCCTAATTTGCAAGAAATTTAGTGAATTCTGAAGAAAAATCCGCAAAAATCCTGGGGAAATCAAGCAATTCATGAATGCAAACAGTGGGCCTAAAGCGCTAACAATACATCAGAATCCTACGCGAAAAGCCTCAGCTGTACGAAACACAGACAATTGTGATATTGACGAAGCCACAGTCACACCTGAGCCAGAGTAGAACAAAGTAGAATTACAGCCTCATGACAAAAACCCTCGGGGAGATGGAGCCGAGGAACACGACCGAATAATAGATGTTCCGTCTGAGAACGTAATGGGATATGGATGGGTGTCACGGGCTAGTGTGGGCACGCGTCGATGTATACAGACATAAGGCTTCATAGAAAAGTAATGTGCACAGAGGATTCGCCCTATATCCCTGTTATCTGGGAGATGAAGCTACTGGAGCCTGTTCCATAATAATCTTCATAGCTACAGAGGTTTTTTGTGTACTTACAGAAACTGTACACAAGTTTGAAACTCCCTTATGCCGCCGTTTCATAACAAAACTTGGTTAAATCCACCCAAAACTTGCATAAATCCAAAACTCATGAAATTCCACCGAAATTCACGTAATCAAAAACTAAACTCATGTAGCTACAGCACCCAAAAAGGTGATCATAACTTTGTGAAATACAAAACATTTTGTTATGAAACAGGCCCCTGATCTGAGTGAGCATGTGAAGTTTGTAGTCCACAGACTGAATTTGACGATGACGATTTTGAGTTATTTGAAAATATGGGATGGAACCATAAATTCCATATGATATTTGAAAGATATTTATGAAACCCTTTTAATTGCATATAACTTCCCAGGCAAGCAGTGATGTAACAAGCACACTCTTATGAAACTACACGAAATACACTCAAACTTGTCTGTTCAATTTCGATGACCCTTCAAAATAGGTTTGTTTAAGAATTCAAGTGAAATGCAAGTTAATTTTCATGGTTCATACTATATCAATAACTTAGGCTAGACTCATAGAATGTGGTTTTATAGTCAATGTTTATTGTCAATATTGTCAATTTTAATAGAGCATTGCTTTTGGCTCCCTTTAAGGGCCCTTAATGGGAGTTTCATCTTGCAACAACATTTGCCATAACACAGTTTTCATAAGCACTCACAAAACCTCCGTAGATATTTTTATGCAATAAGCCACTTACTACTGATCTATCCAGAAGGGTGAAGATACAAGAGCAGCAACCAAAGTAAAAATGTAATATTTCAATGCCATCAAATACATGCATAATTACTCTCGGAGTCAACTTGAAAAAAAATATTTGAAGCTGAAATAACTTTTGTCTTAGTTTTACTAGCAAAAATCACTTAAGATTTGGAACGTCTTCAAACTTTCACTTTTATAAGTACACTGAATCCAGCAGACGATTTGAGACAATTTGAGAATTGCCATGTGACATTTCCAAACAGGTCTTACTTGAAGAATCAAATGGATATCCCCCACTAATCCATTAGAAACCTTATGAATGTGTGGTTCAAAGCTATAGAGGATCCAGTAGATTTCTCAAAGGTCATGTACGTTAGAAGATTACTTCAAATGTGTTCAGTTACTTCAGCATCAGAGAAGGTTTTAAATAATAGCTGATCTCAGTTGTTATCTGATGATGCCTAAAGACTGCTTGAAATATGATAACTGAACAATTATATCCAGTGTTCTATGTATAAATACATAGATGTTCTATACTGTGTAAACATTCAGTTTATAATAGCAAACGTTTATTGGCCTTACCCTCGAGTTGATTCAATATAATCTTGATAGAAAGAGGCTTAGGCTTGAATTTGTCTTCATTAATAAAAAATGTCCAAATCCTTATATTTCAGAACTGCACTCTCTGCAGTCATATCATATTGACATCATTTCCCCTAAGCATTTGAATGTATCCATTGCTGATCGCCTGAGAAGCTTGGCCGATGGCCACTTATGAATGTTTTAGTATATCAGAAATACAGATGGTTGTGGTAATCCCATTAACAGCTAACAGAGGATTTTTACAGAGGGCAATGAGCCGTACTTTTAGTCGTACGCATCAAGGGAGGAGGGGGGATGTGACATTTTTTTTAAAAAAGCAATACGTTCTACTACAATTCTAATGTGTATTTTTGAAAATGTGTGTATGTACTTAATCGAAGGCCCCCAAGGCTGATATAAAAAGAACAGTATGGTTGTCAGGGGGTTGCTGTATGACCAAGATGAGGTCTAGATTGTCACGTACCGAGGGCAAAGCCCGAGGTATTACAACTCATGATACTGCCATCAGAGGACGTCCCTGTATGTTCTTCTATAGTAAATTAACTGTTAAGGACAATGGCGCTATTTTCCAGATACCCAAAAATAGGAAGTTCCTCAATCTAATTCATATCTTGCAGAAAGACTCAATAATATATTTAGAATTGATAAATAGTATAGAAAATTGGATAAAAAGAATAGTTTTCAAGGTAGAAATGGGGAAACATGACTAATTTTGAGAAAGCTTTGCACATGCTGAAAAATGAAATTTGCAACAAAAATTACATTTTCTTTGTCACTCTTTTAATATTAGTTGTATAAAGGCATATTATGCATCCAAATTATTGTAAGGGTCTCAGGAAAAACTGAATTTTCAAAATACTCTTAAAATAAAAACTTTAGTAATTTATAGAAAAACAAATAGATAGCCATTTTAAGTCATTTTTCGGTTTTAAAATGGATATTCATTTCTGCAGACCAAATAAGTGTGGTGACCCCCTGTTTTTCTGGTTGGATAGGAAAGCCTACATCCTTATGCATATGATATTAATTTTTAGTGATATTTTCAAGGTTAAAGTATTTTGTCTGGAACTTTTAATTTTGTCTTTTAATTTTTGTGTTATTGAAATAGTTAATTTTGCATACTTTCAAGTTACAAAAATATAACATTAAATTTTACAAAAGTCTTTCTTTCTCTTTTTGGAATACACATTATCAAAAGCATAAGTCTGGTCATAATGTTATTTCTGTGAAAATAATTGGCAAATGAAATCAGATTTTAAAATCTATCTTGCAAGATGATTTTTGAACAATCAGCATATATTTAGACTACTCTAGCTAAAAAGTTAGCAAAGTGACCCCTGATTATTTTTACATTTTGGGTACCTATATACATAGGTATAACTTTCATTGTGTAAAGTTTGAAACAATTCTCGATGTGACTTCTATAATGGCTCGATTGTCCTTAATCACCCAAATGCTGGTTATTGGTTACTTTACACCCTAATTAACTACCAGGATAATCTTCCTGAGTGAAAGATGCACAGTGCATACATCTAAAAAGGTACTGGGAAAGCCTTTTTATTCAGAGAAGGAAAATTAGACTCTGCCTGGATCTACGACATACAAACATTCACATCCATTTTACAGAAACACAGTGCTCCATCCCATCATCCAATAGTTATACTTTACAATACATCAGAATCATACACGAAAAGCCTCAGTTTTATGAAACACAGACAATAAGCCTATCCCACATTGTGTATATCCGAGGTATATTGGGATGGGCTTATTGTAATGTTGGCAAAGCAGAGTCACACCTGAGCCAAAGTAGAACAAAGTAGAATTACAGCCTCCTGACAAAAACCCTCTGGAAGATGGATTGGAGGAACAGAACCGAATAATAGATGTTCTGTCTGAGAATGTAATGGGATATGGATGGGTGTTGCAGGCTGGTCTGAGCACGCGTCGACGCATACAGACATAAGGCTTCATAGAAAGATAATGTGCACAGAGGATTGCCCCTATATCCCTGTTATCTGGGAGATGAAGCTACTGTGGCTCGTTTCATAACAATCTCCATAGCTACGGATGTTTTATTTGTACTTACAGAAACTGCACACAAGTTTGAAACTCGCGTATGCGGCCGTTTCATAACAAAACTTGCATAAATCCACCCAAAACTTGCGCAAATCCACCCAAATTCACGTAAGCAAAAACTAAACTCACGTAGCTACAGCACCCATAAAGGTTCATGAAACACAAAACATATGGAGGTTCATTAAGAAACAGGCCCCTGATCTAAGTGAGCATGTGAAGCCTGTACTCCGCAGACTGATTTTGACAATGTTGATTTTGAGTTTGTTTGACCTTTTACATGGAACGATAAATTACATATGACATGGAACCATAAATTACATATGACATTTGAAAGGTATAAATGAAACCCTTTTGATTACATATAACTTCCCAGGCAAGCAGTGGCATAACAGGCACATTCTGTGACCATCCTTTTTTGGTCAGTCTGTTACTTGTTAAATTATCACAGAACAATTACATTATTTTAGGTTAGGTTGAGGCTCACTGAAAAAGAATGTTATAATAACATACCATTTTAGTGATGTTGAGACCTCACTCATACAGAATGTTATAATGATGTTATTTTTACATGAAAGAATGTAACAAGAAAGTCATAATAACGTCACAGTGCAATGTTACAATGTTAGGTTCTAGAGAAGTTTTTGGGAGCCATCAAAAGAACATAACAAGAACCAAACCAGAACTAAACAGAACGTTGCTGCAACGTTATAATAACGTCACATTCTTGTTTGGGTTTGGTCTGTACCTGACCTAAGCGAGTGGAGTATAGGCTTTGTTCAGTTGACAGTAATATTGCTCCAGTTACAGACCTCGTGCAGATATCAGGTGACTGAAATACAGATAGCACTGGTATTATGGTTGAATATTTGTGTACTAGGAAACTTCACATTCATGCAGGACAATTATACCCTCAACTGTATCTTCAATAGGATTTGTCCTCCAAGCTCTTTCTTATAATTCTTCTAGTATTTTACCAATGTACATAAGTTAAACAACACAGGAATGGCCGCTTAAATATATTGCTTACCAAAGCAAAAATCTTTGTAGAAAATATGTGTGTTTTTGTGCTACGTACAGACAGAATAAAGTAAGTTTAAGCTTTTATATTACCCTTTCCTGCATCATCGGTATTTAGAGGGATTCAATAAAATTAAATTATTATGACGATCTTGTACGTACCACTCCTTGTATTAGTTCTGTTGGATGGGAACACTGCAATAGTATGCCCTCAGTAAAGGCTGGTATAAATCGACCATTGCAGAATGCCGAGTGGTGTCAGTGAACATGTGCCTGGAGAGTGTGCCTGGCAAGAGTTTGTGGCTATGTGTAGCGCTACACTGAGGTTTTTATTAGATTTTTGGTTGGATAATAGAATAAAGAAGGCCCTTGGGGGATGTCCTTCAATGGCTGGACGACCTCAGGCCGTCATGGCCACCTCCGGGTCGCCCAGCATTGGAGGCACCCCCTGTGGGTCTTCTTATATAAGGACCATGAATGATGAAATTACAACATCTGTTCTTACCAGAAATTACACCATCTGCTCTTACCAGAAATTACAACATCTGCTTTACAGAACAGTCCAAAGAGTGCAGGTATTGAAAATGCTTTCCTCAAATAACAAGATCAACAACCAAAGTAAAACTTTGAAATTTCAGGATTCATCGCAATTCCATTACACATATATATTTACCCTCCGAGTGAACTTGAAAAGCATTTAGCTGTATCAACTCATGTCTCAGTTACTCTAGTAGAAATAATTTAAGGTACATTTGAAGAGTATTCAAACTTTCACTTTTATAAGTACATTAGATCCCATAGACAATACTGCAGACGATTTGAGAATAGCTATGTGACATTTCAAAACGGGTCTTACTTGAAGAATCAAATGGATATCCTCCATTTATCCATTAGGGACCTTATATATATGAATCTGTGGTTTTAAGCTATAGAGGATACAGTAGATTTCTCGAAGGGCATGTATATTAGTGAGTCTCAACTGTTACATGAAAATTGGGCATGTTACAGTCTAACCAAAGAAAGTACGCTCGCAGAGCAAACTTGCTACATCACTCTTTGCCTGGGGATCCTCTTCCCTTCCTTTCCCAAAGTACTGCCCAGCCCTGCCCCTGAGACCCTTCAGCGCTTGACCACTCGTTTGACCAGCTCTCCAGACACACATCGAGCTGTGATAATCCGGTCAACCGCACCCTGGACATTTTACAGCGACATTCTGATATTGATTTGAGTTTGATCAATATTGAGTCATCTGTCAACTGAGGGAAATGAGGGGAAGGGCTACTTTAGTTTCCAGAGAGTGGTGTAGAGTAGGGGACTAATGCCGCGTCCCCACTTGGGCGACCAATGCCAGCAACTAACGTTGGTCGCTGGACGATTAAGAAACAAGTAAGTCGTCGGGCGACGAACTAAGTCACTGGTTGAAAAAAAAAGTAATCGCCACGTTGGGACGCTCTTGTAGTTAGTAGCCTGACGTCCAGACAAGACTTTAGTTAGTCGCCCGCCGATTAACTTATTTTGCCCTAAACCCACGGCGACTAAGGGTTTGGTTGCCAGACATCAAGGCGCCAGTGTGGAGTTGATCGCCGAGCTACTAATCACCTTAGTCGCCCGATGACCTACGAAATTTAATCGGCCAAGTGGGGACCAGGCATAACAGTGTAAAGGGCCATACCCACCAAATGACTTTAGCAGCTACGGGCGACGGTGACCATTACAGTTGGTGCTAAAACCGTCTGATTCCTATGATTGGCTGTAGGTATATCATACTGAAATGTGTCTTTTTGTTCTGAATGGGTGTTAAAATCGACCAATTCTACCCTTAAAATCAGCCAATTCCAGCACCCATTGGTTGGCCAATTGTGTAAAAGTCGCCTAGTGGGTATGGGGCTTTAAGGCCGGTTTCCACATGTCAAAGAGATTGTGCATGTTGGTGGCTGGCATAGATTCTGATTAACAAATAGCAGTTCGATGTTGTTTCCACCAATGTAATCACTGACCACTGATATTTGGAGCTACAATTCGAGGCAACTATTCTTAATTTGCATATTAATATGCTTACTGCTGAAATTGTTACCTGAAACCTACCTATATGGTAGATCAATTCATATAATTGAGTACGGTTTAACAAAAATGAAAATTGCCCGCAGACATTTTACATGACCCCCCCAATGATTAGTATATAGGTGCATTATCTTTTCTTCGGTGGTAGGTCTTCCATAGCACCTCAATGTCACTACAAAACCTTAAAAATCAGCCACCAATATAATTCAGGGGGGGGGGGCACTGATGATATTTGACCATTTTAACTACTAACCGAAGATGACGTTTGTCGGCAAAGTGGAAATCCACCTTTATGCTGCATCTTCACAACATCAATTACTAGTTTAGTCAGCCAACAAATATTTATAAATGTTTCCTACCACATTGACTATTACTCTTTAAAGGCACTAGTTAACGTGGTTTGGAGAAGTAAACACAATTATGTGAGCAACCTTGTTGCCAGTGTTTGTCAGCCAAGTTGAGGTGTGTCTTTATGAATATGGTTGATAAGTCTCTAGGTGAGTATGAGTAGGTTTTATTGTGAGGGGTTAGAAGGAGAGGAGACATGACTTACGAACCAGGTCAGGGACGACATATATATATATATATATATACATCCTTCCATCACTGTGGCACTCTGTGACCAATTGGCTTATGAGTATGAGTAAGTTTGTGTATGAGTAGGTTGGAGAAAAGACGTCACATACAGACCTGGTCGGAGTCGAAATAGATCTCCCAATGATCATCCATGTCTCATGACATGTCTCGCTAAGTAGGAGAAGGCGTGTAGGTTTATATGAGTAGGTTTGGTAGAAAGAAACAGAATGGTTGGTTGGAGAGTCAAGATAGATTGTTCAATCACAGACAAGTCTTTTTGACCAATCTATATGAGTATGAGTAGGTGTTTAGGTTTGTAGGAGTACGTTTAGTAGTGAGAAACAGGAGGGATGGATTGAGAGAAGACAGACTTTCCAACCAGGTTGGAGTCAAAGAAGATCCTTGATTCTGTCACTGTGGCACTCTGTGACCAGTCTTTATGAGTATGAGTACATTTCTAGTTGTGTAAGAGGATGAGTAAGTTGGGTTTTGGGAAACAGAACCTTACTCACTTGGCGACTTTAACACAGTCAGCCAACAGGGCAGAGCTAAAATCAGCTGATTTTAAAGGTAGAATTGGCAGATTTTAGCATTGATTCAGATCACAATTCAGTAAATAATACTGAAATAATATATACGTTTGATATGAGTCGCGATCGGCGCTAAACTCTTCTAATGGAGTCAACTGATTTTAGTGCTGATGAGTCAGCCGACTTCAAAATTGTCTAGTGGGTATGGGGCTTTACCAACCCTGTTGGAATCAACATAGATTCCCCCATCACTGACGGCACATCGTGACCAATCCTTGTGAGTATGAGAAGGTTGGTAGGTTGGTATGACTAGATTTCGTAGTGAAATACAAACCACTTAGATGGAGAGAAGACATGACTAATGCAGTCGGAGTCGACACAGATGCTCTCATCATTCCTGTGCTTCGTGAACAATGTATATGAGTATGAGTAAGTTTCTAGGTGTGTTTGAGTAGTTTGGGTAACGGGAAACAGGAAACGTACCAAAACCGTCCATGTATAGGCTTTATGACCAATATGTGCCTTAGCCTCCCTCTGAGCTGAGACTGAGGCTAAGGTGACAAAAGATGTAAAAGCTAAGAAAACCCACATCAGGGGTGGAAACAGGACTACTAGAAAGGGGGAACAGCATATGGCTGAGGCTCGCGAAATTGGGTCCATTAGCTTTTTCCAACTTGAAAAAATAATATTTGAGATGGGGCTCTGTCTCTTGTGTTTCTAAATAGTCCAAGTATTGGTTCTTTATGGAAAAATATAATTGTCACATTATCTCTTATACCTTTTGTGTAGTCAGGCCTCAAAGTTGGGTCTCTCAAAGGGCCAAAATAAATGTGTTCTCCGTTATCCGCAATGTATATCTATTATTGCCATGCCTGTATGATGTAAAAATATATGATTCTAGCCTACTGTAGTGTATTATATGCAAGGTAGACACTTTTGGCTGATGGAAAAATGTATCATCAGGATTCTGTTGAGACTCTTACTTATTCAGCGGACACTCTGAAATTCCCTCAAAATGTGTGCGCCCCTGTGGGGTCAGGTATTTCAATAAATACCTATTTGTCATTCCTTGTACCTTGAAAATACACACTCTGGTATGTCTAAAACCTACCAGAAGACATAGAGGAATGTGTTATCTCCACATAGAATGTATTTGTTAAGGCCTAGCTTAAGCCACGGTGGAGTTATTCCATTTCTCCCAAAGCCTATACTCGGATAACGGAGAACACATTTTATTGTCTAAGTGCTCAGTATGCTAAGATCATATCAATTGGTATTCCTATCACTTATTTTGTACTAAATATGTATCCAGGCTGTAGAGTATTATTGATCATCCTATTTTTACCCAAAATTCCCAAACTTTTATCAAATGTGGTTAGTATGTATCAGTTTTTATGTGAAAAAAATAATATTTTCTATCAGATTTCACCTGAAAATGAATAAATTCAAAGTAATATGTGAAGCAAATAGACTTATAACATTCCTACACATGTGAGCAGAATGTTTGATGTCGCTGCTGTACTCGCTTTCCCTTCGTCTGGCCTGAAACTGTGGTTTTATCGGATAACGGAGAACACAATAACGGAGAACACATATCTCTCCACCTTCTCCTGGAATGAAATTATTAGTCAAACCTTATCTATATACGTTGGGTTATATCTATGATATGTAATGCTAAAATATTATGTATTCAGGTCCTACCTTTCGCTGTCTTTTGGGCCTTTACGCGGATAACGGAGAACACTTTTTTCTTGTTTTCGATGTGAAATGTCTCTGGGGAGTCTGTATGAGTTTGTGATAGTCCCAGATAATGGAGAACACGTGTTAGAATTAATATTGGTGAGTTATAAGCTTTCCCGACATACTTTTGGGCCTTTACGCGGATAACGGAGAACACTTCTTTTCTTGTTTTAGTGTTCGACTGTCTCTCAGGAGTCTGTATGAGTTTGTGATAGTCCCAGATAATGGAGAACACGTGTTAGAATTAATATTGGTGAGTTATAAGCTTTCCCGACATACTTTTGGGCCTTTACGCGGATAACGGAGAACACTTCTTTTCTTGTTTTAGTGTTCGACTGTCTCTCAGGAGTCTGTATGAGTTTGTGATAGTCCCAGATAATGGAGAACACGTGTTAGAATTAATATTGGTGAGTTATAAGCTTTCCCGACATACTTTTGGGCCTTTACGCGGATAACGGAGAACACTTCTTTTCTTGTTTTAGTGTTCGACTGTCTCTCAGGAGTCTGTATGAGTTTGTGATAGTCCCACATAATGGAGAACACGTGTTAGAATTAATCCTGCGTCCCCTGGACTGTTTTTGGGCTGTACGCGGATAACGGAGAACACTTTTTTTTGGTTTTTTTTTGGTTTTTTTTTAAACTAACTTATTTACATGTGTTTCCCACCCCTCCCCTTACTCCGTCAGGCCCCTGACTGCCTCCTGGTCTCTAGGAGTGAGCTTGAATGCCCTCCTGGAGCGGCCAGTTGGTGTGGGCTCTGAGACTCCCAGGAGGACATCTGTGGCATCCATCCACAGCTCGTCGGATTTGCTGGGCCACTTGTACGTGTCAGGGGTCTTGGGGCAGGACACCATGAAGGTTACGTAATACTCCCCATCTTCAACCTCCATGATTTTGCCGATGAAAATCTCCTCCAAGTACTTGGCGGCCACGTAATCGTTGATCTTGTACTTTGCGTGGTGCTCTTCCATTTCGATCTCTTCTACGATTTGTTCTTCCTCCAGGATTTCCTCCTCTTCCGCTTCCTCTTCTTCTTCTGCTTCCTCTTCCTCCATCGCTTCCTCGGCAGGAGCCACCTCGACTGCCGGAACCTGCGGCCTCTCCACGTGCCTTTCCCACCCATCGCACGTTGGGTGGAACTCACCATCGGACCAGCAGCACTCCTGTTAGCAAGATGTCGCGCGCGTGAACATGTTGATGCCCACCGGGATGATGGAGTGGATTTTCATGCATCCCTGGATGGGCAGACGACCCATCGCGTCCATCTCTTTGACGGCGTCCACCACGTCATCCAACTCGACAAAGAGGTAGGTGATGTTGGAGGCCTGTTGTTGAATGCCCCACCTGTACATCTCTTGGGCGTTCTTGATGATGAAACCTTTCTTCAGCGCTTCCCCGGCCTGCCGCTTCACAGATCCACCCACCCCGTCGCATGGCCCTTTTCCGTGGCCACTCTCGAAGTAGTCCCAGGTACCCTCCATTCCAAACAGCTGCTCATGGCGCTGGAGGACCCGGAAAATCGATGCGTTGCGGTACTGGCTGGATGGTGAATCTGACAGGTAGTGGATGCTGTTGATCTGCGGCAGATGTTGCTTCACCCACAACAGCAGTGCTTTCAGGAAAGCGTAGATGGTAGTCGCTTTGTGGGACATCTCATCTGAAAGCACCACCAGGGTTTTGTGGAGTAGAACGCCCTCTCTCTTGAAGTGGATGACGCATGGGTGGACGGTCACCTGGCACTTGGAGTAGTAGGCCCCGGAGACTTCGTGGAGAAAATCACAGACATAATTTTCTGAGAAGTCGATCTGGATCGTCGCTTCGCGCTGGGTGAGTACTTCCTTAAGTTTGCCCATGTTCTCGTATTGCGCGAGGACCCTGTTGTGATGTTGTTCGAACAGGTCCCACTCCGCCAGGAAGTTGGTCTTGAAGTCCGCGGTTGTCTCCTGCTGGTCCGTCAGGGTCGTCCTCTTTACGGTTTTCTCCTTGTAAAGGAAGTCGACGAGTTTCCACTTTTTGAAGGTGACCACCCCCTTCTCCAGCGCATCAATTTTTAACGAGGCCTCGTCCCGCGTCACAGTGGAGACAAACAGACTGGGGCTCTGGGTAACCCCAACTGCTCTGAGGGGCACAAGTCGTAGAGCGAAGTTTTGATGTTTCTGGCAAAGACACACCTTCCTCTTCGTGTATCCGACGGGAAGAACGTTGCGTGGCCGGTAACGCTTGAACACTGCGAGGCTGACTTTTTTGTGCGGGTATGTGAAGTTGTACTGCTGTGCCAGAACAGCGATGTTCTCGTTCAGGATGTACTTCTGTAGTTTCTCGCCGTCGACTTTAACAGTATCCCTCTTTCCCGGCAGACAGGTGGCATTCTTCTCCAGGCGGTAGAAGTTACCGATGTCGATCCGGCGGGCAGCAGTCAAGATCTTACGCTGCGTTTCCTCCCTCTTCGTCGTCTTTTTCCGACTGATCTGCAACGACCTGGAGAGAAGACCGTCATGCACTGCCTTTGCTCCAGCCTACTGCGCACCCGCATGTCCTTCAGCAGAGCCTCGTGTAAGACCAGGGTTCGGTACAGGCGCTTCCGGGGACCAGTGGCTTTCCTGGGTGACAAACCGGCCTCCCGCAGGAGCTTCTTGGCCTGTTTGACCGGCGTTGACAGATGAGGTGCGACGTTTGGTGCTCTGCCCTTCTTGCCCTTCTCTGCGCTTCTGCGACTAATCTTTTTCTCCAGGGCCCAAACTCGACGCTGCAGCCGTTGGTTCTCGCTGTTGAGGTTGGCATTGACACGGTTCACCCGCGACACCCGTCGGTCGATACGTCTGCGTGTGCCCTTCGCCTTCGGCGTGGTAAAGTCCAACTTTACTACCATTCTGAAATTTGAAGTGTAAATTGGAATTGTGTGTCATATGTAAATGTAATGTTGTCAATTCATAAATATGTCTACATGCTGATTTATATGTCTACATGCTGATTTATAAATATGTCTACATGCTGTTTTATAAGTATGTCTACAGGCTAAATGTATTTGATTTTTGCTGATTACTTTGTAAATGATCAAAATAATATCAGGACATGAGACTCGCATACTAAAAATATATCTTTATTAGAAAAAAATAACTCTACATATCTTGTTTCTCTTTGATCTTGTTTAAATACTGATTGATTAAAGTTAAAATTTAACTATTATTCAATTTGATACTAAGAAATAATTAAAAATCACTCGAAGGTCCGGCAAAAAAAAATCACTCGAAGTAGCCCAACAACGCTCCACAAACACTGGAAATGCAACAAAAAGAAAACTATTGTAACAAGTGAACATTGAACATAGAATAAGATTAAGAACACCGAACATTGAATAAGATTAAGAACAGAATAACAATAGGATCAACATTGAAAGACTTAAACTACAATAAATGAAATTGAACAAAACTATAGGTCATTTAAAAGATGAGTGCAACTGTTATTAGTAAGTTATGCTTAACATTATTATTACCTCTCCACATCAGTTGGGGCTGGGGCAGGGGCAGGGGCAGGGACCTGCGGGCGAGCCTCGTGGGGGGCGGCGCGGTCCTCGCGGTCCTCGTGGGGGGCGGCGCGGTCCTCGCGGTCCTCGTGGGGGGCGGCGCGGTCCTCGCGGTCCTCGTGGGGGGCGGCGCGGTCCTCGTGGGGGGCGGCGCGGTCCTCGCGGCCTCGTACCCGGCGCTCCCGCGTCCTCCCGCGTGGTTCCGGTCCGTCACCACCACCACCTGCATGAAAAAACATTTAAACCTGTTTTTTTTTTTGGAAATCTTACATTTTTTTAAGCAATTCAGATATCATTTTATAATCAAACAATTTCCATATATTTTAATACAATCGTATAAACTTATAGAAAGTAACTCATATATTCACTCATAGTTTTAAGTTACTATTTATAAGGGCCCTGACAAAATACTGACCTCGTTCAGCCATCTCGTTGTGAGGCCCTTCACGCCGAGGTCGCCTCACTGGACCTGCTGCGACAGGGGCTGGGGGTGCGGCTGGGGCTCGGCGCACGGCTGCGGCTGGGGCTGCGGCTGCGGCAGGGGCTGCGGCTGCGACAGGGGCTGGGGCTGCGGCTGCGGCAGGGGCTGGGGCTCCGGCTGCGGCTGGGAGGGGTGGCAGGCCCTGCCTCTCTCGCCGTCGATCTTCGCGCTCGGCCTAAAATTAAAATAGTTTTATTTTTCAATACTCCTTCTAAATTAGAATACAACCTCTTATTTTTTTCAAAAATTAGACAACTATCACTGTTACAAATAAATTCTAAATATACATTACCAGATTGAAAGATTTAAAATAAATCAATTGCCATTTATAAATGCAAAGTATTTAGAAATTAAAAAATCACCATGAACTCCTCGTCCGTTATGGCCGTCTCCCCCCTCTGTCGGCGCATACTTTCTCGGCGGGTCCGGCGGCGCTCCGCCTTACTGTCTGGTGACAGGTCATCGGTCTTAACGTACGTCTTTTTCTTTCTGTCGGCTTCATCTTTCTCGTACCCATCGCCCTTATCCTTCTTCCGCTCCCTGTAATTGTGTTGGTTCTCAGCGCTGTGACGAACCATGGTTGCTGTAAAATTGAAGGAAAATAACATTAAAACCAGTGAAAGGAACATAGGAGTAGTGAGAATAATATTCAGTGTGATGTCCACGGGAAGAATTTGAACTCATACATTCGACAGGCTCGGGCTTGTCTGAAACCACTTCCTCTAAAAAGTGTCAAGGAGTGTAAGGGATGTGTTCACACTTTTGCAGTGTCAATGGTATGGGCCATTACATAAGTGTCTCACAGGGGGTCCCCCCCCACCTTGCCTGTAACCCTGGAGCTGCCACTAAACTTTCACCTCCTTAAGTTGACCCAATGACCTAGATAATATAGTATTATATGTGTGTGTATATGTATGTATGTGTGTATGTATGTATCTATGTATGTTGTATGTATGTATGTATGTATACATGTATGTATGTATACATGATAACTTGTGGATGAAAAGAATCATTTAGGAAGTTTTATGTCCCTTTTTAGGGGGAGTAGGGGGCCGGGAAGAGGACAGGGGGACGGCCCTGGTCTCCCCGTGCGTTGCTCTGTGGTGCTGACGGCATTAGGAGGGGTAGGGGGCCGGGAAGAGGACAGGGGGACGGCCCTGGTCTCCCCGTGCGTTGCTCTGTGGTGCTGACGGCATTAGGAGGGGTAGGGGGCCGGGAAGAGATCAGGGGGATAGCCCTGGTCTCCCCGTGCGTTGCTCTGTGATGCTGACGGGATTAGGATGGGTAGGGGGCCGGGAAGAGATCAGGGGGATAGCCCTGGTCTCCCCGTGCGTTGCTCTGTGATGCTGACGGGATTAGGATGGGTAGGGGGCCGGGGAGGGCTCAGGGGAATGGCCCTGGTCTCCCCGTGCGTTGCTCTGTGATGCTGATGGGGTTAGGAGGGGTAGGGTGCCGGGAAGAGATCAGGGGGATAGCCCTGGTCTCCCCGTGCGTTGCTCTGTGATGCTGACGGGGTTAGGAGGGGTAGGGGGCCGGGAAGAGGACAGGGGGACGGCCCTGGTCCCCCCGTGCGTTGCTCTGTCATGCTGACGTGGTTAGGGGGAGTAGCTCCTTGATAATCTTAGGATGAAAGGAGCAGATGACTTGTGGAGGAAATGAATCATTTGATAGGGTTTTTAGGCCGATTTGAGCAATTTGAAAAAAATTCAAATTTAAAACATTTATGACTCCCAGTAGGAGTCAACTATGGGTCAAATGTGACTCTTAGGTTGTAGCCCCGAGTGAGAAGGACAATTCTATACATGTCAGAAAATTCTGTGATGATTACAACATTATCTAGAAATTTAGAAAGATTTTTCACCTTATTTTTATACTGAAAGACTCAACCAATGGATTTTGCTAAAATCTTTCAGAAATGATAATTAGGCCCATCTTATGCCAAAAATGTCCCCTAATTGATGGAAATCCTTTTACATATTTCCCAGCCTTTACTCCATGTCCCTGACCATCCCTCTATGAATAGCCACCTCTAGCCTCCTGATATTCTCAGGTTGCAAAGAGCTGATGACTTGTGGAAGAAAAGAACCTTTTGATAGGGTTTTCATGCCGATTTGAGCACTTTGAAAAAAATCCAAATTTAAAACATTTATGACTCCCAGTAGGAGTCAACTATGGGTCAAATGTGACTCTTAGGTTGTAGCCCCGAGTGAGAAGGACAATTCTATACATGTCAGAAAATTCTGTGATGATTACAACATTATCTAGAAATTTAGAAAGATTTTTCACCTTATTTTTATACTGAAAGACTCAACCAATGGATTTTGCTAAAATCTTTCAGAAATGATAATTAGGCCCATCTTATGCCAAAAATGTCCCCTAATTGATGGAAATCCTTTTACATATTTCCCAGCCTTTACTCCATGTCCCTGACCATCCCTCTATGAATAGCCACCTCTAGCCTCCTGATATTCTCAGGTTGCAAAGAGCTGATGACTTGTGGAAGAAAAGAACCTTTTGATAGGGTTTTCATGCCGATTTGAGCACTTTGAAAAAAATCCAAATTTAAAACATTTATGACTCCCAGTAGGAGTCAACTATGGGTCAAATGTGACTCTTAGGTTGTAGCCCCGAGTGAGAAGGACAATTCTATACATGTCAGAAAATTCTGTGACGATTACAACATTATCTAGAAAATCACAACGATTTTTACTGTTTTTTTCACACAGGAAAACTCAACCAGTAGATTTTGCTAAAACCTTCCAGGAATAATAATTAGGCCTATCTCATGCCAAAAATGTTGTTGAATTTACAGGCATTGAATTATCAGGGGCCCACCTCAGGGACCAAGGATAGGTGCAGGTACCTGGCCCATTACATTATAGTGGTGGTTGGTTACCAACCGTCCCCCCTCCTGTATTGTTTCTATCTTGATTTGAGGCTCAGGCCTACCAGAAGGACACATCCAATCCCACTATGATGTATTAGGCTGGCCACCTGCACCCATCCTTAACCCATGAGTTGTCCCTGAGAAAATTTGCTGCCCATATATCCGACAATATTGTTGGCATGAGATAGGCCTAGATATCATTTATGCAAGTTTTTAGCAAAATCCATTGGTTGAGTCTTTCAGTATAAAAATAAGGTGAAAAATCTTTCTAAATTTCTAGATAATTTTGTAATCATCACAGAATTTTCTGGCATGTATAGAATTGTCCTTCTCACTCGGGGCTACAACCTAAGAGTCACATTTGACCCATAGTTGACTCCTACTGGGAGTCATAAATGTTTTAAATTTGGATTTTTTTCAAAGTGCTCAAATCGGCATGAAAACCCTATCAAAAGGTTCTTTTCTTCCACAAGTCATCAGCTCTTTGCAACCTGAGAATATCAGGAGGCTAGAGGTGGCTATTCATAGAGGGATGGTCAGGGACATGGAGTAAAGGCTGGGAAATATGTAAAAGGATTTCCATCAATTAGGGGACATTTTTGGCATAAGATGGGCCTAATTATCATTTCTGAAAGATTTTAGCAAAATCCATTGGTTGAGTCTTTCAGTATAAAAATAAGGTGAAAAATCTTTCTAAATTTCTAGATAATGTTGTAATCATCACAGAATTTTCTGACATGTATAGAATTGTCCTTCTCACTCGGGGCTACAACCTAAGAGTCACATTTGACCCATAGTTGACTCCTACTGGGAGTCATAAATGTTTTAAATTTGGATTTTTTTCAAAGTGCTCAAATCGGCATGAAAACCCTATCAAAAGCTTCTTTTCTTCCACAAGTCATCAGCTCTTTGCAACCTGAGAATATCAGGAGGCTAGAGGTGGCTATTCATAGAGAGATGGTCAGGGACATGGAGTAAAGGCTGGGAAATATGTAAAAGGATTTCCATCAATTAGGGGACATTTTTGGCATAAGATGGGCCTAATTATCATTTCTGAAAGATTTTAGCAAAATCCATTGGTTGAGTCTTTCAGTATAAAAATAAGGTGAAAAATCTTTCTAAATTTCTAGATAATGTTGTAATCATCACAGAATTTTCTGACATGTATAGAATTGTCCTTCTTACTCGGGGCTACAACCTAAGAGTCACATTTGACCCATAGTTGACTCCTACTGGGAGTCATAAATGTTTTAAATTTCGATTTTTTTCAAAGTGCTCAAATCGGCATGAAAACCCTATCAAAAGCTTCTTTTCTTCCACAAGTCATCAGCCCCTGTGCGTTACTCTGTGGGACTGACGGGATTAGGATGGGTAGGGGGCCGGGAAGAGGTCAGGGGGATAGCCCTGCAGGTCTCCCCGTGGGTTGCTCTGCAGTCTAGGCCTTTACCAACACCTCTGGTCAGACATAGAAAGGGCTGGGAAATAACTAAAATGAGACAACCAAACATAGTGCTAATTATAGATGTCCCCAGCTGGGCGGGGGTGGGTGGGTGGGGGACCCCCTGTGAGACACTTATGTAATGGGCCATACCATTGACACTGCAAGAGTGTGAACACATCCCTTACACTCCTTGACACGTTTTAGAGCAAGTGGTTTCAGACAAGCCCGAGCCTGTCTAATGTATGAGTTCAAATTCTTCCCGTGGTCGACCTAAAGCAATGGCTACAAGTACTACCATGTCAATATTGAAAAAATGTGTTCTCCGTTATCCGTACATTGATGCCGCCTCTAAAAGTTGTAAAATCGAAAAATTCTAAGGCAAAACACTGTCAAAGTGTGTGCAAGCATGTATTTTATACTAACAATTACTTAAAAATGTATAGGAAGCTGAAAATTCTGAGCTACACATGAAGCAACACGGCACTGTCAAAGCCGTGTGTTCTCCGTTATCGCGTAATGTGAACGCTGAGTTGTCAAAATATCAAATATCGTGCAAAACCACATTTCTGACAGCTACACAAGTCACCAAGAACATGGCGACATCACCAGACTAGGCTAGAAATACATCATAACCACGATTCCCAATAATTTTGTGTTCTCCGATATCCGTCCTGTGTTCTCCGTTATCGGACGAACTGTCAAGTGCGGCGTCTCTTCGGCGGCATTTTCGAAAGGATCGAAAGCAAACTTTGGTCTGATTCGAAGAAATACAAGTTAGTTTATCAAAAATAATAGGTCATAGGTGTTCCCTACCTATAATTCTTCAAGATTGACTACAAATTATAGGTGGGCATAGGTAAATACTCACAGTTTTGGCCGAAGAACACACGAAGAGAAACCAGCTGGCGTCCCAAAACAACATCGGCCGGGCGGAAGTGACGCGCCGGATCGAAAGCGAGGTAAAACATTCTCCGGCTGAAACCGCGTCGCTTTCGAAGCCGTTGCAACACACTTTTCCCGCCGGATAACGGAGAACACGGATAACGGAGAACACATGCATTTCACGTTTTATGTCATATCTACGGAATTTATCGATCGATTTTCTTCCTTGATGTGTCTAAATTTTTTTTTTTTTTTTCTCTTTCGGGGAGATAGGTTGAAATAGCCACAATCGACTTAGTCTGGGCACAGTGCGGATAACGGAGAACACATTCTTAAGTGATACGGTCATTTTTGTGTGCTGTCGAGGCTCATAACATCCGGAATAAGCCTAGGTGATCATCAATAATTTATTTCATCTATACCAACACATGGGTGCTTTGCAAAAAAGGTTATTTAACATGTCTGGTTGATTTAATTATTTACATTCATTGCCAATGTGTGCGGATAACGGAGAACACACAAAACAATTGGACATTGCCATTTCTGATGACATAGGCAAGAAAATTGATATAAAATTTTAATTCCTGGAGTTCTCAGAGGCCAAATATATACAATTACTCCTGAAAATTAGATATTTAGTGCAGACTGTTTTAAAATAATAATAATCAACAATTTAAATTAATTAAATACCAATTGGACATGGCAAAAATGGCCTAAATTGCCTATGTCCCCATGTTTAGAGGCAAAAATTTCTATAAAATATTCCCCGCACACATGGAAAACCATACATGTCCAAATTTGTATCGACCTGATCTTTAAATTAGTGCATGTTTTGAAGTCCTTAGGCTACATTTGTAGATATGCTGAGCAAAAGACACATTTTTTAGCTAATGGACCCAATTTCGCGAGCCTCAGCCATATAGGCTAAATTGTGTGTATTGGTGCGCCCACACGTAGCATTTCCCCCACTTTTTTAATATAGAGGTCCACCAAAATGACCCCCCCCCCCTCGACCCACTTCTGCTTGTATAGGTTCCTTAGGATAGAATTAGTGTATTAAGACAGAAACTACTGTCTAGACTGTTGGTCCTGATATAGCTGCAAAATTGCTGAATGGACGTTAAACTCCAACAATCATCAATATCTATCCAAAGTTTTAAGGCTATTTTGTCCCTATTATCTTGAGACCTTCATGAAAACTTTATGGGATTTTATAAAGCCCCTCTTCATCACAAGTACCTATAATTAGAAGTAGGTTGTTATTTTTGTTTAAGTAGGTTTTGTTGTGAGAAACAGGCCAGTTGGATGGAGAGAAGACATGACTTACAGGCCTGGTCGGAGTCGACATAGATCCCCCCATCACCGACCGGGCTTCGTGACCAATCTATACCTGAGCCTTCCCCCTCAGCTCAGACTGAGGCTAAGATGCCAGCCCAGATCTGCTGAAATGGACTCAATATTTCTCCTTCCATTTATATCAGTAGTTCTAGTACCATTGACCCCATTATCTAGTACATATTGCTCCCTTCACAGCAAATACCCACATTAGATAAATGTGATTCATCAAGGCTGGGTTTCACATTCTAGCCTGTCAAGGCAGCCAAAATAATAAAAAAACTTATGAACTGTTTTGTTAGGATTCTCTAACTACAATGGTTTTTGAAAATGTGCACCAATAAATATTCAATAAATTCCATCATCAGCACAAGAGGTTTCTGTATTAGGAATAACTGACCAATAATATTAAATAAATTATTTATTTACTGCTTACAAATGCCCAGCCAGGCTGTTTTGGGTGCACAGCGCTCGTATAAGCTCGTATAAGCGCTCGTATAAGCAAGCAAAGCAAAAAGTACATCTCAAAAGACTTTTTTTTTCTGAAGGCAACAGTATGCAAATTTAAAGTGCATCCCCGGTGGTGGTGACTTCATGGTAAGTCCGCTCCGATGTGTGTGTCTAAAAGGGAAAGACAAGGGTCCTTTTTCAGCTTAAAGGGAGTGAAATGAGTTGCACTACTTCCCTTCCCAAAGGGTGTCAAATGGACATGTGCGACTCAGTAAGGGTGCATTTTAAGGAAGTACTTCTTTAAGGGCATCAGATTCAACCATAAAGATAGCTTGGCCCACTAACATTGATAAATGGACAGAGCGTAAAAGAATGAGCTGTTTCTGAGCTGTTTAAGTGGTATTGCAACTTTAGATCCTTGAAAGTCTTTGAATTAACCAAATTGAGTAGGAACTGGTGCTTGTGGGTTAAGTAATATTTCTGTCCTTCGATAAGGGTCTCCTTGGTGTATATGATCCCTTCTTTAACAGGTTGGGGATACCACTGAAAAACGGGACGTCCTGTAAAAACGGGACGTCCTGTGATAACAGGCAATTATGAAAAAGTGTATTATCTAATTATTTTAGATGAAATTATACATGAATATTACACAAGACAAATATGATGTAATACTTCTAAAGATGCAAACTGCAAAAATTATGACATTTTGCATTTAACATGAATTTAATGACACTTTCCATTTTGACAAATATATAAATAATAATTTCACAATTAATATTGTTACATAAATATAAATGCTCAGAAAATGAGGAGGTTGCTAAATTAAAAAATTATTTGTAATGAAAGAACACATCTTTTGCATCAAAATGATCGTTGCATTTTCAAATTCTATCGTTGCATTCTTTTTCTATCGATTTTTATTTTTTAAAAGTTACAAAAATCATACCAAGAAAACGGCCCGTCCTGAAATAACAGGACGGTTTCATGATCCGTTATAACAGGACGTCCCGTTTTTTCAGGCAGACTTTTTAAAACCATTTAAACCAGTATTGTAATGATGGGATTCAATTTTTATTTGACCAAATAATTGTTTGTAGTATAGGGTTATATCTAAAAATTAAAAAAATTATAATGGAATATTTTAAAGTGATTTAAAGGGGTTTGTCCTGAAAAAACGGGACGTCCCGTTTTTCCCGTCGTGGCCCCAACCTGTTTAAGCATATGTTTTTCCATGGACAAATTCCTTCCAAAAGTTGTCCCTCAGGAGTGCACCCTATATTTTTTTCCAATGCCCTTATGCGGGATGGGTATTGCATTCCTTTATGTTAGACATAAACTTGTATCTTTTGAAATTGTATTGGCCATATTCTTGCAATATAACCATACACGTTGCATGTTTTCTTTATTTGTTCATTTTTGAAACCATGGTTGGTTTCAGAGGCATTCTGTATTAAAAGCGGTCCAAATTCCTTGGATTCAGCAGAACCAAAAGAGCATGCTGACAAAATTAACTTAATTAGTTTGGCTTTTGCTGCCTTGATTAGTGAATCCTGCTCGTGAGATTTGATTGAACACAATTAACTGCCCTTTAGAAACGCACTGTTCCATTCTTTCTATTTAAGTGTTGAAACAGAAACCTCTTGAATAAAGATACCTATGAATATGATATTCTCTTCTGTTGAGACTTATCTTACAAATGAGTAAGTTACACTTAAGTTTTAGCTTTAGTTCGAAATGTCCTTTAATAATGGTCTGGGATATTAATCTTATTATTTCGTAAATGATTGCATATTTGAACGCCAAAATATGATTAAGTGATTAATATAGCGCACTGTGTTATGTTAAATCGAACCAAACGTTATCTATTTGGTACAATATTCATGGCGTACATGGTTTCAAAATAGTACTTTAGATGTGTAAGGATGGTTGGAGGTAACGTGGGTCAGTGGCCCGTTGCACTATAGAATTTCGTTACTAAGATAAAACAACAAAAGCACAACAAACTTTTGCTTAGTAACGAAAAGTTTCGTTGTTACGAAAATGCAATATCTCGGGATCTAATGAATGAAATTAAATTCTGTAAAGTGTTATGAACTAAGAAAAAATTATAAAAAATTCAGTAAAAGTTACAGCTCTTTGGGAACATTCTAAATATAGAAAAAAATTTGTACAAAACCATCGTTGTTACGATAAAAGTAACAACGAAATGTTTCGTTGTTTACAGTATTTTCGTTGTTACGAAACCCATTGTGCAACGGGGCACCGATGATGTGGCAATAACCCTACATGAAGGCTACTCGCTCTGTTTGCTGTTTTTCCTTATTTCTTTAATCTATTCTAACTAATTCTGATGATATTTCAAAAAGAAATTCATTAAAAAGTTAGGGCAGGGCGAAGGATATAGGGTAGGTTCGAATTACCTGAACACATTCCTTTTTTAAACACAGGTCTGAGCATGAATACATGAAAACATGAAGAATTACAGAAAGTTTGGAAAATTCTATCAAAAAACGTGATTTCTTGCGTTTTGGAGCAACCAGGACTTATAAATGAGGTATTCGCCAATCTAATATTTTCCCGGTATTTTCCTCGCCACACTGGGGTTGGACTGGCAAATGCGAGCCTAGCGCTAGCCCATGTTACCTATACTGGCTTGCATACACTGGTCCATAACCATAAAAGCGCCTATTAGGAACCTGAGCCCTCCATACACAGTAGGGCTCCATTAGGGATACCCGAGCATCTGCTTGGAGAGTGGAGGGGGTCTGCTGGCCAGTTAGGGCACGAGGTGTAGGTAAAGTGATAGGAACTTGGGGGTTATAGAGTATGTGACCAAGCCAAAGCTAGCAATTTTAGCAATTAAAGTGCTGGCAATATTAGATAGCAGTTTATTATACGACGGATCAGAGGCAAGTGTCACAAAGGAGTTCAATGGTAAAAGGTCCCATCTTTTTTCTTTCTTTTTTTCAAACACATACATCTCAAATAAATCATAACAGTTATTTGTATATAGTTACATTCCAATGCTTCATTTAGGTTACTTCTGAGGGCTACCCTTTTGAAAGTGTGACAACGATAAATAGATCGTTTTTGATAATAACACGTGATTTTGCACTTCTAGTTATCGTTTCCTTATGGGTGAAATATAAATATATGTTATCCATTGCTCTTGATTCGATAAGGAATACGAATACGAATACGAATACGAAATGGTTAATTTGACTAACGTACAGGTACATTTATGTCAACACCAGACATAGGAATAAACTTTGTTAACTACATCTCTAAGGCCCTAGTGGCTGCGTATATACTTTTGATAAACGTACAAACAAGTAAGGTTGACCTTTCTAAGTCATTCTTATGACAGTGAGGGGTGACATTCAAGATCTCTGATGTTTTCTGTGCTAGGCTTTTGTCTTTATATTTTTGACAGTAGTTTTGGTAGTTGATCTCAAATTTGTTTCTAATCAATGTTAACTTAGTGTTTTCACAGGCAAAGAGAATATGGTATACATCTTGTTTCGGGTCACCACAAGTACATAATTGGCTAGTAGTCTTTTTACTTCTAAAGCTTCTAAAACGACTATCAGCGGTACAAGTCATATCTATTCTAAGCTGTGTTACGATACTTCTTATTTCTGGTGATACGCCATCCTATTTTACCTTATTTTCTCATTATTGTGTTTCAAGTTGCCACTATACATTTGCTTGGTGTCACATTTTACGTTTATCATAATAAATTACCGGGAACCCCTCAGGAGCCCCCTTAGTTGGTGAGTATCCATGGTAACTCGGGTTATGGCGGTTTGGCGTGCCTGGGCGATGTTAGGGGTGTCGGTGGGTAACCATGGTAATACAGTAGGCTTATGTGTGGCTATAGATAAGCCATATACGTGTGGCATACGTATACCCGTCTCATTTAGGCCTAGGCCTAAAGCTATCCCTAACCCTTGAGGGCTATACCCACTAAAGCCCCATACCCACTAGGACACTATTACACAATCGGCTTCAAGGGTAGAATCGGCAGATTTTTTTCTATTAAAACACACACATTTTACTATGGTATACCTACAGGCGACCATAGGAATTTTAGCAGCGACAGTAACCCACTAAGCGACTTTAGCAGCGACGGGCGAGAAGCGACTAGGAGAATCGTCTGTAAAGTCGCCGTGCAACTCAGGATCGGCGGGCAATTCCTCGTGGGTATAGTGCAATTTCTGGATGACGGGCGACGTGGCACAGGATTGCCCATAAAATCGTCAATAAAATATCGAACTTGCTTAATATTACAATAGCCCAGCAACTCCAAAGATGATTCTTCCAGTCGCCCGTCACCCGTCAACAGTAAAGTCGCCTAGTGGGTATTGGGTTTTAAGCCTATATTCCACAAGCTGAATTTAGAAGCCAAATGGGAAATAAAGATGAATTGTTGCCATCGTTACATGTTATATATCATTAGGAAATTTTTATGTTGCACTTTCTTGTGTAGGATGTTTGGTTCCATGCAAGGTTTTTGTGAAAAATGACAAATATAAAGTTGGCAGCATAAAACAGGCAAGTGTGAAATGTAAGATTATGGATTATTTTTCAAACTTTAAGCAATTAAAATGAATAGGATCCACCGGGAGGCTCGCACTTTTTTAATGTCATTTATTAGAAATGAAAAAAAAAAGCTTTCAGGTCTGTTGAATTGAGTCTGTTTATTCATGAAACAAGGGAGAATGTCTGGAGAAAGCCTCGAAGATCATATAACGGCAAACAGAAGGTTGAATAATTCAGCCTTTGGCGACAGTATCTATGCCTAGTGATCAAATATATGCAAACCAAAACATACGACCCACCCACATTAATTTTACCGAAGCCCGGGTTCAGTTACTTTCCATTCTGCAGAGACAATAAATGGGAAGGACGGGCCTTTGATAAAGTAATCTGTCCACAATACAGGGACAAAGTAAGGCAAGCCGCATACAGTAGTATTGAATGCACCTCGCCCCCTTTTGAGATATCTTTCCCATATGCATTACCTTAAACCGATTTGCACCCTGGCGATTTTTATTGTTTACCTCCAGAAATGTGGCGAGGAATTGATATGCATGCTATGATTTATTATTGGAAAAAAACTTAAAAACCTTTCTAATTATATATCGACGAACGGGTTCATATTTATTCAACCTTTACCTTCCACTTCAAAATATAGATCGGGATGTGGAACATGGCTTTAAGACCACTCTGCCCATCAATCTGAGTGTGGACGTCTGCAGTATACTGTATTAATAGTGTTGTTAATATCTCCATGCACATTTCATACAAGGTATTTTCGAGAAGGTTGAGGTCGTGACCATACGTGTTGGTAACGAATTTGATTTACAGAAGGTATCACATCCATCCAATAAACGTTCCCTTTATCAAATGGTGAGGCATGATTTATTATTTCATATATAAGTGTTTAAACATGATCTATTGGCCTAGGACACGTCACGTTCTTTAGCCAATCAGAGCTCATTATTTTGCTTAAAGCTTCTTCTTCTACTGGAAGAGCAGCAGTGAGATAGAGGTACCCTACTAAATGGAACAGCTATAACTGGATGTGTTTTAGAGAGATAAAAAATTACCTACACACATACAAATACATTGAAATGATTGAATTGTCTGTCAGCAATATATTGATGTTTTCTATTTCTTGCCAAGAAGATAGGCTGTATCCCAGCTTGGGACCTCCCAACACTTTAAAGGAAACCCTGCACATAAGCACAGCACAGTTATTTTCAATGAAATAAGTGAATCATGTGCTCCACATTGGAGACTTTTAATTTGAGAAAAAAATCTTTTAAATAAATCCAATTTTCGACACAATTAGGGGACATTGAAAAACTTGCATTTTCAGTGATTTTTTAAGGGAAATGCCCAAAATTGTGACCTCACACGGTGAGTAACTGTAGAATCCCTTGTTTCTATCAAAGGGAATCCCCGACTCTCAAAAGTATATAGAAAGGAAATTTAATTTTAGCATAGTATATTTTTATTTAGGCCCACACATGCCATTATTAATTCTATTTTTTACTACCCTAAATGAAATCAATAACCGGGGATTCCCAAGTTATTATGAAAGGGAATTCCCATTATTATGACATAGGAAGGACAGTGATGTTAGCCCAGATTCATGGGAATTCCCAAATTTAGTTTTATTTCCTGAATAGTTTTCTAATAATGTTGATATTTTGCATTATTTTCACTTATGACATTTTCAGAACATATAACTGAAATGAAAATCACAAAAATTGGAGACATGGAAATTTATGTGCAAGGAACCCTTTAATGAGCCTCAGGACGTCACCCCCGGACACTCTGCCCCTGGACAACACAACTCCTATTCCCCAGCAAACACACAACGTTCAGACAACGTTGAGCAACATTACCTTTAAACAGCGTTAAAAGAAAAAACGTTGCAACAATGTTGCTACAACCAAATATACAACATTGTCTTGCAACGTACAGCATTTCAAAATTACGTTGACAATGTCAATATCTTGATAAATTTCACAGTGTTGTGACAATGTCACTTTTACATAATAGTCATGATGTTGCAAGACTACTTATAAACAATGTTCAGACGGCACTAATGTTTGAAATTAACAAATTTCAAATATGTTTTTTTAGATTAAGTCATTTAAGACAAGATTTTGATATTTGTTTTAAACCAGAATGTACAAATGAAGTGTGCTGAATGAAGGGATATTGTTTATGGTTTTAATGTTTTGATATTTCTTTTTAAAAATAAGGACATTGACACGAAAGCTCAAGTAAAACACCTTGCACTTGATGAACATGCTATAGCCTATTCAACCTTGAGAATCTCAAATTGTAGATCCTACCCAAAACAAAACAGCAATATCCATACAATATGCTGCCTGCTACATTTCATCGGTCATCAAACAATATCACTTATTCATAAATACAAACAGAAACAAACAAGTGTCGACTTAACTTTCCTTTTTCTTTATTTCACATGAAATTAATTCTAAAGACCATACATTTCTGTCTATGTACATGAGTATTCCTTCCTACCATCATTTATTAAGTTTCTGTTAATTACATACGCAGATACTTGCCAGTCTTTCCCTGCCCATCTGTCTTAACCACGTGCATGAAACTTCAGCAGCTATATGCATCCAATTCTCCCTACCACGGATAGCTGATTTACATTATTTAAGGACCTGCAGGCTAATTTGGGCTAATTTTGTCAAATAAAAGCACTAGAAAAAACTATAGAAAATAAACGAAAAATTGCTATTTATCCATCTATAATAGATTAATTTTCAAACAACTCAGGCAATATAAAAGTATATGGATACTTATTTAAAAAATAATGATGACAAGTTTTATTCAATATTAATCGCCAAATTATTGCACAATTCGTGAAAATTTCTATGCTAAAACCTTGAGTTTTGTCGATATATTACCCAGCATGCATCCTGTTTTAGGCTAACCTGAGGTAGAATTCAAGAAACCGGCTATCTGTGGTTGGGAGAATTGTCCTGGAGTCCTGACCCCCCAACCTTACCATTCTTATACAAGACATTGTAAACCTTTTTATTTTTTATCATTTCCCATATTACTTTATCTTAGAACCCCCCTACCCTTAAACAGTCATATTTAACTTTATTTTTTATATAATTTATTATTTCTTATATAATCATGTATTATGTAGTCTAGCTTCCGAGCAGGCAGAAGAAGACCAGGTAAAGGTGCAGCATCAGCAGGTAGATGGAGAACATCGCCTTGATTCGGGGCGCTGACCGCAGGGACCTGCAAAAACAAAGCATTGGGAATGCAATGGTAGCTTGTCATACCTACAAAGCTTAAGGAATGTAATACAATATATCACATAACCCTTATCAGACCTCCAATGCATATTTGGTACATCTTTGTACCATAACTGGTTGTCTTCATCCTACTTTCAATTTCTAATGAATTCTTATAATTTTATATTTGAGGCCCCTTTTGGCATTGCATTTTGCTAGAATTAGAGTATGCCACAGGTTGTGGTTGCTAATCTATCTCACCGTGCACCTTAAATGCTTCACCCCCGCCCCTCGATCTAATAAGGCGACCACCTCACGATTGACCTCTTTTAGTTGGTTGGTTGGTTGGTTATTGGGGTTTTACACCGTATCAACATCTATGGTCATATCACGGTGAGAACAAGGTTTTGACAATTCTGTCTGTTTGATGATCGTATGTATGAGAAGGTAGAGACCGTACCCCTACACTTTTACCGAGGTAGGTGTTCTTTAATGTGCAGGGTCCCATAGGCAGGGCCCTACACACAACAACCGGTGGTCCTCTAGGGACCTTTGATAACCCAGTTGTTGTCACTGGGAGAAACACAGAGGGGTATAGCAGCCCAGCCTGTCCCAGGATCGAACCCAGGACCTCCCACACTCCAGGCGAACGCTCTAGCCACTTCACCACCCCGTGCTCCTACCTCTTTTAGTTCAGACCCCTGGGACATATATATTCTCAGACTCAGTAATCTAGGCACTCACTGTAGGTGGCGCTGCAGTAGGGCAGGATCTTTGGTGGACACAACTCCATAGGTACAATGGTAAAGAATCTCATTTTGTACACCTTGAAAAACTCTAGAGATGCCAGCACCTATTTTTTAACATGAATTCTTTATTTTTTATTCGAGGATATCTTATGAAATTGTTGAAGTTTCATGAAATTTTAAAATGCATAGTTTCAATGCATAAATTATTGTTTAAGGGGCCCTTCATCAAGTATGTATGCATCAAGGGTGGAGGGGGTTAGGAATTTTTTTTTTAATGTGTGTACGTTCTAGTACAAATCCGATGCGTACTTATGGGTAGGGGGTTCTTAGATTCTTTTAGAGGAAGGTTCCTAAGAGCCCCAAACCTCACCATTCCCTGACCCATGCGTTATATGTAGTAACTATAGAATTACTTGGTGATATGAAAGCAAAGAACAGTAACAGTTAAAACTTTCAAGTGCCCATTTTAACATAGGCTACATGGGAAACCCCTGTCCATATATCCCACTTTGAAACCTCTGTCCGTGCATCCCATGACAGGACCACTTCATTAGAATCAATGAGGTCAGTAAAACAATACCGAGCCCTGTGGGTGTGGACAAAGATATTATAACTTCACTAAGATAAGCTCCAATGTCCAATGTCACCTACATGACTTTTGTGTCATCGACTATCGTGGCAGCCACTAAACACCCCATACCCACTAGGTGATTTTACCATCACTGGACGATGGGCAACTGTTAGTCGGCTGTCGTCTTTGCCGGGCGATTGTCATATCAAGTATTTTTATATATTTTACAACCGATCCCAACGCCCAACACCCATTGTTTGTTGCCCATTTCCCAGAATCCGAACCAGACCCACCCTCGCTAACATCGTTGGTGTGGCTGTGAGGGTGTAAGGTGGTGATAAGGTTGTCAGTGTGAACCACCCTCTCCCCACAGACCTAAACACAGGCTCTGTAACCCCCACAGACTCATCACTCTCCTAGCAGGGGACCACCGCCCTGTGGGTGGAAACAGGTCAGTTAACATCAGGGGGGAGAGTGAACAAAGCCCTGACTTGCTGTCACCCCTCTGTCTTATACACTTATTTGACAATTGTGAGGTCTCATTCAGGGTAGGTACAAACAGGATTATTTTTTAATGTGGATTAACAAAAATGGGGTTTGTTTACATACAAATGGAAAAATTACCATCTCTTATGTAATTCTGCTTCGGTTTGAGCTAGTTTTCATAGCTAACACTTTACCACTGACCTTATTTAGACTCACTTACCATATTCTTTTCTGAGTGTTGAAAATTTTGTCAATGTTGTTGGTTTTGGTTAGACAGCAGAGTTTAAACTAGTAACCAGTAATAGTAATAAATGGTTTTGATAATCATAGGTAACTATTGTATATTTAATTGAATTTCCAGGAAATTTCACAGCTATATTTAAACTTGTGGTCTTTTAACCTCTATTCCATTAGACCTCCTTCACTTCCCTGTATATCATATTCCATACTTACAACACGGCCGCAACCCGTTCCGGGAGCCATATCGGGAGGCTTCCGTTACGTCTCCGATCTGAAATGCAAATGACATCACGGCATGTGTTATTAAGTCGAGAGCATCAACCAAGCCATGAACCCCCCACAGCCTGCAGCATATTGATATGTAAAGTTATCCGTGGCCCATCATGGGGCCTGTGTTAAGCATGGCTGATGAGGCGTGGACGCTCATCGCGAACGCTCATCAGGCTCTTTTGAATGTGCATAATGCAGGGCAGCTCGGATACAAACTGTGTATGATGCAGCTTAGAGTTATAGAGAGGCTGTTTGAAAGGTGTATAGTGGAGGCATATGGCAGACTTTCAAAGAGCAAGCCAAGGATGTTTGCTGGTTCCTCATAGGCCAAATTCAATCTTACGTTTGGGGGAGCATTTGCGCTATGTTTTGTGGCCAATGGATTGAGTTGCATTTCAATATGCATGCCAGTATCTGCCGGTGAAAAATCCGTAGAAAAATCGTAGATACTTTTTTTGGGTTGGTCATTATGCTGACCCAATCAAGGGTCAATAGGAGCAATTTTATATTATTCCATGTTGAAATGTCAATTCCACTTGCTTTCGGGATAAATTCTGTAAGTAAACTACACAATGCAAGTAAATCATCGCAAGGTGGAATAAGTACCAATTATACATCACCAGTTGCGATAGGATATCGGCAGAATACCACAAGGAGTACATTACACACTGGAATATAGTCTGTTTAGGGGATCAATTCTACTAATCAGAGAATCCAGCTATTTATTATTTAGCCTAAGCAATATATAGGCCTATCTGGCATCTAAGAAAATTCGAAATACCAATTTACAACCAATACAACTAAGGCCCTGTGAATAAAACATGTAAAGAAGCAGGCATACTGGTGGAACCTGCCTAGCTGGTATACAATGCCTGTTGCTAAGTAAGTCGGGGAATGTCCATCAAGGAAGCTGGTTCCTGACGTGGTTTAGACAGGCTGTAAGAGTCCATTAGGCCACCCGCCAGATACCAGCCTCATTAGCCACTTCCGGTTGGCAGGGACCGGAAGTAGTTTGGTGACGCTGATTACTGGTGTGAGCGGGGGGTTGTTTATAGATGAGGCCGGGAACAGACTCTGGTAGAAACTTGTCGACACATTCTGGGGTCAAACTCCTTTCTCGCTTCAGATTCCCGTGTAATCATCGCTCCGACTATAGCACTATGGGAACTGCCGGGACTACTTTTCGCTGGGACTTGTTACCTGCCTGACTTGGCACTTTCTATAAGAACTACTTTTTCGCGGAGGACCACGTGCGTGATGCGGTTGCGTAGTACTACAATAAAATTGCTTCACGAAAAAAGGCTATAGTCGGAGCGAGTATTACATGTGGAATCCGACGCG
Source organism: Lepidonotus clava (assembly GCA_936440205.1). Taxonomy (NCBI): domain Eukaryota; kingdom Metazoa; phylum Annelida; class Polychaeta; order Phyllodocida; family Polynoidae; genus Lepidonotus; species Lepidonotus clava. Next base: position 4,719,640 of record OW387136.1, on the reverse strand, counting down.
ACTAAGGAGTATGATTCTGGGGTTTATAATTATATAGATACAACAAAATTAATGGTTTTAACACAAGGAATGACAACTATACTTAAAGCATTTGCAATTATTATTTGAGGAATAATCATTGGCGTACCAGGAGGATGGGGTCAAGGGGGTCTGGAACCCCCTCAGATTTCTTTTAGTGAAAGAATAAATATTGGAAATTGTTATCAAAATAACTGGTCAGAACCCCTCAGTTTTGCGTGGAGCCCCGCTCAAATTTTAGGGCTGGCCCCTGGTAATTGATGATACCAAAAAATGTCATTGATATCTTCAATATAGCATTGAAATATTATCGTAATGCCCCAGCGATAAGTTTGTAGTATTGTTAAAGATTTATAGATAGGGTTTGGACTGCCAAAATCATTTGGGAAATTTCCTTGAAAACACAAAAAAGTTATGTAACATTTCTTAAAAGATAAATGCTGAAAATGAAACGTTTCTGATGCTTTATCCTGCTTCATGAATCTATAGTGACATGGGTTTAAGTCACAGCATAAACTGAAGAGAGTATGGACAGTCTGTGAGGACTTCAACTGAACCAAATGAACCATCACTTTACAGTATTCTGGAGGAAATAATAAGTAGATACTGACCGGGGCATGGTCCCGCGCGCCGTGTTCTGTCGAGGGGTTTGGTTTGCTCATGGTCCGCTAGAGGGCCATCAGACCCTCTAGCGGACCATGAGCAAACCAAACCCCGAGACGAAATACGGCAAGTGGGACCATGACCAAGGTCAGTATCGTATTTATTTCACCCCCTCATCATTAGTGTGCGAGTTGTTCACATTTGTTTAAGTTCTGTTTACCTGGCCCTGCTGCGACCTGGATCGCCCTGGCGTGACGTCACACCAGGGCTATACAGACCCTGTATTGCCCGGGCCAGCGTGTAGGTGTCCGTGCGTGTTAAAAGATAGGCGACTTTGTATCGGGGGTGAAATAACACTTTATTACGCATGATACATGGAAACATGGCTAAGGAAAGTTGAAATTGCTACGGTGGTGTTCGTGTTTTCTATAGTCTACATTAAAAAAACAGCCTCATTACGATCTTTCATTTTATTGTTCGAAATTAATTATGAGAAAATTAATACTTACGGACTGTGCCCTGAACCCCGATTCGTTGTTTGTCTGCGCCTGTGGTGCCACACTGCAATACAGAAATGTGTATTAGCAATAAAAGAAAATGAAAGAAAAGCAATTGACTTCTCTATGAATCAAGGAACGGTAGATATTCATCTTGGCACTTTGCACTTATTCTAGATAGAATAAAATTTAGTCTAGTAAACATATGACTTTGTTTATGATACCCTTGGTCTTCAGACTTCCATGATGAGTCCCTTGCCTTTAATCTGAATGACCTTTGCATTTATCAAGCAGACATGAACACAGATGTGGCTGAGACCGCGAACATAGTATCCACCTTAGGTTTATCCAACATGATCCCCCCTAGATCTACCCCCTGGGTGCCTATATACATATTGAATATAAGCTTTCCGTGTTAGTGAGAATTTCCGCTGGTTACCTGTGTACATTGGTGTGACGATACCAGTGGCTGCTTCTCGTCATGTGGCGCCTCCTCCAGAGAAATGGACGAACTAAAACTGGAAGGAACAGAAGGCTGATGTCATACCGAGTCATGGGTTGCAAGATAACGGACCACATGGTAGTAGTATAGGCAAATGGGAAACAGCAACAGGTTTGTGATTTTTCAACGGTTTGTATTTCAAAGAAGAGGATCAGCGAGCCAAGTGCCTATTTTGCCTAATGCTGTAGCCAGTAAGTGGCTCATAGAGGTTATAACTAACATCTCGCCACAGACTGCTGCAGCATCTCAGGTTCGTAGTCTTTGAATTTTGAGTAGACCCCCTTACCCACTAAGCAACTACACACAGTTGGGCAACAGATCGGCACTAAAATCGCCTATTCTACCCTAGAATTAGCCGCTTTTAGTATCAATTCAGATTAAATATGGACATTTCAATATACTATGGTAACATACAATCATAAGAATCAGCCAATTTTAGCACCCATCCCTTGCCCAACCGTGTAAAAGTTGCTTAGTAGAAAATGGGGCTTTAGGCATCTCTCAATAGGACATATGAAGTAAACATCGACCAAAGGGGCCCAGATATGAGCTCGAGGATAATACATATCAGGGGCGGATCCAGGGGGGGGGGGGCGGACGGGCCTTGGCCCTCCCTCCCCCCTCCCCTGTTAAATCATGTTTGATGGGGGGCCCACCCCCCCGTACATTCATGTTTTTGGGCCCCCCCCCCCCTCTACAAATTCCTGGGTCCGCCCCTGCATATCCCCCGTTTTACCCATATGAAATAATTGCAGTAGTCCCTCACCTGCCGGTCTGGGAGGTGGGTGGCGGCAGGTTACTTAGTAAGTCAGCAGGTGGCGCCACGTCCGCCGAGAGGGCCCGGGGGATGTCTAACTGTTCCTGTAGGGGAAGAAATACACCCATCATGTTAGAAGCATTCATATTCAGGCGCGTATTTAGGGGAAGGGCGTACAGGGCTTACTTTTCTGATGCACGTCCCACTTTTCTGAATCAAATATCAATTTTTGAATGTAAAATTCCTTGGCCTGGAGGGCCCGGGCAAATATTTTGCTATAGCATGCCCCCTTCCCTCCCCCCTCTTTTTTTTTTCAAATTCCTGGATCTGCCCATGATTTTATTTCGTTTCCTTTTAGATATTTATTTAGGTGAAATGAAGTACTTGCACTCAAATTGCAAAGGAGTTCATTATGCTCATTCTCAGCGCATTTCCCCCATTTTCTTAAAGTTTGGGGTCCACCAAAAGAGGAGGTAGGGGGTAAGGACCCCCTGGCCCCACTGGACCTCCCGCTTGGATCTGCCCCCTGGTATTAGTGTTTCACTGGCACTCTGCATGCGCAGCTGGCCGTGACTTTGAAGTTATAGTTTTGTAATGTGAATATATATGTGCATCTAAGTCAGACTAAAATGATTAACTACGATGAGTTTCATGCAGGCCATAAAAGCAATATCAGAAGCCTTTTGCATAGTGTAAGCCAACTCCTGTGCCCACCTGTATTTGGTATAGATAAAATGTGAAATACCATAGAGTATATTGAGTAAAAGATAGACAGGATGGTAATGACGCTTCTGTTTGGAGGAAAATACCGAAGAACTGGTAAGTTGTACCTTTTACATGATACTGATATTAAAGTGTAAATGTTATGTATGTCTATGGTTTTGTTTCAGATATATTTCAGCATTTTGGAATATCTCAGAGAATATTGATGTGATATCTGATTGGGTCTAGCGCAGTACAACCACCTGGCGGAGGTTTATGGCGTAACCTCAATTATTCTCCTTCCGCAGCGCCCCCTAGATTACGTAAACTTATCATCACATTTCCACATACACAATAGACTAAAGACGTATTAAATGTTAGTCCCAGCTATATGCCATTGTTCTACATGAATAACATTGAGAGTATATGCAACTGAAATAACTTGGACAAAATCCCTTTCTCTTTGCAGTGGCAGTGACCTATGTACGCGCTTGTAAATTTGCCATTATTTGATAATTATAGGCAATTTCTATTTTTTCAACAAAAAGTCCTTAAAATGTTAGGGTCGGGCATTAAAAAAAAAAAGGTAGGTCGGAACGCAAATATTTCTTTCTATGCCTTACACATTTGCATATATATTTTATAATACTAACATTGTTCATTACCGGCGCAGAGCTGGACAACAATATTAAGTCAGCATACTATTTATATAGTCAATAATACTAACATTGCTCATTACCAGCACAGAGCTGGACGACCATATTTGGTCAGCATACTATTTACATATTCAATAATACTAACATTGTTCATTACCGGCGCAGAACTGGATGACTATATTTGGTCAGTGTACTATTTATGTATCTAATAATACTAACATTGTTCATTACCGGCGCAGAGCTGGACGACCATATTTGGTCAGTATACTATTTATGTATTTAATAATACTAACATTGTTCATTACCGGCACAGAGCTGGACAACTATATTTGGTTGGCGTACTGTATATTCAATAATACTAACATTGTTCATTAGCAGCACAGAGCTGGACGACTGTATTTGGTCAGTGTACTATTTACATATTCAATAATACTAACATTGTTCATTACCGGTGCAGAGCTGGACGACTGTATTTGGTCAGCGTACTATTTACATATTCAATAATACTAACATTGTTCATTACCGGCGCAGAGCTGGAAGATTGTATTTGGTTGGTGTGCTATATCTTCAATAATACTAACATTGTCCATTACCGGCGCAGAGCTGGACGACCATATTTGGTTGGTGTACTATATATTCAATAATACTAACACTGTCCATTACCGGCGCAGAGCTGGACGACCATATTTGGTTGGTGTACTATATATTCAATAATACTAACATTGTTCATTACCGGCGCAGAGCTGGACGACTGTATTTGGTTGGTGTACTGTTGGTAGAGGGCGGCGTACTGTTGTTCAAAGGCCTGGAGTTTCCACGTTAAGGCGGAGACCTGCTCCTGGGCCGCCACCCGCTGCTCCTCCAGTGAGTTGTACCGGCCTGCGGGAGGGGAAACAAACCATTTTAGGTATATCTATACAAGTGGCTTCACCAGGCAAAAAGAAGACTGTCAGGGACATCATTACACCATTCAGCCTTACACAATTATGAGACTTTAACACAGTCGGCCAATGAGTCGGCCCCAATTATCCCCTGTTAGTATACCATAATAGAAGTGTGTGTTTGAGATAAATCAGTGCTAAAACCAGCCAATTATTTGGGTAGAATCGGCCGATTTTTGCCCCGATCAGTCGACCAACTTTGTCAAAATCGCCCAGTTGGAATGGGGCTTTTCACTCACCCAAAGTAGTCTGTGTTTCTTCCTGCAGGGCCCCACACTTTACGTCCAGGTCTGCCCTCTCCTTCAGTAGTTCCCCCAACTTCTGTTAGAGTAATTACACTATTACACTCACCCAAAGTAGTCTGTGTTTCTTCCTGCAGGGCCCCACACTTTACGTCCAGGTCTTTCCTCTCCTTCAGTAGTTCCCCCAACTTCTGTTTCATCTCCCGCTGTTCCAACTTCATGGCCGACATCTCCTTTCGGGTCTCAGCCAGTTTACGCTTCGCCTCAGTCGAAGCCTAAAAGAAACAATTTCACATTATCGAGACAAACTAAAAACTTGAAAACAGCCCTATTTGCTTTTAATAGATTGATCACTTCCTGATAAAGTTGATATACTAATATCATATATAGACTATTCTTCCATTAGTTGTTATTGGATTGATTCTCCCTACCACAGATAGCTGATTTACAGTATTTTAAGCTCCTGCAGGTTAATTTGGACTAATTTTGTCAACAAAAGCACAGCAAAAGCTATAGAAAAAAACAAATTATTGTTTTATATCCATAGATAATTATGATGAATGAATTTTCAAACGACTTAGAAAATATGTGTAAACAAATTAATAAATAATGATTATTATTATTTCCCCATGTTTAATAACAAATAATGATAGGATTAATGAAAATGTCTATGTAAAAGCCTTGTGACTTGTCGACATATTACCCAGCATGCATCCTGATCTAGGCTAACCTGCAGGTAAATCTCAGGATTTTGGCTATCCGTGGTAGGGAGGATTGTAGCCGGATTACACTTTTGTTCAATTAGTTTTTTTCATATTATCCCTCTTAGATTGCATGGGACAGATGCTGGGATAGGAAGCCAACCATATTTGAAATATCTTTGTCACACAGCATTTTGCTTTGATATCATTTTTCTAATAAGGTATGAAATATAACATCAACCAAGCCATCATGACAAGGCAGATAAGTAGATAAAAATAAATACACAACAACTTAAAGGGAGCCAAAAGCAATATTGGGTCAAAATTCTGCAGATTCTGTTAACTATTGAAATAGCTTCTATGGCTATACCCTAGGCCTGTGGTAAAATATGAACTGTAAAAACAGACTTAAACTACACCAAAACACACAAAACCTTGTCCCTGGTCAATTTTGGTGACCCACCAAAATTGGTTTGTTTACAAACATTGCTGTCTTCAGGCATAAATAGCATGAGTTTTATGGAATTCATGTAAAGTTAAAGTTAGTTATCATGATTTATACTGCACCAATGGCTAAGGTTAGACTCTTAGAACATCTTTTCATAGTTATTTGAGTTTGTAAGATTTTGTCATATTTTGACATGACATTGGTTTTGGCTCCCTTTAAGAACAGAAGTACATTGTAAACAGTAGGAGACTCCCTGACCTTCCTTGGCTGCTCCTCCTCCAGCTCCTTGTAGCTACTCTTGAGGTCCGCGAGCTCCTTCTTGGCCACGCGCATGCGCTGGTCCTTGTCCTGAACACTGCGGGTCAACATGTTCAGCTTACTGGTGGCGTGGCCCTTCTCCTCTGTCAACTGGGATACCTGGAGAGGACATTTAGATATTTACTAAAAGTATATACAACTTCATACACGTTCAGCTTACTGGTGGCATGAATCTTCTCTTCTCTTAACTGGGATACCTGGAAAGGACATTTAGAGTGAGAAATAATTATTAAAAGTATTTAAAATTTTATACATGTTCAGCTTACTGGTGGCGTGGCCCTTCTCTTCTGTCAGCTGGGATACCTGAAGAGAACATTTAGAGTGAGGAACATTTACTAAAAGTATATACAACTTTATACAAGTTCAGCTTACTGGTGGCATGGCCCTTCTCTTCTGTTGGCTGGGATACCTGCAAAGGACATTTAGAGTGAGGCATATTTACTACAAGAGAATACATAAATTGTTTTCAGTCCTTTGGACTGAAGAAAAATGCTTTGGTGGAAAAAAGTAATCATCTATACTGATCAATGGCTTGTGGCACAGAGGCACAGAGGCCCATTCCACAATGAATTTTTATAACAACAATTACATTTGTAACAACAAAAGCACTCCTTCTCAACTTTGATTTTTGTTAGACCATGTTTTGCCCAATGAAAAACGCCTATTTAGAATGCTGTAAATGAGCTGTAATCTTAACAGTGTTTAGACATACAGTGTCTGTACAGTATTAAGACCCATAGTATCCCTTTACATATAAATCTATAGAATTCAATTCGTTCAGGTAGAAAAAAAGATGTGGGGATTTCGTAACAAAGATATTGTAACACCTTAAACTGCCGTACATCATAATTATTATTCATATATAGGTATGTGTGACATGCCTAATTGACCTACCTTCATAGAAAGCTCATTTATTTTAGTCTCCTTCTGATGTAGCGCTGTGACTGCCTCCTGTAAGGCATCCTGCATTCGGACGACGTACTCGAGCATACCGCTCTGGTCATCAGAGGGTGTGACAGTGTAGGGCCCTATCTGGTACTGTCCTGAGGGCAGGGCCCCCCCGAAGGACCCCCCTGCAGCCTCCAGCAGGGCCTGCAGGGCCTCCCCCTCCTGGTGCGTGATCAGGCCTGATGTCGCGAACTGCTCATCGCTCTCCGCCATCATCATCTTTACGACAGTCTACAATGAAATGTTGTGTTTTTGTAATAATAAGTTAAAATGGTCTGAATTAATTCAAATATAGAAATAGACCTTGTGCACACTTAAGTCTATATCCACTCTACGGATTTTGCTTGCAGTACCATGAAAAGACGTGAGCAAACTGCCGCAAGGTGGAATATAGGTACTACAAGGTGGAATGATAGGTACTTGCGGTACTTGCTTATGCTACTTGCTTGTGCTACTTGCTATTCTATTTTGGCTTTCTATGGATGACGTCAGGACTATTGTAAAATCTTGAGTTTGTGAATTCTAAATAATAGAAATGGGTAATTAATATTCAATAGTATTATTTTGAGATGACTTAAGCATTATATGTTTTTTGAATAACTAAGAACACTTCTCCTAGATTGATCACTAATATGGCGTCCAGTACCTTAATTGTAACGTCATCTGCACAATGTCTATGTCTATACTATTGTATAAGTATTATAGTTTTAATAAGCCCATCCCACATTATTCCTTATCTCGTAGAGTTGGAGTTACTGAAATAAGTAACAACTAAGCATTTTAAGAGACTATTTCAGGCACCCTGCCGTCCATCCCCCACCTACCCCCTTCTGTCAGCCTGCCCCTCCCCCATCTCCTGCTGCTGGTTTATTCATCCTGCAGGCAACAGGTCGATCACAGATCGATACGCACTGCTCCGGGCACGGCAACCGACGTCTGGGGTCTGCCGGGGTTATTCAAGGTAAAGAGAAACTCATTGGGATATAGGCCTGCTTATAATAATGTACAGTGGACCAGCAGTGTTATCCTGACATCTGCAGCCCTTGATTGTATCCCCCACCTTGTCCCCCTAAGTTTAACAGTTGCAAATAAAATCCCAAAGATGAAGTAAGAAAACAATAACACTTTCTCGCATACATGTCTATGCATTATATACTGTAGTCTCTAAATGTGTCTGTGCACATGCAAAACCTAGGTTAAGCCTACAATTATCTGGAGCATTCCTTGGACTATTCATAGAGATACAAATGTCTATGGACTACTCTAGCTATATCTAACTTCTAAATATAGCACCGTATAGAACTCACTGATCTTCAGTGATGTGATCTAACAGATTGTGGAATATCCCTAGATGGTTATCCCTTTTGTATCAGTGATTGAGTAATGTATATGTAATCTAGTCGATAATACAGTGTGTATGCACATGCATAGGCCATAGAGATATCATGTAGTCAATGCATAGGCCTTAAAACAAGCCACAGATCATTCAGCTCATAGCACACCGACCTACCTTTATTTATCGGCGTAACAACCTCTATGACTGCCTCTACTACTCTCCGCTATAATCAGTATGGCAATGATTCTCCTGATTGTCTGTAATTTCCCGGCTCTTCAACTATTACTTCTCACCATATAGGCCAAATATGCACGTGAGTAGGCCTACAGTACTAGTAGTAGGCCTATAATCCCGCCCCGTGACGCTGACTCAGGCCTCTGTTTACGTATACCTCTACTTCTTTAGGCTCAGGTTAGCCGAGGTCTAGGCGCGTGTCTGGACAGCCCACACTTTAGTCCTTTCATGACCTAGGTACCTCTTGCATAATACTATGAACAACTAGCGGTCATGGACGTAACTACAGTCTACCCACACCGCTGAATGCTCCACCGCGAGTTGAGGCTCGATGAAGGCCTAGGCAAGCTTAAACTGCTACTACTAAAAGTCTCGGCCTAAACTAGGCGGTGTGAATAATACAAACAGTGATTGGTAGGCTGGGTAGGCCGGTAGTAGGCGCTGGTCACACCAGGGGGCGTGCGGGTCGACACGGGCAATGCATTCACCGGGAAGACAGGAACTTTCAAATCGGAGATTCAAGATTTTAGACCTAAGATAGTTTATTGACTAGCGTGTGAATTGGTTGAAATTCATATCATCACAAGTTTTTCTACCTATCATATGCATTATTTACTAGTAAAACACATATTTTTGCAATTTTCTTTTTCTTTCTTTCTTTCTTTCTTTCTTTCTTTCTTTCTTTCTTTCTTTCTTTCTTTCTTTTTGTTGTTGTTGTTGTTGTTGTTGCTGCTGTTGCTGTTGTTTCCTTTTATGTTGAGAGATTTAACGCTTAGGAATAACATTCAGATTTAAACATATGAGAATTACACATGGCGCAGATTACTTCTTTAAAAAGCTAGGTTGTGTGAATAATACATAAACAGTGTTTGGTAGGCTGGGTAGGCCGGTAGTAGGCGCTGGTCACACCAGGGGGCGTGGTGGTCGACACGGGCTATGCATATACAGAGGGAAGTCAGGAACTTTTAAAATCTGAGATTCAATGGTTTTTTTTTTTTAACAGCTTTTATTTATCTTGGTGATGAGTTGGATTTCTCCAGTCTTCCCCCATCCTCCACCCACAACTTAAACTTTTATAGTCCGTGGAGTTCTATGTCCTTTTCAATATAGTTTATAGATTTGAGATTGTTTATTGACTTGTGTATAGATATAAATTCATATCACCACGTGTACAGGTTGTTGGTCCGACCATATAGCGATAAATGAATTATGAACGTCTATGGTCCAACAAGAGATAACCTGAGATGGTTGGTGGAAATGATCTTACTTTTACTCTATTTTAATTCATAATGCTATGTGATTGGTTGTTTAAATTCAACCAGATTTGATATTTTTTGTACATCATCTGATAGAGTATTGCATCAGGTAACTCCCTGATAAAATACACATTTTTCAAAGTGTTCACATTTGAGAAACAAATATTGCGTAAAAAGCTTAAGTTTAGTGAAAGAACATTCAAAATATTGTTAACAATAGAATGGTCCTATAATCAGGTTAGAAGATATTTTGTCTATAAGCTAAACCTGGGTATATATACATCCATACATAAACCTGGATATTAAGCATGTCGGTGACTGTCTGAACGAAGTACACGTATTTAACAATGGATGTTTCACATTGGTTGCCCATTTTCTTCCTAATCCAAATTGATATCGTTTTCTAAAACTATTTTGAATTTATTGTACAATCTTCAAAAACGCACGGCTTATGAGAACTCATGGTAAATCTTAGACGAGGTTCAGTCAGGAGTCCGGTCAGTAATGTTAACGTTGCTACTGCCACCTGGTGATTTGATTCGGCACTACACCCTTTCTTTCTCTTTTAATTTGGATTGTATGTTTACCAGTTACATTGTTTCCCCGTAGTATTCCGCTATGCTACATATTACCAACGGTAGCCCAAGGGACCAATGTAGTTTACCAGTTAATTATTGTATCATATCATATGAATATTTGTAACAAACACGCTGTAAAAGACAAGAAGTTCGGGGAAATCCCCTTGATCTCTTCACCAGATATAACAGTAATTAAACAAATTAATTTTCCATAATTATGCGACTGACTATTCTTTGGTACTTCCAGGAATTCTAAAGGTACTGTAAAGCAGCCTCGAAATAAAAATATAAACGATGAGTGAATTTTTGACCCAATTAAAGTGCTAGAGCCCCATGCCAACTAGAGCCATCTGAAGTCGCCTGATTGTGTTTGAGTGGTGGCCTGTAAGTGATCACACGATAATCTAGTTTTTAAAAAACATTCTCCTGATAATCGGTTGATTTATCTGCTGATTCCACCAAGTGGGTATGAAACTGTAGGATGAATAGAATTGGATAGGAGTTCATGACCTTTCGTTATATTTAGCGAATGCTTGATAAATTAGTAAATGGCACTCACCGTTAATTCGAAAGGAATGTTGATACCCAAGTGTTGTATAATCTGTTCAAAACTTTCCAGTTCATAGTGGCAGATTTAGAGGAGGGGGCGGGAGCGCCCCATTCCCCTTTTTTGACGAAATTTAGCTTCCTTTTTTAATGTAAAATTCTGCAAAATAGAGGGTACCCCCCCCCCCCCATATCTATTAGCACGTCCCCACCTTTTCAAAAAGCTGAATCCGCCAATGTTACAAATACATTTCTGATATTTTTCAGTTGAAAAATCCGTTAACATCATAGAAATTACAGGAACAGAATGGTTAGTTATTGGAATTACAGATGACAGCATATGCAACTTTTTTGTTGATATCTTTATTATGATATGATAATCTTTAATGAGATGGAGAACGATCAATTTCAGTGGAATGTCATGCACTCCCTGCCCCATGGGTCTTCACATTCCTCTCAGGCTTCTGTTACCTGGACCGATGCCCTCTAACATTAATTTCTTCTTCTTCTCATCCTTGTATCAGTTATTCACGGCTCTGAACTTCCAGTTACACCTTTCAGTATTAGTATCAGTATAAAAACACCATGGGAATAGGAGACAATCCCTCCTTAATATGATTCAGACAGTAGTTGCCAGTCTTATCCCTATCACCATATAACCGTGTTTGACACTCGCATCTACCTCTCCTGACGTACTTCCCATTATCCCATTTATCAGTCACTTCATTCAGCCTCGTTCTGGCCGACACCGTGTCACCACGCATGCGCAGTGAGCTGGTACCTGGCTTTCCGGTGTAGCAGATACTGTCAGACTGATTCTAAGGCCGAATACCAGCGAAATCCCACGGTGACTCTCTGAGATATTCCTGTTAGCATTTTATTGACCGTCTACCTGCGTTGATAAGGAAGTATTTGAGTCTCGTTTCGAATTCCCGTGGACTTGGATTCACATTAAGCCTGGTCTCCACTTAGCGACTAGATCACTGGAAATTGGCGGCAATTAAATCAGTTAGTTGCCTGGAGACATACTGGTCACTTAGATAGTAGTCCGGTGATTAACTAAACACTGGTGCCATGATGCCTGCTGACTAAATAGTGCTGCAGCAGAAGGCTAAAAAGGGGCTTATTTCTGTGACCACCGATGACCCCAAATTAATAAAGGTTGACATATATCATCGCGTTCGGGAGGTCCTAAGCTTTTCAAAACTGCCTGATGCCAGACCGAACACGAATTACAAACTTCAAGGTCACAGGTCAAAGGTCAAAGGTCACCAAAAATCTGAAAAATAAAGCTTTTATCCTATAGCTTTGCACTCATAATAGATGGAGCTTAGTTATTTGGCAAATATTTAGCCACTTATGGGGCCTAACTGTGATTTTAAAATTGTTGACCTTGCCCAAGGTCAAGGTCATCAAACTCAAGGTCAAAGTTTAAAACGAGCATGAAATGAGGATCTAACCTTTTATCAACATTTATGAATGTTTTGATGTAGCCAATATCAAGCGTTATTATTGAACTGTTTGACAGAGGAGATCATGAGCTTTCTTTTGATACCTCATTTGATATGATGGGGCTAAGGTTTCCATGGTAACAGAGCTATCATTTGTCATAACCAGGTTCGTGGAAAGACATTAAAATAGGTGAAACATACCCAGAAAACCACAATTCTCTTGATAGTAGAGTGGTCATTCTCAAAAAGAGCCTTAATTAAGGAAAATTCTAAACAGAGATATAACAAAGCATGCCATAAATGTTTAAAATTAAAAGGATGATAGTTTGTATTGAAAAAAGCATTATAGTAAATGGCTGGTTTCCATGGCAACTACCAAAGATAAGGTATTCCAAAATCAATAGTTTTTTTGACATATCTTCCTTAATATTCAGGATAGAAGCACAAATGAGACATCAAAATTAAGCATTCCTAGAGTTCTAAGGGATAGTAAGCTGAAATGGGTTGTCTTTGTTACCCGGTTGCCATGGTTACCATAAATATCCTAGAGATTGACCATAATTTCATTTTTCTCTTCTGTTCCTGTCACCATAGCAGCCACAAATACGGGTCTAACATGGCACAACCTATCTATCTCATGAGTACATATATACACGGAATCTTGTTTTTTTGTCCAAACAATAATATGGAATGCAATAAATGAGTGGTTTCCATGGAAACCACTCAAAATTCATGTGGTTTTTTTTCTCCAAATTTAACAGTGTTTGTGAAGTATCTCTCTTAATATACATGATAGAAACACAAATGATACATCAAATTGATGCATTCTGAGAGTTCTATTGGATAAGATACTAACATTGGTTGTTCCTTTTACTTAGTTGCCATGATGACCAAAAACAACTTCAAAATTGACAATTATTTTCCCTCCCTCCTATTTCGGTTACCATAGCATCTATGAAAATGGCTTTTAAGGTATTACAGAGTAAAATCTCTTATCCCAAGTGTACTATAGGTGTACTTGGGTAGTTACCAATTTGTATAGTATGCCACAACCATATAGCATCTGTCGGTAATCTTATGCACATCTTAGGTTGGTTGGTTATTGTTTGCTGTATACCCTGATCAACTACCAGTGTAATATCAAGGGTGATGATGATGATTGAATCTATGAAGAGAGACCATATATACCCTACACCTTTACCAAGGCAGATCTTCTTTGATGTGCCTGGTCCCATAGACAGGGCTAGACACATACATCAGGTGGCCCTAAGACCTCTGATAACCCAATTGTTGTCACTGGGGGACATGCAGAGAGGTGTAGAAGCCTTGGCTAGCCAAACCAAGGATCAAACCCACACATCAGATGGCTGTGCTAACCACTTCATCAATATTTCACTTATATCAGCAATATTTCAGCTATATCAGGATTAACTCATAGTCTTTGGGTTGCAATGTAGTGTTATGGGCCAACCCCAATGCCAAGAACCTAACCCACAACACTGTCCTGCCTCCCTGCATTAGGGGAATCATAGGAACATCATAGGTGCATTATTGTGGCATATTAGGCACATCACTCTAAAGAGTATTTAACATAGAAAATAGGCAAATGTATTGTTTAAAAGCTTATTTAAGTACCTTGCCAATACTCCAAATTAGGTATGAATAATTTTCATTGATAGGAATGGGTCATCTTGGTTTCTCAGTGACAAGAAATTTAAGGAATTTCCTAGGGAAATGCATGGAAATCCTGGGGAAATCTAGCAATACAGGATCTCAATTAGTGGGGTCTAAACGGTTAAGGCACATTTTTTGGTCATCTTTAGGGCATCTAATGAGCATCTTAGGTGTATCTTATGAGTTATCTTAGGTGCATCTAAGGTGCTTAGGTGAATCTCAAGACAGTGTAGGAGGGTTCTTTGAGGGACCATATTACCATAAGATAAGCCTATAATAGGCTTATCTTATGGTAAGTACTTATGGGAAAGAAACAAAAGGAAAACCTAAATTCTAAGCAATTTTGAGGTCACCTTTAGTTTCTATGCCAACTGGGTAATGAAAACAATCACTTTCAGTCTTCAATGCCCTAGAATGTTTAGAGCAGATCAATTTGACGTGTCATTTGTCTTTCTATCTTCTATATTAAGAAAGGTACTGCCCTTATTGGTGAATTTGAGATAACCTGATTTCTTTGTTGGTTTCCATGGAGTATGCAGGACTATCCAATAGAACATTCAAAGTGCATCAATTTGATGTATCATTTGTGTTTCTATCATGTATATTAAGAGAGATGCATCACAAATACTGTTGAATTTGGAAAAAAAACACATGAATTTTGAGTAGTTTACATGGAAACCACTCATTTATTGCATTCCATATGATTGTTCGGACAAAAAACACATGATTCCATGTATATGTACTCATAAGATAGATAGGTTGTGCCTTGTTAGACCCGTATTTGTGGCTGCTATAGTGACAGGAACAGAAGAGAAAATGAAATTATGGTCAATTTCTAGGATATTTTTGGTAACCATGGCAACCCAGTAACCAAGGCAACCCATTTCAGCTTTCTATCCCATAGAACTCTAGGAATGCTTAATTCTGATGTCTCATTTGTGCTTCTATCCTGAATATTAAGGAAGATATGTCAAAAAAACTATTGATTTTGGAATACCTTATCTTTGGTAGTTGCCATGGAAACCAGCCATTTACTATAATGCTTTTTTCAGTACAAACTATCATCCTTTTAATTTTAGACATTTATGGCATGCTTTGTTATATGTGACCCGTTTTGGCGAAGTGAGTCGGATGTCGCACCGGGTCGATTTTTAGAGACCTATCCCATCAGAAAATTCAGATTCTTAGCTTTAAAATGAGTAGTAACAGCCGACATCCGACTCGTTGCGACTTCGGACCCAATTCGCCAAAACAGGTCACATATCTCTGTTTGGATTTTTCCTTAATTAGGGCTCTTTTTGACTCTACTATCAAGAGAATTGTGGTTTTCTGGGTATGTTTCACCTATTTTAATGTCTTTCCACGAACCTGGTTGTGACAAATGATAGCTCTGTTACCATGGAAACCTAAGCCCCATCATATCAAATGAGGTATCAAAAGAAAGCTCATGATCTCCTCTGTCAAACAGTTCAATAATAACGCTTGATATTGGCTACATTAAAACATTCATAAATGTTGATAAAAGGTTAGATCCTCATTTCATGCTCGTTTTAAACTTTGACCTTGAGTTTGATGACCTTGACCTTGGGCAAGGTCAACAATTTTAAAATCACAGTTAGGCCCCATAAGTGGCTAAATATTTGCCAAATAACTAAGCTCCATCTATTATGAGTGCAAAGCTATAGGATAAAAGCTTTATTTTTCAGATTTTTGGTGACCTTTGACCTTTGACCTGTGACCTTGAAGTTTGTAATTCGTGTTCGGTCTGGCATCAGGCAGTTTTGAAAAGCTTAGGACCTCCTGAACGCGATGATATATGTCAACCTTTATTAATTTGGGGTCATCGGTGGTCATGATTTTAGACTGGTTTGCTGCTGCACTAAAACCACTAATGACTCCAGGAAAACTATTGTACATGTTTAATATCTCACCAAGTCGCCTGTGTTAGTGCAGTCAATTGCCAGGCTAGGCAACTAAAGTGTCTTCTAATCATCAGCAGTTTAATGGTGAGAGCATCTCAATGTGGCAATAAATTTTTTCCCACCTTTGACTAACTAGTCAACTAACAACGTATTAAATTTTTAATCGCTGGGTGCCTAAAGTTAGTCGCCGCGGTTTAGTCCCTACATGGGGGCCCACCTTCAAAGAGAAAAGAACCAATCTATTGAAGTCATAAAATTACGTTTTACATACTGTAATTATGCTGTTTTATTAACACCAGGGCTACATTTGGGAATAATTTATGTAGTTACACTTAAAGGGGTGGTTTTCTCGAAAAACAACAAAAATGTGATGTTAAAATTATTCAAAGTATGCAATATGTGAAAGGGTGAAAGAATAATGTGCAGGCTTTATCATTAATTCCGATACGACCTCCAAAGCCAAACTTCCTGTCTCGCATACTGTCTATTTATGCCCCCTGGTGACATTTTCAGGTTGATGACTTCGAAACTATAGTACTCAACCAAATATGCTAATTACCCCTTTCCCTCTGCCCGTCCCGCCCCCGTCTCCTGGCTGGCAAATCATGTCACTCCATGCAGGCACAACTCAGTTCAGTCACTGAGGGTCAACCTTGTTCATTTCACCAACTGTCCAGGCTGAATGGGAGTATTCCGGAATTTGATATCATTTTGTGACTTTAAGGAGGTTGATTTCTTTAATGGCATGATATAAAAAGACAGAGATAGATCCTGTCGGGGACAGAGGTATCCTGATTGGCTTCTCTGTAGGATGTAAATGTACACTTTAATGGACATTACTCGGGCGGGCCGGACGACTCGTGTCACCTTCCACCCAAGACAATCTGGAGTTAAGAGTGGCATTACACTACACGCGTACAACATGAGTTGCGATATGGCAATGTTGCAGAAAATCACACATATTAGTTACAAAATCCTTGGTCAGCATTAATAAAATACTCCTATTTTCTAACAAGTATATGCCTCCTGCATGTTAAGTTTCTGTAATACCTTCAAATTGCAGCACTAGTTATATACTAGCTAATTTGCCAATCTTTTGTTGGTGAGAGGAAATAAAATATGATCTTCACCAGGCAAAACCTGATTGCCTTAAAAGGTTCTTTTGACCCTAGATATTCCACAGCAGAAATTAAACCAAAAAAAGGATTTTTTTTACAGAAGCTGTGTTAATGTACCTATCATTTAAGCACTTCATAAATCCTATATTCCTACATGTTCATGAAAATGTGTTTGAGAGTGACACTTCATTTAAACTCGGAAAACAGGAATGGGAGAAGGGGCATATGAACTGACAAATACAGCAAAGAAAACATTACAACGGCCCTTTTCCAGATATGAGATTTCTTAAACAGCACCTAGAAACCACCAGTTGCAACTGCTGGAAGATCACTCCATATTGTGAAGTGTTGGATTGAAAAATAAATAAATAAAAAGAATATAATGTTACAAAAATAACAAAGATGTGGGTGGAATTCCTGTCCCGTCAATATGCATGCATACTGTATAGAATTCACTCAGTGTAGTGCTATTAGAAGTTTTGTATATACAGTCTGGCCCCCACGTGGCAACTAAACCCTGGCAATTAATGTTATTCCACTGGTGATTAACAAATTAGTATGTCACTTGGTGACTAACTAGTCACCAGTAGAAAAAAAAAGATCCCCACATTGGGACACTCTTGCCATCAAACTTCAAATAATTAGAGGAGACTAAAATTACCAAGCCTGGCTATTAAGTGCACTAATTGCCAGCAACTTGGTGAAATATTAAACATGTCTAATAACTGCGTGGGAACCACGGAGATTATTGGTTTAGTTGGCAGACATTATAGCTTCAGTGTCTAGTTAATCACCTGACTACTATCTGTTTAGTATGCTGCCGGGCAACTAACCGCATGAATTGCAACAGATTTCCAGTAATTTAGTTGCCATTTGGAGACCAGGCTTAAGACTCATTAGAGTACTGCATTTTGTGTAACGTTTGGAATGTAATAACACCCGATGTCATATGGTAAAACACCAACCACAATTACTGGAAATATGTTAGAAAGCAATTAGGCAGAACCCCTTGGATGATAAGCAACATTCATGACCGTCAATCTTTATAGTTATTGCTTATTCTGAATAACCATCCTCAGGTTAACATGAAGCAGTTACTTACCAAGATCTTGAACAGAAAAAAAACAGAACAGAAACGCTCTAAATAACCAAAGATCCACGGTTTGTTAGGCGCAGATAATGTCACTGTGTAACACTAGAGATTAATTTCCTGTCAATTCTCCAATGTCAATGTTTGCAGGAGGTCCTAACACCTTTTGCATTATTAATCGGATCTTCCTTGCAACTCCCTGTGACTGCTTCAACAAAGGTGTGCCTATTCTCGGAACGGGTGCCTCCTAGAAATGACTGACTTCTGGGAAGGAAGGAAACAAGTCCCTTTTAGCTTTACGTGAGCAGCTCCTACTTTCTAACAGGCACATCTGAGCTGCTCATCAGGTGGATACTCTCCAAGCAGAGCACTGTCACTCTCCAAGCTGCTTTTCCCAGTACCCCTCTAATGCTCATTTAAGTGCACAGGCTGACATCTACCTTCATTCTATAGGGGTTATTTAAAACTGTACATTGAGACATGGGCGAGAAAATTAACTCTGTAGGTGTGAAAAGGTAGGGCTTATTTCAAAATGATATTGAGAATTCTCCCTAACACGGATAGCATATTTCCTTTGGTTTACCTGCAGGATATCCCTAATCAGGGTGCATGCTGGGAAATATGTCGACAAATAATAAGGCTTTAGTAGCCTATAGAAATTTTCATTAGTCGTGGTATATATTGTAGTAAAGATGATGGAGATCAATATCAATTATATTTCATTTGTTATTTGTATATGTTCATCATTTTTTGAGTTGGTTTGAAGATTTGTTTATTAGAAATAGATATACAGCAAATATTCATATATTTTCTATAGCTTTTTGTGTGTTTTTGTCTACCAGACTGCAGGTGCTTAAAATCAGCTATTCATGGTAGGGAGAACTGAGAATCATCAATGGCAAAGACATTCACAATTTGAAAAATATAGTTTTATCAAATGGAAGTCCCCATTCAGAAGTTAACATTTTGTTTCCACATTGATGGTGCCCGTGAGATCCGTCCCTGTTGGAAAACTAAGATTTTAGTAGCCGGGCATTTAGTGTTTACCTTTTCCATCAATGGTTACCATTGATAACTAGATTACTGGAAATCAGCAGCGATTATTGTGTTTAGTTACCCAGTAACATACTAAACAGCAAGTAAGTAGCCAGGGGATTAACTAGACACTGGCGCCTGGATGTCTGGTGACTAAACCACTAATCACTGTGGTTTCCAGGCGAAATATTGGATATATTGAATATTTCCACCAAATCATTGGTGATTTGTACAGTTAATCACCAAGCTAAAGTGTCTTCTAATCGTCAGCAGTTTGATGGTAAGAGCGTCCCAATATTGCAATTAATTTTTTTTCTTCCATCAGTGACCAGTTAGTTGCCCAATGACGCACTAAATTTCTAATAGCCAGGTGACTAAATGTGGTTGGGGTTTAGTCACCATCTGGGCACCAACCTTTAGTTTTCCAATCGGAGGCTGCTCGGGGAAAACACAGTCTCTTGAGAGTAGTGATAGTGGCCTTTCTGTTTCAATAAGTACTTATAGTGACCTTCTGAAAATCCTTCATATCCAATAGGATATTTAATATGTAGTAGCAGATCAGGGAATAATATAAATACTTCTCTTTCGCCACGCTGTGTCCTAAGGTACCGCAGGTGATCTGCAGTGGGTATATATGTCAATAGCATCTTCAGCCAGCTCATCAACTTCTTTGTTACTTGCAAGTGCACAAGATGAGATTGGATCTGATTAGATTCTTCCTCAGAAAAGCCAGTTGCAGGTAATCATACCTCCAGAGCTCCGTCTATTCCTTAAAGCCTTATACCCACTAGGCTGAATTGGCATACATACAAAGGGTCTGATAATTATTAGACATTCTGCTGAAAGTCAGATGAGTCAGACCAAATATCTACATTTCAATATGTCATATTTAGACAATCACTCTAAAACACATACAGTGTGCTGCAGATTGCCCTACACTGAAAACACAGAGTTGTCAAAAGTGGTGCCTAAAACCACAACCCATTGTTGTCACAGGAACAGCTTGCAATAATTCTAGGGTTCTAAATGAATGGTGCCAAAAACCACAACACTAGGTTGTCAAATAAGTCCCAAGGGTTGTCATGATTTACAGGAACAACCCAGGGTTGTCATATGGTTGACAAGAAGGTTAACATTTTTCTTGAGAATGAGTGGGGTTCAAACCAGGGACCTTTTGCATTGGAGAGGCTGTCACAGACCCCTGAGACCTTACTTTCCTCCATATTATAACCCTTTGACAACTCTTGGAAAGCCATTTGACAACTTACATCTTCAGTGTAGATGTAAAGTAGATATATGACAACCTTTTTGGCCTAAAGTTGACAATCAGTTGTAGAATTTGCCATGAAGACTTTGTGACAAACCGTCAAGGTTGTCCTAGGGTGGTCACTTACCATAGGTGAGATGAAACTATGACATCGAAGTATGACAACCCAAAAGTGGTCATTAGGCATGTATGACAACCTTATGACAATCTTTTAGGGGCTCCCTGACGACTCTGTGTTTTCAGTGTAGTGGGTACGAGGCCATAAGTATGTGCTCATTCATTAAGCCAAATATGTAGATATATATAGATCTATGTCCTTTCTATGTTCTTTAAGGCAATCACAAGTAATGTGTTTTGCAAAAGTTTTAATAGATGTAATTTATTATTTTCTGATTGAATTTGTAGTAAAGTATAAGCCTTGGAATTGTGAGCAATTTTTCACGTATACTTCTCATTTCATGCGTACTTGTTTAGTAATTGTAGGCATTAGTGCTGACTCTAGATGTTTATTTCAAGTATGGACACATTGAATACTGGGATGCTTTATAGATGTTACTCATCAATAACACTATCGAATATTAAAGCGATCCACATTTCTACATAACCAGAACATCAAGTGTAAATAACATTGTGTTTATTGAACGCTCACTGTGCACATGAGTTTTACAACCATTATAAGACTAAAGGAACCCAACAGAGATTTATGGTCAACATTTGACAAACTCAAATAACTATAAGAACACATTTTTATCTCAAGGCTTCGGGAAAATGTGAACCATGAAACATAACATCAGTAAATGTGTATCATTCTGATTAGATTAATGTATACAGAATGGCAAAAATATTGTTTGCAAACAATTAGGAATGTAACCTTAACTTCTGAGGTTTAAGTTTTCGTGGCTAAATCTTTTCCACAGCCAATAGTTAGACCTGTGGTCTGTCACTTAATAAGTCTCGCAAGGGCAAACGAGGGTTTGGTCAAACTCTCACTGTTGTGCAAAAATCCAGCATCAATTTTCATCCGCTTCTAATATTTCTTCTGGGCTGAAAATTTCAGGAACTGTACGTCTAAATGTTTATGTTTCAGAACCATTTACAGAATTAAAGCCGGCTCATGAGAACAGCCACAATTCGACAGTGGGATCCATCGCAACAGCAACATCTCTACAGCAAACACCCACTGTTGCGAGGGTTTGATTATGCAACTGAGCACAGTGGCCTGTGACCCGTTGCACAATGGGTTTCGTAACAACGAAAATAATTTTGTTAACGAAATTAATATTTTCGTAACAAAGATGGTTTATACACATCTAGAATGCAGCCAGAGAGCTGTAACTTTTATTGATTTGTCTCTAATTTTTTTCCTTTTTACATCAATTTACAGAATTTAATTTCATTCATTAGAACCAGAGATTTTACTATGTTTGTAAAATCGTAACAAAGATATCTTTAACAAAGATATCTTTGTTTGATCCTTACAACGAAATTCTATTGTGCAACGGGCCACTGTTGCACTATGGCCGATTGTTATAATGACAACTTTTCAGATCACTTTAAGAACATGTGGTTAACAGTGACATTGATATTACATTATTTTTGTTATGAAACCCCTATATATTTCTTTCTACTGGATCAAATTGAAGTCCCTGAATTGATATAATTATGGAGGAACACTATAGGTTTATATTCTGAATAAAATTACAGCTCATTAACAGCATTTTAAATAGGCTTTTTGATGGGGCAACAAATGGCCTAACAACCTTCAAAAGAGACAAGGAACGCTTTCGTTGTTACAAACAAAATTGTCCTTACATAATTCATTGTACAACAGTCCACAGTGCCCTGTCACATAATGGAAGGAGCGATATCGCTCTTTAAAACAGCCGGGGGTTTTGGTAAAGTCTCGCTGTTATACGTGAAATTTGCCAGCGATTTTCACCCATTTTTGATAATTTCTCCAGGCTGAAAATTTCAGCGATTTTAGATCTAAATGTCTAATTTTCAGAACTGTTTACAGAATTAAAATTGGTTGAGCAGAACAGCCGCAAATCAACAGGGGGAATCATCGCAACAGGGAAATGTCTCGCAACAGGGAGAGGTTGCAAACCATCGCTGTTGCCAAACCCGTTATGCGACAGAGCACTGTGGCACATATTTCTCTGGTTATCCATGTTTCTAACCTGGTTTCAATTATATCAATAATCGTTCTGGGTCCCTTTAACCAGCCTTCCTGAATAACAACTGAGCAAGTTCTGTGACCGGTTATACTTGTCCAGCACTGTTATTCCCATACATGATAACAATTTCCAGGTATGCATTCCATAAAAATTTGGCGATAATTATCGCCAGTTAAAGCACTTCCATAAAAGATTGGCGATACTCAAATTATTATCGCCAATGCCTCAAATCAGTATCGTGGCGATAATTACAAAATATCACTATTTTAAAAAAATATATTTTCACAAATATTAATATATCAAAATATGTATATGTGACCAAGGAAGAAGCCTGTAAGATTTAAATTTGAATGAAAAAAAATTTGAACAAAAAAAATGAAAAGCAAAAATTGTATGTGGCGATAACATTTGTTGGTATCGTGGTATCTCTTCAACCTGGATTATCGCCAAATTTTTATGGAATGCCCCCCAGGACTGCAATATCAGAAAATGAGCAAATCAGTGACGTCAAATTAGTTTTGAGGTAAAATAATAAAACTATTTTATCGATATGAGGGTGGGAGTGGATATTCAACCAATTTGTCAACATATTTAAAAATGGATCATCAGTAAAATGCAAATCTAATCTGTCTAGGAAAACTTTGCTATGGGAAAACTTGTTTGATAAAGTCTGATACAAATACTATTTTTGGCTGAATTGAAAATCTTGAAGATTGGGAATACTCATACCAGATAAATGCATTTCAAGGTGAGCTGTCATTGTAAGTACTCCACTAGCCATGATATCTAGAATTTTGGAAAAAGGATAATCAGAAAGTTTCTGAGCAGCTATGTATACTGGTCCAACTGCGCCACCAATCCTGTTTTACTATGCTAGAGTAGACGTTAGGAAGTTAACATGATTGCAGCAACCTAATTATTCCACCTGATTGGTCAACCAATGACACATGCCACTGAATTTGCCAAATTCTAATAATTTTAGAATCGGTTGTATACCTGCAGGCCTATCTCTCGCCATTCCCCATGGAACCTGGCGTGTAAGCAGCCCTCACATAGGTTATCAGTGTAAACGCAAGATGGCTTCTTATCAACTGTTCCTGCCCGTGGTGGACTATAATTTTATAGTAAGTATGGCTGGTGCCCAGCAACTTGGAAAAACACGTTTCTTTCCATCTGTGAATCGATGAGATTGAAATATTCAGAAATGATGATTATTGATTGTTTGTAATCAGAGATTTTTAAATTGTATCACTTGTCATGGTGAATATGACTTTTTTTTATTTCTGGTGTCTAGAGTTTACTTGATTCCTTTATGTTTGTGCCCATAAAGAACACATACATTAGAGACAATCTTCCAGTGAGGTTGGCAGATAGTGCACAGCAAGCAAATACAGCATAACAAAGTACAATATGAGCAAGAGAACTGTTAATAATAGGTTCCTTGACAATAACAGAATAAAACAAGACCTTTACCATTTATCAAGCACTTTGTGTTTTGTCTTTCACCTCACACATACATCAAACATTATATTCAGTTAACCCACCAAGGAAAGCTTATTTTCCTGTTTTACCTTAAAGGGAGGGGCCAGTGACCAAAAATTAGTATATTGTCGTGATCCTTACCATCTAGGGAATAACCATTCCAAATTTTATACTTTTATCTCTAATAATTTTGATTTTATGCACATTTTTGTATATCAAACTTAGTTTCTCTGCCTGCATCTGACAATGCCTGCACATATCATTTATCTGTTTGTGACGTCACAAGCAGAACAGTTGAAAAATCATAAAACTGAAAAAAAATGCAATAAGAAATTTATTAAATGTTCTCCTATCCCAGGTGGACAGAGGATAGGGGATTTCAAAATCAGATTATTTATTCAAGGTATCAATTCACACTGAAAGAAATGATATTTATATATACTTTAGCGTATTGTCAACAGTACCCTATGGGAATTTAACAAAATTCTAAATTCACTGGCCCTTCTCTTTAAGACTAGCCTGGATCAAGATGCATACTGGGAAATATACAGATAAGTCACAGGGTGCAAGCGTGGCAAATTCCATTGTGGGCTGGACAATTCATGATGTAAATACTGTCCATTGCAATTTACAGATTTTAAATCAGCACCATAGAATGACTACAAATCAACAGCTATAGGTCCATTACCATACTGGTGCTACTGTAGGGGACGTTGATTTGCTTCATCATCGCTACATGAATTCTTATGTAATGGGCAATTGGGGAATTTTTGACACTAACAATAACCTCAATAACAAATATTTCATATCAAGGCACATCACTATATAACAAGTACTGTCAAACTGTAAGTGTACCACACAACTGACTTGTCAACAGTACCAGATACTACATCTGCAGTATGTACATATTGTTGTATTAGTTGTCAGCAAAGTATTAAGCTAAATCATTGCCTTCGTTTTTTTCATATTAAACTTTCGGTCATATTTTTCTTCTGTACTGTAACAAAAGAAAATATGGGTCATAATTATATAGATATTTTGATGTATCAACCATACCTTTTAGACTTAGAAGCAAAATGTTAGTCTCTAGTATCCTTTCGAACTATAATGGTAACAATGAATGTTTTCGACCAAGGGCTAGATATTAAGTGTGCGTTCAAGATGCCCATTGGTAGTTAAAAAACCATACCATTTTTGTATGTTCACCTTGTTGAAGTCAAGGTTTCTACATCCTTATTGTTCTTCACCTACTTATTCCAACACCAGATCCATCCATAGTTTGAAAAGACAATATATTTTGTAATCAATATCCTTATAACAGATTATATCAATTTCTCCTGCCACAATAAAACCTATGACCTTCCAATTGGTGAACACTTGAGCTCTTGCCACTTTTTCTGTCCACAACAACTGGAAGAGGAAATGTTTCACAAAATAAGTAAATTTCCAGTTTGGCAGTGTATAGTTCATCTGTAGAGTCCATGTTATCTAATGGCAATGGAGAGAGTCTATTGAAGCATTATTTTACCTGTATTCTAAACGGTTGTCTCGACTAATGTCTCAGGCGGGGCTGCGCCACCTATTGCCCCCTCCAGGGAGCACTGCTTCTCGAATGCCCCCGATGTGCCATAACATGACTTTGGAGCTTCATTCTCAAGTAGTTTCAGTTCCTCCTCATTTGTACCAGAGGCATGGGAGGCAAAATTGTAGGCGTGTGACCCCGAATCGCCATAGTCAACTTCAAGAGACAGTCGGCGACTTCCCCCGACAGCTCCGGAAGCCCCAGCTGTAGCTGTAGAACCCATCATAGAGGTTCCCTTGGAGATTCTCTCCTTGAAGAGGCTGTGGTCAGACATTTTCCTTGGCAGACTTCTCAGAGCTTTCTCCTCAACAAAGTCGCCTTCTTCGCAGGCGTACGAGGCATTCACCAAACTGCCGCCATCGCCTCGAGTCGACGACGAAGCATCAAAGTCCTTCACACCTAAACTCAGTATACTGTTGTCTGCCCTGGACAGTGAGGAATTCTCCTGTGATGGGCATTCCTGCAGCACTGGCAGGGCTGGCTCGGAGTAGCCTCGCTTTCGCTGGTGACCCATGACCTCGCTGTATTCATCCCCTCCATCGTAACTCTTACACAGCAGAAGGCGACCGGTATAAGCGTCCACACCAGTGAATATCTTAGCCCATCTGTAGTCTCCAGTGTCAACTGCCCTGACCTGGTCTTCACCTAGGTAGCCAAGAACAATGCCATTCCCCCCACTGCCATCTTGAATCACCTCCGGCCCTTCGTCTTCGACGTGCAGCTTGCTCGTGTCCACCTCATACTCGGGCCCATCTATGAGGGGGTTGTTCTGGGGGGCTGCAGGGGTAACCTCCAGGAGTATGGGGGGTCTTGGGGTGGAGGAGGGGGGAGGGGGCTGCATGTCCAGCTCCCGTTCCCTTATATCGCCCATGAACACGAGCAGTACGCAGATGGCGATAGTGTACACCGCCCCACAGAGGAGGTAGCCGGGCCAACGCCGCCCCGCCGCCACATTTACGTACACTGAAAGTAGAGAGAGATTATGATAAGCTGTGATAGTGTTACGAGTATAAACAACAAAGGCCTGAGGCAATACAAAAGCAATATATCAGTGTGTAGTGTCTCATTCATAATTATGGGTTACCCTGTATAATAGTACCCTGTATATTGTCAAGGTATCAAATATGAATTATGTATAAGGTAGAGGCAAGTTGGATACATCGATGAACATGAATACTTGGGTCTTTGGAAAAGAAAAAGCCTTGGAATTTTCATAATATATTCTTTGCTATGTTCAAACTAACTGAAATGATGAAAAGGCAAAAGCTTTATTTTCTTCACTTGTCCTTGACATTATCAGCTGTTCTAATTATGAACAATATATAATCATGATAAATGGATACAAGTTATCTGATATATCATTCGTCAAATATCAATACCATTAAACTCTTAATTCAAACGTTCAACACTACTTTTTGCAGTTTTACAGATCTTAAGATTCCCATGAAAACCCTTATTATCATTATTAATCAGTCAAAAAGTGCAGAACAGGTCTAATGATAAAACATTCTATTATATTTTGACTTTTTGCTCCAGTCTTCCTGCCCTTCATGCGACCTAGTGGGGACCAATCCACTTGGCTGTCTATCAATCTGGGACTGTCCAACCTTCCCCTGGTAACACTGGGGCTTCTGCAGCTGGCTCAGACAGTCTGTCATCCCCCTCTGAATGATTACCTCCAATATTCCCTAATCACAGCCTTATTGCATATCTACATATTCTGAGCGCTACATTACTAAAGGCCATGGTCCATGATACGACAAAACGCCAACCTATTTTCTTTTTCGCATATTTGGAATGACTTTTCCCTGTGAAAATACCATATACCTGTTATGGATTATTCAAAAATGTATATTTTATAAGAAAACAATTATTCAACAAACCAATTTTCAAAACTGGTTCAAAATCAGCCCAAAGATCGCATCTTGGATCATCCCCTCAAAGCAACAGCTAATAGGTGGTTTGGGAACAATCAGGAATAGAACAAAAATTAAGGGAAAGGGGTGGAATAGAATTAGCCCTATAGATTCTTATCAGTGCATATTCCCCCATGGGTACTTAGCAATTGCCTAGCAATAGCCAACTGCACCTGCATCCATCAAGAGGCCAATTTGTCTTCAATAGGAGCCATATTTATATCAAAAGGCCTGTGGGGGCATCTGAGGGTGGCCATATGACCCACAAGGTATTGTCATGAACCGAGGGCGAAGTCCGTGGTCTGTATGACCCTCATGGGTCGTCCGGCCATCTGAGGACAACAACCGAGGATCTTCTGTGCATTATCTATTATCTTATATTCTGTGCATCATTCTGTGCATTACAAGCATAATTCCAAGCAGAACTACGAACTGAGATTGATTCGTTTCTCTGTAACCAACGCAAACCATTTCCATTTATTTTACCAACACTACACTATAGTCCTAATATATCACGCTCTTATCATATTAGCACATTTACCCGGCACAAGTCATTGGCCCTGGTATTACCAACAATTTTGTGTAAAAATGTGCTGTAAATGTGAATAAAAACACAGCTGGGCCTCTGAACCCCAATGCATAAACATCATTTTATGACAGTCTGTGTTGGGAGTCATTTTGGTGATTTTTATGTTTTAATTATACTGACAATACAAGGAAACAAACACCAATCATTAGATTGCATGAGGATACAAATTAATCGCATGAACAAGAGACACACAGATATAATCTATATCAATACATATATAGATCAATATTATATATACACACTATGATTATTAATATTATTAATTTTTATATGAATAATCATACGTTTAGGTCTGTGTCTGTGTCTGTGTCGCCACCATTATTATGGAATCACAATGTGGACTACACAACTAAAGTCCAAACATCAACACATTGGCATAAATATAATAAAAAAAGAACCTCACATTGATAAACATGGTCAATAGCCATATGAATTAGAACTGACTATCAAGATAAATTGTTAGAAAATGATCAGTTTTAGTCACACTTCATTTCTGATAAATTTCAAGGTTTTACCGGGACTAGAAAACTCAGAGATGAACATGTATGATATTCGTTTTACAAATACTGATTGTTATTTTTATCTTATCCTAATAAATTTCTAGCAAACCAATAAGCATATCAACTAGACAAAGGAGATAATTCATCTTGTCAATTGGTATAGTGAATTTCTTCACGTACACATTCTGTTTACCTAAGTCCAAATATACCTCTAATATCAAATCGCTAGATAGCCTCTAATACATCATAATCTTATCTTTCAAAAGAAAAATCAATTTTCCTCAGAGCAGTTTCAGGAATTGCCTCATAATTGGCCTATAATCACATCATAATACACTGCCTCCAGACATCTAATAATGCCCCCAGTAGGATGATAAGAAACTAATTGGTCTACTTAAGCCATTGGAGCCTGCCCAAGGCCTATCTATTGGTAAATTACTGGTGCAGTTTCCCTGATTGGCCCAAGAGGATTGCATAGGATGATTAAAGCCATTATTAGTCTGCGCGGAGTGATTCGCCAAGAGCACGCGGACATGCAACATTGCAGGAAAGGCACTTTTTTCTTCCTAAAAGCCTTATTGTGTCATTGGACTTTGGGATTAAACTTTGACATTTCAAGATGTATTTATGAACTGAAAGAGATTCTTGTAATTATTGCTTTAGTGCATTAGATTTTGTCCTAAGATAAATCTACAGGCCCAGCCCCTAATTCTAAAGGCTGTATTCCATGATTTGTTCCCGTCACTTGTGTCATTAGCTTGCATGGCAACACAAGTAAAACATTCTATAACGCAAGTGATGAACGCAACTGGAGTGGAATGCAAGGTATATTCCATGATGTGTTGTACTTGCGTTCATGGAATGCAAGTGCAACGTATGTATAAAGGCTATATTCCACGATGCGTTTAGTGACACTTGTGTTGCCTCTAATTATGGAAACGCATGTAGCTTGCATTTCAGATACCAACATGTTGGTATCTGTAATGCAAGCAACTTGCGTTTCCATTTTTGAAGGGACGCAAGTGGCCCTGAACGCATCGTGGAATATAGCCTTTAGGATATGGGGTAGCAACCAATTCTGGAGGGATTTAGGCTGATGATTCTAGTCATATGACTTTTGTTATGTTTCAGGTCATATGACCCCACATATTTCAAAAATTGCAGGAGTTCCAGATATCCACAGAACCCCAAGCCCCCTTGCTATGGCAATGTGAGGTTTTCATCCATTTCCTGCTTTCTATATTTAAGTTAAAAAGGAAAACAGAAATATCCAGTCATGAGTACCATCATAATTATTAAGGTCAACATATCTCATTTAAATTAATCTGAGCTTTGGATTAAAACATGTGTGGAACTCCCACTGCATTCTGTAAATTTGAACTGCAGGATATCCTCCTTATGATCCAGCGCGTGCTGCACGTATCACATGCATCACGCGTGTCTTCCATTAAAACATGGATAATAAAAAATGTTTTTAAAGTGTCCTGGATATTTATGGAAGTGCTTCCAGATACTAAATGGTGACTGACATTATTACACCAGGCATTGCTTAAGTCTGGTTCACACTATGCAATTTTAGTTAGTTACAACTACCCATGCGACAGCATCCGAACGAACTTTTAAAGGAGTGGTCTCGTCCATGGATGAGAATGTGCCTTCAACAAAGTTGGTTAACAATGGAAGCAAAATTGCCAAACATACAAATTGTGAAATATCAGAAAGCGGTCAGAAGTATGACCAAATTTTCAGAACTAAAATAGATATGGTTTCTGTTCCAATTATGTCGCAACCTTAACTGCAACGTTAACCGAAGGTGTCGCGAGGTGCAAGCGAGGCTCAACTTAGAAGGTCAGGACAAGCTCAGCCATCCTCGGAACTTTTTTTATAAGCGGCTCAATTAGTCGACATTCCTAATGAGAGCAGCTCACCACCAGGACCTCATGCCAGTTTTAGCTCCACTTCACATATTTCTGGGGTCAAAAATAGCAGTGGTGGCTTTCATAAACAGCCAGAGGCCGAGTTACGAGGCAACGTCCGCTGCCCCCTTGAGTCACTTGAATAGTGATTGAGTGAGTGAATGATGGATGTTTTATGCTGCACCCATAGTGAGGGTCATTTTTCATGGCGAAAACAAGTTAGGATGAATTCAGGTTTTTAAGAACCATGTTTCGACTTGGTCAATCTTTGGTGATTATATCTATGAGGTGAGGATGACAGGCCAGGCAAACAGCAGGGGATCAAAACCTTAAAATCATTTTTGCTGTTCCTTATCCCTAGTGAACCCAGACACCAACTGAGAATTGAACCACTTGGTCAGTGCTGTGTCCCCCTTATTGTCACCTTATTCAATTGGTAGTGGCTTCTGGGGACCTATATTCTTCCCAGGAGCATAAGCCCCACCCTGGTACCCCCGCCCATAGGGGAGAGTCACTTGAATACAGTGATATTAGTGATCAATTATACAGTTTACCTTTGATGATTTTCATAAAGAGATGCCTTTCCTGACCGATGAAAAAGTAGGAAAAGTAGTGTCATAAAATATACCTATGATGTGTGTTCCAATCACTTCTGTTGTATAGCCTGTATTAAGCTAGATGTTGGACATTATCCAATTTCAACTATATATATATCCAATATTGAAATGGCTTATTAGCTGACCAGTTTATTATGACTGAGATATTTGATGTGGTTTCCCCTATCTCAATCAGTCCCTATGCATTCATTTAGATCCATTATTGCTAACACTGCAATGATCCCCCTTCATTTCACTAACAACCATACCCGAGGTTATGAAGTGATGCTGTCTCAGGTAATTTCCATAGTACTTTTATAACTAATATGGAGAATAGTTTTATATTAAATATATTAGATTACAAAATGAAGTCCTATCAATCATATTGAATTCATCTGTAAGTTATATTATAAACCATTGCTGTATATGATTTAAAATTACGTAGGTGAAGGGAGAAGAATAGATAGAAGAAAATACACTTGATACATTTTGGTGCAAATGGCGAATCTCATATATGAGATTCGCCATTTGCAACTTATACAAAAGTTCTTAGCTTATAATTATTTGGGTTACGGAAGCTGAACTTTACCTGAACTATTTCATGAAGAGTTAATGGACGATAGATATTTGACACTTATATTGGAGCTTAGTATTGAATAATGACTAAAAAGTAAAAATTCAGTTTCGGCCTTTTGGTATTTGGAGTCTTTGGTAAAGCCCAAAGCAATTTAAAACTGTTACCATAAGGGCTACAAGAAAATGCATCTCAGCATTCAGTTCCCTTGTTCATGAAAAATGATCCGTTTCAAATAATAGTAAGTCTTTAAAATACATTTCTTTCAACTCTAAACTTGATCAAAATGACATTGCTTCTCAGCATTCCCACCAATTGCCCCACTTCGGAGGGGGGGGGGAGAATACCATGCGCTCTGTTGTAATGAAGTGCATGACTAAATCACGAAGTTACTCCCTTTGCAAAATCTTGAAATGCCTTTGGAGTATAAGTGTGAGACTGTTCTTGAATGTATTCTATGGATTGTTGTTTGCAAGGTTTTTGAATATCTATTGTAAAAGGAAACAACAGTGGAGATGACAGACAACTAACAATAGAATTAGCACATTGTACTGCGTCCTGATGCTTCGACCATTTTGTGTATTGCTAGATGCCAATGTTCCACATAAAGCAGAGCTATTTGTGATCCCACAGACAAAGCGAACTATAGGGGCCTATTTCTGGACCAATAACAGTTTGTTATGCCACATGGGTATGGCTGCCACATTTTGCACTTAGTTGGGCTTACAGTTATTGAAAAGGGTAATGCAGCCATGTAAGTGTTGGATCTAAATATGTCTATATAGATGAGGGAAGGGAAACCATATGACACATCTCAGTAAGAGAAAACTGGTCAGTTAATAGGCCATTTGGATATTGAGTTCATGTTATTGAAGTAAGACGCTATACAACAAATTGCATAATTCTCTTTGTGCAGCACCGGTGATTGGAAAAGAGACAACGTTTTATTTTCCACTGAAAACATTAGTATAAAAGTCAACTATAAGATATTCCTATCTGATAGAGCTTTGAAATATAACATTGCAATGAAATGCTCTTGAGAGTCAGTTTAGGAATTTTATAAGTCTAGACTTCAGCATCAATTTTATTTTGACATATATCTGAGAATTGGTTCTTCCCAGTGTTCCAGACTTGCTGATGGTTGATTATCTTGTTACAAACTAGATTTTTCTTTGTTTGAAACTAATGTGGACTCCCCTAGAGGTACTGAGTTTCAATTTACATTTCCAAAAAGATTTTTCCTTTTTTTTAGTTATCCCAAGATACATTGACCCTGATTTTTTCTTCTTGTTCATTTTTCCCAAGAACAAAACTTTGCAAACAAAGCCATTTATATGATATTCCTAACTCCTCACACCCTTTCCAAAATATTTCATCCAATATTGTTTATATATATATATATATATATATATATATATATGAACAGTTTCCTGTTACAAGTTAGAAAAGGCTTTTAAACAAAACGAAGAGGTACTGACAGTGGTGTAGCTCTGAGGTAAAGCTGTGACTTTATTAATTAAATCCTTGCCCTACCCAGACTGTCAAGGTCACCCCCAACCTTCAAGGTCATCTTGTAGTGAGCCTGTCACAGGTCAGGTGATGGCTGGGGGCAGGTGAATAGGAGTCTGGTAATGGTCTCTCACCTCTGGTTGGGGATTCTGTCCTTCCCACATCCCTAGCTTCCCTAGAGTCTACTTCTTTAAGTCTGGGACAATGTGGGGCCAGGGGAGAGGGTTCCTTATGGGACTTCCTCCAGGAAGTAGGTATCAGATTAGATTAGCAGAATAGATTTCAGGTATAGACCCTGTGCAGACTTGGTTATGTTCTTGCTTTATTTGTAATTGTTTTGATTTACAACTGCCTGTAGAAACATAAGTTCTTTCAGTTGATGATCACCATCAAAATATCAGAGACTGGTTTCTATTTAATGAGCCAGTTTGTTAAAAGTAAGGATAATCAATAATTGTGATTTCTATTTTCTTTTCAATGGACATAGTATAACAACTTTGTAAACATGGATTTTGGGAAATAATAATTTTGATTTGACTTTTGGTTTCATCGTTGGTTTTTGGAGGTTTGGTGTCATTTGCATAAAGTCTGTAATGATATAAAGATGTATCTCTGCAATGGGACATTGGAACCTGGTGCTGCAAACCAAGCGTATATAGCCAACCCAGTTCTTTACCGTTTGATTCCTAGCTGCAGAGCCCTGAGAGGCATCAGAAAGAAATAATCATCAAGAAAAGAATGCCCTAGTCTGACCATGGCTGTCACTCCTGGGGCTCCCCATTAATCAGAGTATTCGTCAGGGAGGGTTAGCATGTCAAGAATTCTCTCAGATGCAAATCTCCCTGTCCTTTGACTCTGGATGCAGGCTAATAATATTGGGGTATGCAGGTCTGTTTTTGGCATTGGCTGTTATGAGAGAACATTTTGAGAGATCATTTTGTTTTGCTTAAGATTTTAGAAGGTGGTCAGATCTTCATGCAGTAAATTTGAGCAAGTTTGGAATTGATCCTGTACAACCCATGCACAGGCTCAGATTTTTTCAGAACCACAGAGGATTCTTTTTTCAAAAAATGAAATCTTAAAGCCTATAAGCTAACTGAACAAGCAGAATTATTTTCAACCTTTGTAAATATATTTGTGTATCACCCTATGGGATGATAACACTTTTGTTATCACTCTGCTTGTATCAGTGATCCATTAGACTCTTGACTGATTAACCTGTTTCACCCCAGAGTATGATTAATCGGCGGATTGGTGGTAGAATTTGTGATAATCACATGATTTTTGCAGCAATTCAGATCAAATAGATACTTGTTATTGCCACGTTCTGACAAGAATCAATAGCACTCATCAGCACAGTGAAAATCAGCCTTCTGGGTAACAGGCTGTATATTGTATTTGCTTTTGGAAAACCCATGGTTGATGTCTTGCTGCTATTGTAAAGAACACCGTCTCCATCTTTATCTGTACAACTTCTATATTTTTCTCTCCCTAGACTGCTAGGGTCACCTCCCAAAGAAATGTCATCAGTCATTCTGATTCTACCTGGCCTCCTATTACTGCCTTTTGGGCCCTCCATTAATTACCAATGGACAAAGGGGGTGAAGGGGTAAGACATTCTTGAAAGTGTGCATGTGTAAGTAATCATGGCCCATTAACCAATACATTCTCTCTACCAGAGTTTCATTTTAGGTATGGAGGAGAATCTGCTTGCTGGTAGTCCACTGGTCTTCTAATCCAAAGGTGTTAGGTTCAATTCCCAACGTGGTATCGTCACAGGTTAAAGAATACATTATTCAACCTATGACATGAAAGAAAAGAAAAGGTAAAAGAAATTGTTTTCTTTGATATTTAGGACAATTATCATATTTCCATTTGTCTTTAAAAGAGAAGTACCTTTTTGACCGCTTGGTACAAGCTATTAGGTACCCAAATGCCACGCTGGAAACTTTCTCTGTCGCTTGTTTTCAGCATGGTACACTGATAACCATAATACCTCTCCTTAATCCCCAGGTGTGGGAGATCAGGTAGGAGTGAAGGGGGAGGGAATCAATGCTAATCTATGCCCAGTCTGTCTGTCTATTTCTGAACCTGGTCAGACTGCCTTGGGCTGCTTGTCGACTCGCGTATCAGCCATTATCTGTCAGCCCTGGCCGAACTCATTCAGCCTACCCGCGGGCATAGCCTGTAGTTTCCCTGTAATCAGATTTGCCTGAAATAAGGCGCGGGATCAGTAACAGAGGCTGCTTTTAGAGAGTGTTGCCAGGCAGCTGTAGGTGGTGTACGTTCACCAGGAGTATACTGTAGGTGGTGTATGTTCACCAGGAAGATATTGCTTGCCTTCAGGTAAAGCCCACCCAGGTGTTTTGACTTTGAACAGAAGTGGAACAAATATACGATAGCATGTCATATTATTATGTAAGTTGGTTGGTTGTTTGGTTATTGGTTGCTTTACACCCTAATTAACTACCAGGTTCATATGAACGGTGGTGATGGTGATCAAATGTATGAGAAGTTAGAAACCATACCACTACACTTTTACTGAAGCAGGTGTTATTTAATGTGCCTGGTCCCATAGACATGCACACAACAGCCGATGGAACTTTAGATAACCCAGTTGTTGCCACTGGGGGAAGACAAAGTGGTGCCATTATCATGTAAGTATATACATGTTTATATGCATATGAATAGATAGATGTTTTTATAGACCAAATTTGATAAATAACACACTCTTATGTCCTTATGGTTTTAACTCAATCCTATAACATTCTAAGTCATGAAATAAACTAATTTATGCCAAAAAGCACAGAGATTTGCGTTTTCCTGAAGATCTGAGGAATCAGATGTGTCTTAAAATCAAATCGCATTAATCACATAAAGAATTTAATCACTGATAGAGAAATATTGCAT
This sequence comes from Lepidonotus clava, assembly GCA_936440205.1. Classification (NCBI taxonomy): domain Eukaryota; kingdom Metazoa; phylum Annelida; class Polychaeta; order Phyllodocida; family Polynoidae; genus Lepidonotus; species Lepidonotus clava. The sequence continues at coordinate 4,683,049 of OW387136.1, read as the reverse complement.
ACTCCATAGTAGCATTAAATCTAAAGTATAAAGTATATAAGAAGAAGAATTAGAATTTCACTGGGTGATCTCTTTAAGACTGTGACCATGAAACGTTGAAAGTTTGATATCTTACATACAATACTGAATATAGTTGTTGATCACACAGCCCCAGAACACACATAACCTACAGTGACCCAAGCCCCAGATGTGGTGGTCATCCCCTCTTCCGCTCTACACTGTGCAATAGGTGCTGATGGCTCGCTACCAAATGTCAAGGTGCAGTGGACAATGCCTTATCAGCAGTCAGTGGTCAGGGACAGGAACAGGCAATTAGATGGTCAAAGATTGTCTTTGTAAAGGCCCATTCGCCCTGGTCGATGTTTTCGTCTTAAGGATTCGCAAACAACATCAGTTGCAGAAAAATGATTGCAAGCCAGAGAATTTTATCACATAGCATTTACACTGGGAAGAAGGCCCTCTTGCGATAATTTTCGCAAGCAATTTTGTCTTGAATCGCACGAGATCCCTACGAACATATTAAACCTGTTAAACAATTTTGTAAGAGATCTGGTTGCAGATGGCCACCATAACACAACGTTTCCAACGTTAGCAGATCGCAGAGGTCTGCAACAAACCACATTCACCAGAGCGAATGGGGCTTGACCTTCCTTATTATTGAAACGCCATTGCTTCCAATCTTCGCCCAGCCCCGCCTGTCGAATGCTATAGCTACCATTGGACACAGAGTAGTCTGAGCCAGAGGCAGAGTGTCAGTTGAGATAAATGCTGGTGTATCAACGCGTACATGTAACTATGAAATACAAGGCAGAACACCAGCAACCAGCGAAATGAGCTCCTTAACCCACACTGGAGCCCCTCTGACAATGGGTAAGGTGCTGGACTTCAGTGTGGGAGGCCCAGGTTTGACTCCCAGTGGCAGAGCTAACTTGTTTTCTGTTTAAAATTGACCTTTTTGTAGCAGGCAAATTATTTTCTATTAAATACTCTTCCCTGTTGTTTTGTTGTCAATTGTGCCTTTCAGTTTTAAAAGGTTTTGCATACAGATACTAAAAAAACAAATTTATACAAAGAGAAATCTTACCTGTCTATTATATGAACAAAATAAAAAAGTGCCACTAATTACAATAGATAATAAGGTCGATGCTTGTAGAGGCAATAGGACTTTCCAATATTTCACCATAGTCTTACGTTGAAAGCAAATAGAAATTCACCTCTGGGTCAATATTACTTTAGTTTTTTTGATAGTTTAGTTTTAGTTATGCTGTGGTATTAAAGCTAGGGCACATACTATATCCTTCTGTATGGCAGCTGAAATTCCCTAGTAAACAATTCATATGTATAAGGTTACTAAAAGTGTATAATGATGGCTGCTTATATTTAGCTTCCAACTGTGCTAAGCCTCATCTACTAGGCTAAAAGGTATAGGCAGGACAGTTTTATATATGGCTGTATAATTATGGAACTGTAGTAGAGGGAAGGAAGCGGGCATGGAAGGGACTGCCTGTTGTATATGACAGGCGCTAACAAGCGGACGAGGTACGTCACATAGAATTAGCATCATTCGGGCTAGCGTAAATGCAGCCTGGTTGACAGCATCATTAGGAGTTTGGCTCAGTGTAAGTTACAGGGTTTAGGCAGGACTGTACCTTACAGCTCTCTCACTGTTAAGGCTATATTCCTCGATGCGTTTGGTGACCCTCGGGTTGTCTCTAATTCAGAAACGCAAGTGACCAGAGGACAATTTGATATGTTACCTGGCGACAGCCTAATCACTTGTGGCTATGGGAGAATATTAATCATGTCAAATATTTTGCTAGAAAACCCCCGCAACTAGTGATTTAGTTGCAAAACACCACAGCACCAGTGTCTAGTTGGTCGCTGGGCAACTAACAATGTAAGTCAATGCCAATTTTTGTAATCTAGTCGCCCAAGTGGAGATCAGGCTTAAGATTACCCCTGTCATCATTACAGTGATAAGGAAAGCTGAAATGGAAAGAATAATATAAGAAAATGTAACTTTCAACAAGAAGTATTTGTGAACAAGAATGTAATGACACTAGTCCTTGCTCTTGATAATATCTTGACTCATAGTCAACAGCCTAGTTTGATGGAAACCATTGCGCTTGTTATCCATTTATAGATGGCCGGAAGGGGGCATTAGATGAATCAACATGTTATGTAATTAAGGCCATATTCATGAGCCAATTAAGGAAATGATGGAAAACCGTCCCAGGGGCTTCAGGAAACCTTAGCAAAATATTTATATATGAATATCCCTGCCTTGAAGCAGTACTTGTGATAGCCTCTCTGCTCTATCCAAAGCATCCGTTGGCCATTGCATAATGAATCTAACATTGAACGCTATCCTCGTCAAAATATACACTCTTGTGAAAAGATCCAACTTAAGAAATCTCCCACCTGTGGTAATCCTTCTTGGTTGAAATCTCAAGGTCTTTAGATGATGATGATGTGTTCAAGTTTAAGGTATATTCAGTATCTTTTAGCTATATCAAGACCAACTCATGTTTGTGTATATGTGCCAAGTACTTATGACCTAATCTATGGGGATGGGAATGACGTCAAGGCAAGGCACAAGATCTTTAGACGGTGATATATTATATATTTCTAGAACTGTTTCTAGAATTTAAATCAGCCCAGTAGAACAGCCATGATCCATCAGCAGTATATTTCTGTCGCGACTCATTTGATTTGTTTCATAGTTATACCGTGTGATGGGCCAGGTGATTTCTATGAATGAAGCAATCTAACTGCCTTCCACTGCCTCCCACTTAATCATTGTGATGGTCCAAAAATAGCAGCCGTTTAAAGGCCATGATCCACAGTGCGACAAATGCCGACCGATTTTCTTCTCATGCTTTTTTTGCATATTTGGAATGATTTTTCACTGTGAAAATACTATTTTTCTGATATGGATTATTCAAAACTCTTGTGAAAATTGTATATTCCATAAGAAAAGCGATTATTTAATTAAACAATTTTCAAAATCATTTCAAAATTGGCCCCAAATCGCATCATGGATCATCCCCTTTATACACCTCCATAGACGGGCCGGATGCTAACCTTTAGCGGCTTGCCTTCCGACGAAGGCGTGATCTGCCTAATTGCTTTGGTGTGAGTCTGAAATACCAGAGAGAGTTCCCTATGTCCTTTAGACAGTCTATTCCTATCGAAAGCAATTTGCTAAAAGAGCTTATGTCAGCTTTTTTTTGCCTGAATCCTAGTAGAACTGTGCCAGAAAATATAATGAATTAAGGTAATCCTTCTTTGGAACACTGCTTGGAGTTTCTAATGTCAAGAAATTAAACATTGATATAGCAGAGAATACTTTAGGGACAAAACTAATCTCAAGTTCCCAGAGGTTCTTTGATCCAGTGATCCAGCAAAAAAGGTTATGAATTCTTACTGAGTGTCAGAAAAATGTATCTGAAAATGAGTTAAATAATGAGCTTCATTGCAGCTGAGAAGCCTGAGCAAACAGTCAGTGATTGATACATAGATGCATAGTGTAAGCAGATCTGGGCAAGGATCTTTGTAGGTAACTGTGCACTGAGGTCAATATCTTGTGCATGGCAAGAATTAGATTAAGGTTTTATAACTATTTGAAGTATTAGATTTGATTGCTAGAACGCTTACCATAAAGCTATGTAATTTAAAAAAAAGAAGAATGGTCAGCAGACTGCAATAAACTAAAATAAACTTAACAAGTCACTAAAAGAAATTAGAATAATAACAAAAGCCTATTGATGGCTGTAAGCAGTGTCAACAGCAGGTGAGACAACCATAGGACTGACGTCCACATGGTGGCATGGTCTTCAAGTGGCAGTACTGCAAAGGGAATGCAGATATACATGAAAATTGATTATGGTTAGTATAAAGGGATCCAGCAGAACCTGAAAGGGGAGAGCTAGGAACAGTTTGGACTTGGGTTAACCTTTGTGGTTCAGGAGCTGAGTGGATATGACCTACACTGAAAACACAAAGTCGTCAGAGAGCCACTGCAAGGTTGTCAAAGGGTTGTCACAGGTCACTTTTGGGCTCTCATAGGTGACTTTTGGGTCATCACAGGGCTCATTTCAGGCCATCAATGCTGTTTGACTACCTTGTGACAATCCTTTGACAACTTTGGGGTGGTCAGAGGGTTGTCATTGTGAGTTTTGAGGCTGGATGACAACCCAAAGGCAGTCATTTTCTCCCAACTACTTTGGGCCAAAAAGGTCGTCAGACAAGCAAAAATGAAGAATGGGTTGTCATAGGGTTGTCATAGAAGAAAATGAGAAGTCAAAAGTCCTGCCTGACTACCCTAGGGTTGTAGGTGAATGGTGCCTAAAGTGACAACCCAGGGTTGTCATGGCCTCTGTCTATATCAACCCAGTGTTGTAAGTGAATGGTGTCAAAACCATGCAACTCATAGGCCTCCTATGTGTAATGGCCACACCTAATAACTAGTAATAACATAATAGGAAGCCATTATAATGACTATGATATCTACAACATGAAAATATTCATAAATAAGATTTTTTGTGTAACAGACACAGACACAGCCTGTGACAACCTTGGGTTGTCGTTTTTGGCACCACTTTTGACAACTCTGTGTTTTCAGTGTAACTTGGTTTGGTGGTGATATCTGGTGACCATACTTTGAACTATCAATTCCTCGGCAGGTGTAGGACTGATATAAGTGAACTAGCAATAGGGGAGCCTATAGGTCTAAGCATGGTAGACTCTTGGGTTGTTGTGGGGTATGTTGTACCCATTGTCACTGGATTGTATTGCATATAACTATGTATATCTCCAACCTGCTTTAACTTCAATAAAACTGAAACCTCTGCAAAGCAATGTCCTGCGTTTGGATTTGAACAACCAGAGTGGAGAATTACCTTTACCCTTGGCTAGCAATAATAGAGGAAGACTCACTAACGGTGACTTACAGTAGGAACTTAATAACCTTTATTGCTTCCCCATTAAGATATCAGTAATATGCAACACCCTTTCTCAACTGAGGTAAACAAGGAATGCAGACATCCAGCCACACGATGCTAACTTAAGTACAGAACCTTGATTGGAAAAAGGCTTATTATTTTACTTTTAAAATAACATGCATGTTAACATCTCCTGTTGAGTTCTATAGTTATGATTAATAACACTGCACTGGAAAAAAAGATGATGTGGTTTTACTAGGAAATGACATCCAACAATGACTGTATATCCATATGGAGCAGAGTAGTTCACACAGGAAAAGGAAACAGGTTTCCTCCTGGGATATTAATATCCTTCTACAGCCTTGGTATTTGCCATCAAAGTCAGCTACCATTTGTATATATCATGTTACGATCGCACTTCTTGACGAAAGCAACATGGCAGAAAATGCAGCAGCCGATGGGAACTAATTGCCTTCATATTAACCAGATCAAATTTGTTTCTGGTGATTTTCTGCCTTCATTTCTTTTTCGTTCCATGCCTCTGAGTTCTGAGTTGTGATTTGTGTAATGACCCCTTGTGGTGGGGATGGTAATAATGGGTTGTCGATACCTGCCAGAATTTATTTTACGCTTTGATTAGTACCCGGCTGTTCTTTTTTCTTGATTAGTAAAGCGTAATATTTTGAAAAATGTTGCCAAGTCACATTTTTTAGGTGTTCATATATGGCTTTTTCTCTTTTTTTTGTTATTGCATTTTTAAAGCAAAAGTCACTCAGTCAGATTTGACTGATATCCTGTGACTTCCTCTACAAGGGTACATGTACAAGATAAATTGATTATTCAATGAGATTTACCTAAAACATGGTTTTATAATGAAATATAACAATAGACTACAATGAATGTCAATACTTTGTAATATGAAGATTGGTTTGCATCCTTAATAAACAGTGCTATTTCTTGAGAATGTAATAAGGTGGGATTTTTGCAATATAACGTCTCAGCTAGATCTTGGCTCAGCTGACAAGGCCAAGAGCTCCTATTACCTTAATGAAGTGAGGGATTAGTATTGGTGTTTTTTTTTCTATTGCGTCAGTATCCTATCTTTTGTGCATCGTCCATAGCATATTTGGATATATGGGAAACATAAATAGGGCAGAGGATCTTATATTCTAAAGAAAGAATGATGATTATTATTTCTGTGTCCATTTCATAAGCCACACTTATGAAAACTTTGCAGATATTTCCTCAAATTGGGAGAGCATTCCATAAAGCATTGATGATAATCGTGGGCAGGATATGATACCAACAAATATCAACAAATGGAATTTTTCATTTTCAAATAAAGAAAAATGAGGGGGTGGCAATACCTTTTCGATTATTGTGAAATTTTATGGACATACATATTGACTCACCATAATTATCGCTTAATATTTATGGAATGACCCCCTGTTGTACTCCGAAAGTGAGGACAACTATATCTCATTTATTGTTATTAATCAGCTATCGAGAAGATGATTAAGGTAGTTAATTGTCTGTCATTAAACAGGCAGGCTATAATGTTACTGTCCCTTATGATAAGAAATAGTTACTACCACACAATAGCATTCGAATCTCCTACCGTCAGCAAAATCTCTAGCATACCCTATTCATTACTGTTTAGACTATTCACCATTGCAAAAAAAAAATTCTTCCACAAAATAGTCATCAGTTCATTAGTGCGAACGGAGTAAAACTAGTGGGCTGAAATAAGGCTTACTTGGTGTCATGATATTTCCTACATCCTGCACTGAATTAAACTAATTTACTTCTGTATGCTACAGAATAACAAGACTGTGGATTCTATATGTCAGGGGGCGTCCCGCCTCTGCAGTTCTAATTGGACCAACAATGCCTGAAGGCGTATTGATAATGAATGATAGAAAGATGATGACTGTGGGGTGGATTAGGTGTATGCCATGGCTTCTGATAGTGTGCTTTCGTGAGAGGCTGCAAACCTTTGTCTTGTTGAAAAGGAAAGTAACCATTGGATGAGAATATCCATTTCATAGTAGTGAACAAGGTCAGAGGCTTGCAGAATTGAAGAAATAACATTCCCACTAAAGGCCATATTATACTATGCGTCGGGTCACTTCAGCATTGGGTCGCATTGCCCAACGAGTCTGATTCACATTATTTTACCAACATGTTTGTAAAAAACGCCAGCCAATACGACTCCCAACGAGACCCCCTAGACACCTAGTATAACGAACTTCCTGTTGGGTCCTGTGTATAGCCTGAGGGAAGTATTGTGTGCAATGCATAGTCTAATTAGGGCTTACGAGATAACGTAGTGATTTTTGAAAGAACAATGTAAAGGCCGGGCTTAACTGCCCAACTGAACCCAACTCGACAGCCAAGTTGAGTTGAGTTGGTCTTAGTCTCACAGTGTCGCATAGGGAGTTGCAGCTAACACCACGACAGTAGAGTCAAGTCTTACATGTTGGGAAGATGATTATGTGCAACTGGATCATCAGGTAGTATGGGGGAGTGCAGTAGATATGTATATATACCACAGAGCCTCTAGGCCTTCCTATGGCATAGTGGTGCTTACAACCAAGACTAGACAGTCGTAGAGGTCTGGCGCCTCTTGGAGTTTGACAAGTGAATTGAGTTGTTAGTGTAGCTAGGCCTTAAATTCTAGAGCGGAATGGAAGGAGTCTTAACAATTATTTCAGAGCCGCCTTTCAGGCCAGGCTACACTGCCAAACTCAACTCATAGTGTAAGAGGTCTTATTGATATTGAAAAACATTATTCTTGCATGTTCTAGGGACCTTCCTATCACAGATTGGAACATGGTGTATATGATGTTCAACCCTAGGAACATATAGAAGTTGAATGGACAATCCATAGCCCAGTTAGTTTTTGAAAAAAACAATGAAAGCCGAAGAAAAGTGAAGCGGATGTCAAATGAAGCTTAAAGTGGGAGCGCTTTTTGTTACATCCGGGTGGAAAACCGTGCAATTGGAAACAAGGGGCGTGATGAGGCGGGGTGAAAAAACGGACCCCCTTTTTAAAGATGGCTGGCTGAAAAAGGCTCGGCTCAAGTTCGTTTGGGTGATTTAGATTAATCTCTATCACCAGGTTTAAAAGTCAGTCCATCAATACTTTGTGTTTTTTCCCAGAAGTACAGATCCCACTAAATTTTAGTAGTTCCTGAAACTTAAGTCTGCATTCCATTTCTTTCCTTTTATTTTGTCAATATAAGAGTGTTGAAAACTCCTTTGGTTCCAACTGTTGTCATTGTTTTGATGGCACATGTGCATTCTTCAGAACAATTTTCTCAGAAAGAACAAAGTATAACCCTGAGGAGCCGTCAAAAATTGATGTCATATGGTGGGAGGGGGACGCAGTTCCCTATCATTCCTATTGATAAAATATGACAAAGGAGAAACATCTATAAACTTACCAGCGATGGCCATTGCCACCATCCGGAACACCCCCCAGAAATACAATTCACTATAAACTTTCCAGGAGTTGGTGACCTCATCATCAAACATAAACAGTTACAAACTTCCCAGCAATAGGGGTTCCCACCATCAGGGTCACCCCCAAGAATGACATCTCTGAGCAATAGGCATCCACACCATTATACATTTAAACAACTATAAATCAATCAGCAATAGGCGCTCCCACCATGAGTGCCACATCTCTCAAACACATAGCTCAGCCTTCTTCCCAGTTCAATATAAACTTATCAGCAATAGGCACCCTCACCATCAAACCCCCCCCCCCCTCTCCACTATCAAACATAAACAACTACAAACTTACCAGCAATGGACATTCCCACCATCAAACATACACAACTATAAATTAAACTTACCAGCAATAGGCGTTCCCACCATCAAGGCCACCCCCCGGAAACACGTGGCCCAGCCCTCCGCACAGTTCCTCTGGCTCGCGGGAACCAGCCGCGCCGTCTGCAAGGTCAAGGTCGACTCGAGCCCTCCGTACACCAGCCCCATGGCGGCGCACGTGACGATGTAAGCGTCTGTCGATGACGTCACACCCATGCCCATGACGATGACGCACATGAGGAGGAGTTGTTCTCGCAGGAAGAGGAGCGGGGAGACCGGAAGCCAGCGTTTGGAGATGCGCCAGATGTAGGAGCCCACGACTGCGCATGCGCCCCAGACGATGATGGCGATGGGTCCGGTGAGGGCGCCGAAGTGCGAGTCGTCGTAAGTGTCTGTCACCTGAGGGATGAAGAAAATGAGATTAATAAGTGTTAGCCACCATCCCAAGCATGAATATGACTTTATTTTATCGTTATTATAATGTTCTGTTTACTTCTGCTTTGGTTCTTGTTATGTTATTTTGATGGCACCCAAAAACAACTTTAGAACCTAACATTGTGGCATTGCAATGTGACGTTATTTTGACATTCTTGTCACATTCTAATTTCTTTGATAACAAATTCTTTCATAATAAAGTTGTTATAGCATTCTTCATTGGTAAGGTATTGACTTAACATTCTTGTTTCAACAGACTTAACATTCTTGTTTAGTAAGTCTCAACTTTACCTAAAATAACATACACAGAAAAATTGGGCAGGTTGCAGATTAACCAAAAAAAGTATGGTCACAGGATATGCTTCTTTCGCTGCTTGCCTGGGATGCCAATGATAATCTCTAGAAATTGGAGCTCGGTAACTATGATGAAATGAAATTGGCAATCCAGAAATTTTCCAAAGAAAAAAGTGGGGGGGGGGGGATTTTGTGGAAAATTGTATACTGGTCCGAAAATTGTACGTTTATAAAATCAATATTCGGCCAAAAGAAGGGGAGCCCCCTGTGCCTCACTCTAAATCCGCCATTGCTAGGTAACGATAAGAAAATAAAATTGGAAAGTAACATTGGAGTGGTTGACCTAGGAAATGAGAACGAACTGAAAGTGGGAGTCTCATTTAGCTGCCTTGAGAGTAAGAACAAAAAAAACTTTAAAAGTAGGCATATAAGTGTTAATGTAGAGATATTATGTCACCTTTGCCAGCATCTAAACCTTTTCCATTTTGGACTTATTACTTCGGGAACTGACAACTTTGCACAATTCTAAAGATTATTTTATCCTCATTAACAAGGTAGGTGACACGACAGACAATGTCAGCTTTTGGTTACCAAACTAATGAGTGTAAAATAAAAATAGTTGTCGTGTGTCAATTTTATTACCGAATAAACGTGTCAGTTGCTAAAGTAAGGAGAACAAATTAAAGTTGATGGCGGTGCCAGTATTTTAACCTGACGATCAGAAGACCACATTTTCCTTTTTAATAGCAACACTTTGCTTAGGCCTATATCATTATGTGAATTATAGATAGTCCCCTACATAACAATTTAGGAATCACAGTACTAGTAATCTCAAATTATATGAATGTTGAAATATCGTTTCAATAGGCTCCACTATTTAAACAACAATATAGTATGCCACGGAATAAATAACATTACATAATTATTGTAAATCAACACATGGTAAAATATGTTAAGATTTTGTTATGGAATAATTATTCTTATTTTTGAAACATAGGCCTAAATATTAATTATGTCATTTTTCAGTATCCATTAAAGTTGTAAAGTTATAGTTTATTGTGATCGGCATTATCATGACCGACAGCTCTACCGATTTTTAGCAACCTTTTGTATTTATTTTGATACTTTTCTTTTCTTTATTTAAAAAAATAATGTGCTATATACTACTGTGTGCTATACAACCCTGTTTACCGTACAAGATCTTGTCGCCTGGATTGATTCTGTATGTGTGATATGTCAGTAGTATACGGAAATGGGAATTTACATATGGTGGGGTCTAGTTGTCGTATATATATATTTATACTACTCCCGGGACATTCCTCTATAGTTCTTTCAGTAGGTTTCTGGACGTAATCTACAGTTTAGCCCCTGTGTAAACCTCCGGCGGAGGTTTATTTGCTAAACCTCCGGAGGTTATTTGATAAACCTCCGGAGGTTATGCTGAAAACCTCCGGAGGTTATTCGATAAACCTCCGGAGGTTAGGCCTATGTGAGAAATGTCTATAGGCCTAACAATGTCTAAGTTCAATTTCAAATTCCTGAAAAGATTTCGTTTGTCTCTACAGTGTTGGGACTCGAATCCCATACCTTCAGATGAAGAGGCCAAGAGGCTAACCACTACCCCATTGGGGCAGGTGGAGTCCGTGCTCTACTCCAATGATCAGTACCTGTAGTGTGTTGTCCAAAGGGGCAGTCAACAAAGCACACCGCCCCGCCGACCTCACCCACCCCACCACCACCACCTTTCCCCGTCGCCGCCACACTCACTCTCCACCAGTGACCACTTCACTCCCCCCCACCTACACTGGTACCCGTGGTGCCACCTTAGAGCAGACCAGTAGGGGCGGGGACCAGCCTACACCCCCCCCCCCCCCCCCCCCCACCTTTCCCCGCTCAAGGGGTTTCTGCACGCTGCGCTCTGCACCGAGACCGATCTCTGGCGCTTTAGCTTACTTGTATTGAACTTGAGGGGTACTATTGCAGAGAATCCTTTATGCTACATGGCGTGTAATACACAAAGGGAATAGAAATCAAAGAATAAATACATCCTATAGATCTATATAGGGCCTCAAATTATGTATCTTTGGGTTATGGGACGTAGTATAAGCTCGTAAACCGCCTTGGAGGGGGAGTATATGGTATATAACCTCCTCGGCTGACGCCTCGGAGGTTATATACCATATACTCCCCCTCCAAGGCGGTTTACCTTCACATAGTTTATCTTAAGCCTGGTTTCCACAGAATGACAGAATGACAAAGTGCAGAAAATGAGGTGGTTCCGCCGACTAATTCTTAAATGTGTTAACCCTTTCTAAACACAGTGACAAGTAACAGACTGACCAAAAAGGTATGGTTGCAGAACAGTTCTGTTACATCGCAACTTGGCTGGGAACATTCGTATTGAACGGAAGCTGTTTTAGTATTGTATTGTGTGTATTCTGTTGTTTTCGTTCTGTTGGTTGTTTAAATACTTTACATTTTCTGACTTCAAAAGAAGAGGCGTAATTTATCAAGTACATTTCATTCATAGTCTATCAATGGTCCCTAACAGAAAAGGCTTCAAGTCCGAGTGCGAGAAAGTTGTAGCTCAAATTAACAACTAGTCCCAGAATAGAGAGTAGTAAGGTTACAACCTAGACAATTAAAATCAAGATCCTCACGATCTCACTCCTAGACCAATTAGCAACAAGAGTGACCACTCCTTTTCTTCCTCAGAATAGATTTCCCACTAGACCCATGCACGTGCACCCACAAAAGTTCTGCGTAAAAGCCACATCAGGTAAATACTTAATTAGTCTCATAAGAAACGCTCAAACTATCTAGTCATTCACCTGCTGAGAGGCGGCTCTAAACGTCAGGTTATTAAGGTCGGGTTCCCGATTAATTGCCGGCCCTGGCTCCCCCTGGTGGCGCTTTGTGGAAGCGGAGACCCGGCCCTAATTGGGGTCAGGGAGACGCTGGGTGCCACGACCACTTCCGGTGGCCATGACAGGACCCGCGCCCAGCGGCGGGAACCAGAACTAAGACGCAGACGACATTTTTGTGCAGTTCTTTTTATTACTGCAGGAAAGGCCATCTAACAATGATTCCTTTGAACTTTTAGGTCGAATGATGTTGAGGAGTTAATTTCAAAATGCTATTTAACTTGTGAGTAGCTGTTAGTAAGGTAAGACGTGGGTGTTAACGGGAAGAAATTGCGGAACTGGTTTAAACGATGAATATCCGGTAGCATTGTATATTAAAAGTTTTTTCTTGTTCTATCTACTTAAGGTTTCTTCTAATTCCATGTTGAGAGAGTCACCCAAGTGCTAAGTAAAAGACTGGCAACCACTGGAAGATCGGCTACACTATTCACAGCCGAAGTGTTGTATGAGATTTAAAGTTCAATACAAAAATTGAAAAATAAATAAACAGAAAATAAACAGAGAATCGGTAAATAGAACCCAGCCAATGCCCACATCGATCGATCTAACGACTCCCAAGGAAGTTGGTCTGGTGCCGAGGGTGGTTTACTGGTGCCAATAGAACCTATTATTAGCATCAGTAATCTAAAGCCCCATTTGCCATGGTGTATTTTCCTGTCACAGAAGCCAACGAAAATTTTGTCTCGAACATTCGCAAACAGTCTCAAGTGCAACAAAATGATCGCAAGCTAGCGAAATTGATCGCATAGCATTCACACTGGTATGACAGCTCCCTTCACAAGGAATCTCATGAAAAATCGCACAGGTTCTCTACTAAAATATTCAACATGATGAATAATTTCGCAATGGATCAAGTCGTAAAGGCCTACGATAAACCAACGTTTCCAACGTTCGCAGATCGCAGAGCTCTACGACAAACCACGTTCACCAGGGCGAGTGAGGCTCGACCCGCCCTCGGCACCACACCTTCCTTGGAAATCGTTAGATCCATCTCTGTGGGCATTGGGTTGGTTCTATTTACCGATTTTCGGACAGACCTGAACTTGATATTGGGACGTCGATTCTTATGGGCCCAGTCAAATGAGAACAATAACCGTCAGTGGCGGATTCAGGGGGGGAGGGGCAAAAGGGGCAATTACCCCCCCCCCCCCCCCCCCTAGACCAAATATGAACTCTCGTAGTTTTGACAAATCCGAGGAGAAATTCTTCAAGGCAAATCAGGGTGGGGGGGTGGGGCAGATATCTTGCCCCCTCTAGAAGACAGACCCTGGATCTGCCCCTGACCGTATATCAGGGTTGACTGCGAAGGTTCAGGAATAAGATGTATTGAAGTTGAGATTGACCTACCATGAGTAGAAGCGGGGACCGGATGACGAAACACGTCGTCGCCTCTATTTCCAACCACTTCACCAGACAGGGCTCATGCAGCACATCAAACAATAAATAAGGTATATCAAAGTCCGATAAACCTACCATGAGTAGAAGCGGTGACCGGATGACAAGACACGTTGTGGCCTCTATACCCAACCACTTCACCAGGCGCGGCTTGCACAGCACAACAAACAATGCGCCTATAGCTATAAGAGGGGTTACTGCGCAGGTTCATGAATAAGGTGTATCAAAGTTGATTGACCTACCATGAGTAGAAGCGGTGACCGGATGACGAGACACGTCGTGGCCTCTCTACCCAAACACTTGACCAGGCACGGCTTACACATCTAACAATGAGCCTATAGCTATAAGAGGGGTTACTGTGCAGGATCATGAATAAGGTGTATTAAAGTTGAGATTCACCTACCATAAGTAGAAGCGGTGATCGGATGACGAGACACGTCGTGGCCTCTATACCCAACCACTTGACGAGGCACGGCTCGCGAAGCACGTCAAACCCGAAGCAGTCCTTGAAGCTGAAGGGGGACGTGTCGCATCCCCCTATTAACCCCCTTCCCAGCCCCCCGTTCCCCCCTCCCCCTCCCCGGGGGGACCTGGGTTTGGAGAAGAAGAGGCCGAGGACCAGGTTCAGGCCCACTGTTAAGGTGGTCAGCTGCAGGCCCCGCACCCAGCCCGCGGACTCCAGGGCCGCGTGCAGGAAGTAGGCGTATGCGCATGCGCCGATGTACGGAGCGGATTGGTACACTCGACTCTTCCCTCGATGAGTCTTCCTATGTAGAAAAGGAAAAGAATATTTCTTAATTTGGTTCCCTACATGTTATCAAGGAGAATGATATATTTTTATAATAGGGTCTACACATCATAGGCTACAGGGGCGGATCCAGGAATTCAAGAACGGGGGGGAGGGGCTGCTTCTACTAAAAGGTACATTGATAATTTCATTATTTGGCAAAATAAAACCCTCTCCCTGGATCCATCCCTGGGCTATACTCAAAGATCGAATCACTATGTGCATTTCATTTACATAGTTTAAGTCCTTGTCAACGGGGAAACTCAGGGCCCCTTTGGGTCCCTACTTCCCTGGAATATACACGCAGTAACATTGGCTTCAAAGAGCATATCAAAGAGTTATATTCATAGTATGCATAATGTTGTAGGGGAAGTGTGTTCGGAATTATTGTCTGGTTTTGAATTAAAGGCTTACACACTATATGTAGTTTCAAAGTTAGTTTAAAAACTGTTTCATTTCGAAGCAATGCATTAATCTATCATTTCACAAAGCAATTCAAGGTGAGAAATGTCGACACTAATATAATGAAAGAATGAGTAAATGTAATCCAAGTTCTAACCTGAAGTATGCCCTGAGGGCGACTCGTGATGACTGGTTACACATGGCCAATCCGAAGGAGAATATGACGGAGAAGGAGATGAAGACGTGGGTGAGCTGCTCCGAGAAGGAGTTGAACAGGGCGCCCAGGGCGGCCACGAAACCACCCAGGATACACACCGACCGGGGGCCGTACTTCAGACACATCGCGGCGATTAGCGGCGATAGCAGGGCACCGCTACCCCATGATGTACTGACTGCCACAGCTGAAGGAAAGAAAAGAGAGAAAGTATATTGTAAATGTGATAACAGTTACCTATAGTGACTTTGCAAATCAAGTTAACCAGTTCAGGCAAAAATAAAGTAGCTGTGTACTAGACAATGGGGTTCTGAAGTTCATATACATCGTGGCGATTAGCGGCGATAGGAGGGCACTGCTGCCCCGTGACATACTGACTGCTACAGCTGCAGGGAAAAAACAGATATCGATCCATGTTAGGTTATAAATGTGATATGAGCTCTATTCTAATGACACTGTAAATACATTTAAAATATGGCTTCAGTTAGGACTGCTACATCTGAAAGGAAAAGACGTGAGGTAACATTGTAATCTGATGGAAAAGAAAAGAATGTGCAATGTAAATGTGATGGAAAGGAATATGAGTCGTCTATAATGCGGTTATAGATTAAGTTGTTTAAAAGAGAGTAGCCTATTCACATGTATGCAATATCTAACATAAAAATGCCAAAAACCAATTACATTATTTTCTGTACTACAACAACATTTCTTTTGGAAATCTTGCTTGAAAACGTCGGTGGACAGTTGACAGATAGTCAGAGATATATCTTGTATCAATGTCATTGGTATCCAAATGCAATCGGGAGAGGAATTGAAAGTTAGGTCAAGGACCAGCTTTCAGCGTTAAACATATGAGAGACATCGCGTGTCACAGACGTGAAAAACTGGTGTAAAACTGGTGTGAAAGTTGAGAACAAGGTGACAAAAGTCCTCTTTCAATCTGGCAGAGTTCTTAGGTCAGCCTGATGAGAAAAAATTAAAACAGAAAATAAAAGAAATGAGAACTTGGTTTTGATTGCATCACTTTGTCCAAGGAAAAACCTGGATCTGACTAATCCAAAACAGAAAGGTGTCAAAGTTGTGAGAACTTGAGCTAAAACAGTTTAATTCCATTTCATTATACAGAAACAAAAGCCCAAAGATCTCGATGAATCAGCCGATCTCAAGTTGTGTATGTACCGGGGGTTTGGACAAGGGATGCACAATAAGGATCATATAAGCTACCCCAGTCTCGAGATATTAGGTAACTGGAATATTATGGTTCTGCACATTCAAGGACTTGCTAATACATACCATACTGACCTCTTAGCTTTGATGAATTGACTGATTTACTGTTTTGTCGGTCGATCAAAATGCAGCATTTCAAGGCAACAAATATGGATTGATTGACAGGCTTAGCTTTTTAGACCTATACTTTAGAAGGAGTTTATCAACCAGATTGCCATGGTTCATTTTGTTGCACACTATTGTCTTTGGTGATTGCATCAGGAAGAAATTGTCATGAAATTGCACAGTAGGATTTGACGATACTGGGATCGACCTATTCTCTCACAGCCCTGTGGAATGAAAAATAATATTCTGACATCTAGTGTTCTTTTAACAACATTATTGTATCACATGATCAAATAGTGCCTTATATATTGGAGGTGTTAACCCTACACTAGGATGAGCCTATCTCAGTTTAAAACAAGAGTAGAATAAGTAGAAAGGATAGAACAAGAATATGAAGAAGTGAAGTAACCCCAGGCATTTTGCAAGTAATCAGAAACGTGTTATAATAAAGATGGAGGACCACCCTGAGAGGCATGTCCTTTCAATCTGATGCTGGTCAGGTATGGGAGTAATGGTATTTATATGAGTATAGCAAACGTCACAGACCCTGATGAGGTAGAAGTAACTCGACCTGGAATGAAGTACAACAGCCTGGGGCAAGGTTTCACTAATCCCTAGCACTGCACATTGATTGGTGTCTTGTTTAAAGGAAGGGGCTATAATTATATTGGCTGTAAACTGTTATGTGTGTGACCCTTCACACACAGACTTGTGTCTTACTTTGAATCAGGGGGACATGACATATTTTAAAAAGAAAAATCCGCTTTCGAATGCGAAGGAGTTATATTTTGGCAATAAAACATAGCAATTCCCTATTTTAGCTAAAAATCAAAGATCTAACGGGTGGAAAAACAATAATTGATTTTTCACTGGCCCTTCTCTTTAAAAACACAACATTGTTTTTATTTCGAAATCACCTTCTGGGAGTACCGAGTCTATATATATAGTAAGAATATATACTATATATATATATATATATATATATATGGTAAGAACATAAGAATAAGGTAATGCAGTTTTGATTGAGTCATCTCTTCAAACACTGTCCAAAGAAATAAAACAAAGGTAAAAGATCTGCACTAGTTCTTTTTATAAACTGTTCAACATTTGTGATGGGACAACAGTTGGTTGATGATTTCCCCACCAATCAATTGGTGAAAATCGCTTGATTAGTAAGCTGCTTAAGCAAGTTGCAACCTTAGTTTATTACTGGGAATCCCATGCGGTCAGTTTTACATAACACGTGTCGCGAATCTTCAACTAGCTGCTTCCATAGGTAACCATTTTGTTGTACTTCCCTCCCTATTATCACCCACCAAAGCTAGTTGTCTGCATGCACCTGTTCTCTGGGATGGACAGATAATAAACTGCTACCTAGAAAATGCATACCTCGGTGCCGATAATACTACTTCCGGGAGAAGATTTTCAAAAGATGGTCACTGAAATTCACTGTTATTTTACAATATATCAAATATTCATTAGATTTTGCTTGCTCAGTATTTCTGGATGTAGTCCATGCATTCTTACCCAATTTATTTGGGAAAATTAATGTACTTACATGAGAAAAGTATGGGACAAAATATTTGTCAGGGAGCAAGGATGGATTCGAATAAATTCTCTGAAAACCCACACTTTCCTCATGAAAGGTTTATAACAATAATGAATTGAATGAATTAACGTGTTTTTCTAACCAACACTGCATTCCGTGCACCAAAAGTAACATCCTGTCTAATTAACAGTTATTTCACAGTTTGTGTATATTTTACATGTCTTAAAGGGAGGGGCCAGTGACCAAAAATTAGTATACCGTCGTGATCCTTACCATCCAGGGAATAACCATACCAAATTTTATGCTTTTATCTCTAAGAGTTTTTGTTTTATTCACATTTTGTCTCCATCAAACTGAGTCCCCCTGCCAGATCTGACACTGCCTGCACAGGGCAATTATCTGTATGTGACGTCACAAGCAGAACAGCTGAAAAATTATAAAACTGAAAAAATAACAATATTTAATTTATCTAAGTGTTTTTTATTAGCCTAAAAGTGTTTAAAATGACCAAATTAAATGATTCATGAAAGAAAATGTGAAAAAATATTATTTTTATGGAATTTAGAAATTTGAAATTTGAATATAACTGTCATTGTGTGACGTCACACACAGACATCCTGTGTCAGGTGTGCAGGGGTTTTGATATGTGACCTGATATATAGACAAGATTTGCTGTGCAAGATATCAATCTATAGTTATAAAATCATTTTGTATTTATATCAAAGCATCATATCTACTGCATAAGATGAGAAATTTACAAAATTAAAATTTCACTGGCCCCTCTCTTTAACCTTATCCAGGCATGCACTCTAAGCAATGGAAATGATCCTTGCTTGCCATACTCTTAGTCATTTTCTTATCACATTGTGTTTGTTTATTGTAACTATCCAGCAAAGAATATGACGTTATTGTAATGTTGCAGCAAAGTAAGGTTTAGTTCTTGTTACATTATTTTGATAGCACCCAAAAACATCTTTAGAAACTAATATTGTGACATCACACTGTAACGTTATTGTAACATTCTTGTAATGTTCTTTCACATTATAACAATGTTATTAAAATTTTCTTCCTAAGAAATGTCTCAACTTCACTAAAAATAATGTAACTGTTATGCGAAAATTGGGCAGGTTACAGACTAAGCAAAAAAGTATGGTCGCAGAACGTGCTTGTTACGTAGCTGCTTGCCTGGGTAGAGCTCTGATATCACTTTCTTTGAATTCATCCATATTACCACCATCTACTTCAACAAGTCTGCGTCTTATGATATTTGTTGCTTATTTCTATTTCTCTCAACAAGCCATGATTAATTTCTATTAACAAGCCATGTTCTCTGTTACTGGAGTTCTTTCCCCATTGCCATCCAACTAAGTTTGCATGAACCACTAACGAGTGGGTCCATTAACAGGCATTACACATTGTGTTCATAACTCTAATGGGAGCACGGATATCACTTGTCTGTATTCACACCTATTATTGCCACCCTGTTGATTAATGTCTGCCACTTTATTAGTGGATTTGCTCCTGAAGACATTCTGCAGACACCAGTGGGGGTACAAGGGTGGAGCTTCTGCTCCTAGGAGGAATCAAGTATTGCAACCTAATATGGTGAGGATTGGCGTTTTGAAATCCTTTATGATATCGCTGTTGCGAGACTGAAACCCTCTCACTGTTGCAAGGGTTTGGTTATGCAATGGACCACAGTGGCCCGTTGCACAATGGGTTTGTAACAACGAAAATAATTTTTTTGAAAAAAAATAATATTTTCGTAACAAGGTTGGTTTATACACATTGTTTTTCTATATTTAGAATGCAGCCAGAGAGCTGTAACTTTTACTGATTTGTCCTTAATTTTTTTCCTTTTTACATCAATTTAGAAAATTCAATTTCATTCATTAGAACCAGAGATTTTACTATGTTTGTAAAATCGTAACAAAGATATCTTTAACAAAGATATCTTTGTTTGATCCTAACAACGAAACTCTATTGTGCAACGGGCCACAGGCCACCTATCTCAAAACAAGGGCATTATTTGAAGGATATGCTTGTAAAGAAACATTGATGAAAATTTGATTAAAGCTTTCTTTACCACAATAGGTTGTTATGTTGCAGGCCGCACCCCTTCCTGCATGTTATTGCTATACAACCCCTCCCAGTCCCCTCTCCCTAAAGGGGGTATTCCACTACATGACTTTGGCTGCAATATGATGATCTTGCAAGGAAATTGGATATAGCGCAGATAAAATCCGATATTACACATTTGATACATGCTCCAAATTGCCATTTTTCAGTCTTGTATGCAAATTTGTCTATGATATAGTCATATCGTGCTGATATCGCAGCCCATGTCGTGTAGTGGAATACCGCCTTTCCTCAATCAGTGCAGGCGGGGGGTGGTATATCTCCTGTTATTGTCCCCCACCTTTACCATTCAGGGCCTGCTGCAGTCATTAGGGGACGACATTTCCGAAAGGCCAGGCGATGCCTCTGGGCATCACCCAAGGTGAACTCTTCCTGTATGCACAGAGATCAGACACTAGTAGGGAAAAAAAGGTGAAAATTGGTTGTGCTCTACATCAGGGTTTTTTTTCCATAAAGCAACTGAGTACATTGTATTAGGTAGCTTGGCAGATCCAAGGGGGTTCGGGGGGTCCTGACACTGCCCCCTTTTGATGGGGACTTTAACTTGCCAAAGAGAAAAAATATGTTGCCCATGTGCACACGAATGCATGCAAATGAACATTGTTTTAATACTTCACCTATATGTGCACCCCCTCCTTTCCAAAATCCTGCATTTCCCCCCGCAATAAATTCTAAAAGTGCGAAAGATAATTCACTCTGGCATATACGAGACTTAGGGATATGTTAACGTCGTGAACATTAGATTGTTGCTTCCCCGATAGCATTGCAAACAAATATTTAAATCTATCTGTTTCAGATCATTGAGATTCTGGGGGATTAGTGCGTGTAAAAAGGATCATATCCAATCCCAAGGGACCGCTTTTAATTTCTCGGTGTCACTGCTATTTGTTCAATTTTGCTGGCCCCTCAGAATATGTACCATCATTTTATTCATAAAATTCATCACTGCTGTCTGCAACAGAACCATCGGCCAGGGCAAATGGGTCTTAAGACATGATGCTTCCTGTGGCATCACTAAGTTTCATGTCAGAGTACATTAACTTGACAAGTTGAGGACAATGAGGTTGCGTTAACTGTTGAGCTGTTTTGCTATGTGCTTTATAATAAGAAGGCTAGGGAATGTAATAATCAGATGCCACCCATAGTAGAAAGTCCCCTTGGGTGGAAGAATATTAGTAACCTAGACACAAAGATTATTAGTTACCTTTATTTGTGCCTAGTGTAAATGAGCTGGGGGTTGTTTTGCAAGATTA
Source organism: Lepidonotus clava (assembly GCA_936440205.1). NCBI lineage: Eukaryota > Metazoa > Annelida > Polychaeta > Phyllodocida > Polynoidae > Lepidonotus > Lepidonotus clava. Next base: position 4,661,548 of record OW387136.1, on the reverse strand, counting down.
CTATTTGCCAAAGACATTTATGAGGCACTCACTATATCTAAAGTTGTCATACATTGTGTAAAGAGAGTTAGGTCACAAGAACAAACGCGAGAAGAACATAAATTATATTCATGTATACATGTTGATCCTTGAAATGACTATTTTACGCCCTGACAGGCCTAGTCATCCTCAAACGAACCTGAGTTCTTTCATATATCAATACAACATAGAAATCCTTCCACTTGGCTTTGTGCCTTTCGTTTATTTTGTTCTTTTCTATTAATAAAATATGCTTAGTCAAACGGCTATCTATTATCTTCAATTCAGTTCAAATAGCTGATTGATTTCCCTGTGCTCTGTCGCATAACGGGTTTGGCAACAGCAATTGTTTGCACACTCTCGCTGTTGCGAGACATGTCCCTGTTGCGATGGTTTCCCCTGTTGATTTGTGGCTGTTCTGCTGAACCGATTTTTAATTCTGTAAAAGGTTCTGGAAACTAGGCATTTAGATCTAAAATCCCTGAAATTTTCAGCCCGGAAAAATGATGAGAAATGGGTGAAAATTGATGCCCAATTTCGCCTATAACAGCGAGACTTTGCCAAACCCCCACTGTTTTAAAGAGCGATATCACTCCTTCCGTTATGCGACAGAGCACTGGAGATCACCCTAAGCCTATAGAAAAGTTGATGATAACACATCGAAAGCAATAATAAATTATTTTAGGACGATTGAGAGAATCTACTGCTTAAATAGGTATGCTAAGTTACAGTAGTTTAGGGTGTTCTGGTGGCACATGCATTTGGCTACAGTGTCTACAGTGTTCAAATCTAAAGGTTGATGGTTCAAGTGTCGGTCCTGCTGCTCTGGATACAGTTGTCCTCCTAATGGTCAACAACAGGGTTACAGGAGGCCTAGAGTCACCAGCCATTGAATGTGTTGCCCTTCTTATAGGACACTGCATACAAAAAAACAGCTGCCTTGGTAAAAGTGTGAAAGCATCCAGGAGCAAGGGTGAGATAACCCAGGGCTCCTAAACCACTGAATCAGGTGGCAAATGATCAAACAGTACTTGGCATTATAGTGTTAGACCTGACTGATAATAGGTCTTGTTTGCAAGGATGATACTGTAACTCTATTAAAACCCGGACACATAGCTTAGAACCTTTTCTATTCAAACAAAGGTAATTAATAACACTATAATCATGGGCAGACCTAGGTTCCCTGATATGAAAACCCTCTTTGTTCTTCATTTCTGAGAAGGTGGGAGGTCATTGAGGGGTCAGACTAATGTTGTAAGTATGTTTTCTTTTCTGGTGTATGTGAGCCTTGACAAAGTATGAAGTAACTATCCATCACACACACGTGTTGAGCAAGTGTGAATGGTGATAGGTAATCTCCACCTTCCATGTCACCTACATTGGATACCCTTGTTAGGTAAAACTTCTAGACACAGGTACTAGTATAACACACTGAACCATGTTTCTGGCCTGCTTGATACTTCAGCTATTTTGATAGAAAAGGTGAAAGTTGGACTGAACTGGTTTAGCTTTGTTTAACTGTCTATCTAAAATAAATATTTCATTAAGTTATCTTGTTATCCAGTGCATACCAACTTGGGCTGGATTTTCAGACAATATAAATTACTAATCTTCACTCATAATACAAATATTCTTCTCCAAGTCTGTTTATCATTAAGGATAACCACAACCAATATAATTGACAAAACTTTCAAAACTCAGATAGATATAGAAATATGTTGGATGAGTCTAGTTGAGGTCAGTGGTAGATTAAAGTATTAGCTGTAAAAACTAGCTCAAACCAAAGTAGAATTCCAAGAGATGATAATATTTGCACTGGTTTGTAAACAAATCCCATTTTTGCAGACCCACATTAACTGAGTTGAGCTAGGAAAACATGTTTTTAATTGTTTTCTACCATATTTCATGGTTTAGATTTTAACCTGGGCCAGAAATGGGTCCAAGAAATGAATTTCCATGATTATTGGAGTTTCGAAAATGTTGTTGAATTTCAGTTGCACTAGATAGAGCCGCAGGCACACATGATAAGACTAGTATGACCTGAAGGTCCATAAAAGATATTGCATTTGCACTTAAGCAGCATCAACTAATTCATAAAATATTGGCAGATAAGGACACCAAAAGAACCGTATTTATATATGTGTAAAATATATATAGTGTTGCCATTAGGTTCTGATATTGTCATGAGATGGCCATTTTCAACCCGTAGCCATAGCACTAGCTTTATCACCCGCATAGCCAACGAGCAGTGCATATTGTGGGTGTTACATACTGACAAGCCGTATGAACCACTCTTCAGTATTTTCTCAACAATTTGAGGACTGTTTAGGTGATAGTATCAAGAAGCACCATAGGGGACATCCTTGGGTAGCTGTACAACCCATTGGGATGGTATGAACCTCAGGCTTTACCCTAAGTATGTGACGCTCCGTCATGGGTCATACTGCCACCCTCGGACGCCCCCACAGTGCTTCTGATTATAATATCAGTGTGTTGGATATTACCTTGATATGGCTGATGGAAGCACATTGCATGAAGTCAATATACCTAACTGGAAGCACTCTTGTTTTATATAGCATTCCATTAGTACATCTGCCTTTGTATGTACACAGACAGCAGTGTTTTCCTTATTCATCTAGTCTAGCTTCCTTTGATCTATATCCTTTGGCCTAGATGATGCTTATGATAACATTCATTGTAGTTCTTATGACAGTCACGAGAGTTCTCGCTGGGGTCTAAACAGCCTGATGACTGTCCTGACAATAATATTTATTTCCAACAGATATTTCTATTGAGAATGTTTTCTAAAAGTCTTAGCTTATGCTCTTCTGATGATATTGTAACTTTAGCAGTACAGACCTTATCATTATGTGTGAACCGAGCAATATTTCTATAGCAAAGTCTGTATCTGTAATATAATTATGAAAACTTCTACCACCTAGGAGAACACATGATTGCTTTTAATAATGATACTAGAATTTAAATATCAGGAGGGAACCTTGAACTATTGGTCAGTTCACACCATAAACATGTTTCAATATCAACTTTTAAACATGTTAAGCAATTAACCTTTCATGCTTTAATATTGATGACCCTGATGTAGGTTTAAGTGTAGAAGTGCAGTGTGAAATTAAGCTAAGAGGAAGATGAATAGAGCTGGTTTTTTATTTTCCCTAATTCACAAACTGTTGCAAAATGACAACTCAATGTTAATACAATAATAGTGACAAACCAAAACTTTCCAAGGTTTATAAAAATATATATATTTAGGTTGGAAATTGTGCATATATATATCACAGAAGTTATATTCACTTATTTATGAGATTTTCTCTTCCTTATGCATTGTTTAACAGGTTGGGTCTATAGGAAAAAGGAAACGTCCCGAGTTTTCAGTCTGTCCTGGTGAAACAGGACGTCCCATAAACCCAGGCCGTCCCGATAAGTCGGGCTAATTGATATTCCTCGCCTTTTTATTGTTTAATCTGACCACCACACACTAGCCTGGACGCCCGTCACCGGGAGGAGAATCTATAATTAGCACTATTAAGGGTGCGTCACACACCACTGGACAGGTTATGTAACTGAGCCCGGCCTGCTCCTCCTCTGGTGCATCACACAGCACTAGAGTCGCCATAGGGAGACTTATTTAGTGTTTTGCGAAAAAATGTGCACATTAAAATTCAGGTTTTTTGAGCTAAATAACTGGACATTCAAATTTATGACACATTTACCGAGTCAGAATTTTCAGCAAATCTCCCCATTAAGTATCATTCTTAGTTTTATACAACCGTTCCTAAATATCAGGACGATCTGTGTCCCAGCATTGTGGGACGTCCTGTTATCACAGGACGTTCCGAATTTCTGTGTAAGCCCGGACCTAAAGGAGCCTTCGGTTAAGTATGTATGCATCAAAGGGGGAGGCGGGTCAGACATTTCTTAAAATATGCTTACGTTTTAGTACAAATCCAATTCGTATTTTTGCCCAAGAGGGGTCGGGAGGTCTGAGATCTTTTAAACTGTATGTACATACTAAATGGAGGGCCCTGAAAGTGGTCTTAAACCCAAGCTTATTCGTTCTTAAATGTAAGTGAGTCGTTTGTACCATAGAATTAAGGAATTACTATCCATGAAGTTTCATCGATACGTCCATTAAGATTAACGATTACAGACAATTACATGTCCACAGGCTACAGTGCCAGATCTACACAATTCTAGCCACAGATACATTGGTTTGACGGTTCAAACCCTGCGTCATGGGATTCAGAGGATGTAACTTCACAATGTAACTCTGCCAACTGTTACCTAACAACCTTGCTCAGAGATCAGAATAAAATATCCTCCACCAAAGGCAAATCTGTGGGACTACATTCAGTTTGATGCTCAAGTGTTTGCCAAGTTCATTGTGCAGAGTGGGATATTTTTTCTTTAATGTTTATTCTCTAAACCATGTTTATTTTGACGTTTATCTTCCAGTGAGTTATATACTACTCTTTAATATCAAGAATGTGGCTGAATCGGTGCGCATATCAGCTAAGTATTACCAGAGAAATCGACTGATCCATAAATTATTACCAGAGAAATTGACTAATCTGTAAACTATCACCAGAAGAATCGACTGATCCATAAATTATTACCAGAGAAATTGACTAATCTGTCAACTATCACCAGAAGAATCGACTGATCTGTAAATTACTACCAGAGAAATCGACTGATCTTCATCAATCAGTAAGCTGTATTCAAGTGTACATGTTGGATATGAATTATTGCTAAAATCGACCAATTATTGGAGAAGAACCGGCCAATTTTAGCATCGGTCAGTCAGTAGATTTACTGAAAATCATCCAGTGGTATGGGGCTTTAGGCAGCTAATTGAGAAAATCACAGCACTCTGGAGAGTGATGCTGAAACCAGGAAGTGCTAATTCTAACAATTGGGAAAAGTAAATTTGCAGAATGTAGCCTGGTAGTAATGGTGACAGTGTAAAGTTATATGTTGGGACCCTGTTGATTTTTGTGGTAGACATTACTTTATTCTTTCTTCATTCAACAAGTATTTGAATAATGAGCCATGAAAATATCATTGTAAAACGACCCAGCGCATTTATGATCTTGTTTTTAACTTTATTAGTCTGTTTCCTTCCTGCCTTATTCTGTTTCTTTTTCTCCTGTGTTCTCCTATGATGGTATACATAAAGAATACACGTCTCATGACATTTCATATCAGACATTTCATCTCCTATACATTGGTGCTGATTAAGCCTCCGACAATTCCGAACAACAGAAGATAAAGGTCAATGATAAGTAAGATGATTGTTTTTCTTCAACAATGTAATCTATACTTGACAACAAACATATGGCAGAATGTGTATTGATTTGGTCAGGGTTGGTTTATACCTTTATGACACTCTTTTGGTTTCCTAGTATCTTGGCAGTTTTTTTATTTCCCAGATGGTATATAGTAAAGGTATATCACAATTAGCTATGGGGTAGGCTTAGACCTAATGCTACTTCAGTGGAAGTCAAATAACCGTTTACTTTTCATACAGTTTAATTCAAATTGTTCTATGCCTTAGAATGTCCTATACCTAAGCCTTTTTCATTCCCCAATGTAAGTTAACACTCATTTTTTAATCCTACGGAAAAGTGAGTGCAAGATTTTTCAGTTGTACCCAAGGTTATTCATTTTGCTGTTTGGACAGACAGACTTCAAAGATTTAAGTGAGTGAGTAAGTAATGGATGCTTTACGCCGTTTCAACAACTGAGGTCATATTCATGGCGAAAACAGGTTAGGATTCATTCTGTCTTTGGTGATTGTGTCTATGAGATGAAAGTGACAGGGTGGACAGCAGGGGATCAAAACCTTGAAATCATTTTTCTCTACCTCATCCCTTAGTGAACCCAGCACCAACTTGGAATCAAACCTAAAGAACCACTTGGTCAGTGATGGGTCCCCCCTATCTTAGCTTCGCCCTTATACGATCAGCAGGGGCTACTGGGGGCCTATATTCTTCCCTGGAACCCCCATAGGGTTCAAAGATTTAATTAATGGGAGGTACACCAACATGTTTTTGAGAAACAGTTATGACCTAAAATGATTATGGTTTTGCTGTATTATAGTTCAATACAAATAATTTTTTACACAACAGAAAAACCATATTTAACCAGATAAATGGATAAAAAAACAAAAGCTTAACAGTAAACATGAGAGATTGAGTACATGGACTCAATGGCACTGAGGAACAAAATATTATTTTTCCTGCAGGTTCAAACATGGCTTCGGCTACTATGGCTCATTACTGCGATTGCCATTGGCGGGCTTCGCAAATTGAGGAAACGCAGTCGCTTACTGTGGAAGGCTGTCACTTTTTGCTGCAGACATCTCCATTACACCCTGTTTGAAATAAAAATCAATGCTATAAGAGAGTGCTAGGCCTGCAGGCTGCCAGGGATGCTCTTGACAATCTATAATGCGACAGAAATGGGAGGGATGTCAGCATTAAGCCTGCTGAAATGGTTTGAAATATACTAACACTACTCTGAGAAGGTGGTGCAAGCTGTGTGGTGGGGGGAAAGCTCACCCAATCCAACCTAGGCAACATAGTTCACATATATGACAGATATTTGTAAAGAATATCTCATTTCCACACCTCTTGTAATACACTTGGATAAGCTGTAGCAGAATCTGTAAATCCCCATTCCCACTAGGACACTTTGGACCTCAGCGATTATGTGTTCCTCTGATCGCCCGTCAGTATGGTATATTGAAATATGCATGTTTGATCTGAGTTGCCGGGAAAATCTTCAGACAAATTGCTGGAGGATTTTATCAAACATCATATTTCATCCTTACTGCTTGGTGATCCGAGAAAAAAACATGATCACTGAGGTCCAAAATGTCCTAGTGGGTATCGGGCTTGAGACGTGTGACGAAGGTTGTCAAACTGTAATCTTTCAATGAGACACTTGTTGAGAAACTTGTTGAGAAACTGGTTGATTGGTAGGCATCCCCATTTTGTTTATTCACTAAAAGTAGCTTACATTTATTTTTTCCCTGATTGTCCAGTTCTTTTCCTAAACTCTTGCTCAAATACAGGTTTATCAATCAATGAAAAAGATACTTTTGTCATGTATTGACATGTATTGACATCTTGCTCTCCTTTGGGGAAGATGTGATGTCATCTACCAATCGACACCCAAGTCATGGATTCAGATATATCAATTTAACTCTACGTGAACTTTTGAAATGTCTAGACGAAGCATTGCATTGATTCCCTCATACTAGTGGTCGATAGCTAGGGCCTATAGACGCTATGCAGATGACATCACACTACCCAGAAAGCGATTGAAACTCACATTAGTGACCAGTTAACTTTATGTTGATGTAAAATTTCCATCTGCATAATTATCAATATTTTTGTTGTGCTTCAAAGATGAGTTTCATTTAGTCTAGCATACTATTTAGGTATATGTACCATAAACAGACAAATCCAGAAATGAATTTGTCATGCTGAATATATGGTAAGCATGTCTGCAAAAGGTGTATTAAATATCATCTGTACAGGGTCTATTACATTATTAGCTGTAATATATGGGATCCCTGCCTTTCATCTGAGAAAGTAGAGAGACATGACATGTTCGACGGAAGCCATGAGCCATAGGAGCCACCAAGCGGACCATAAATACCGAGATGGCACGCATACTGAACATAGCGCGGTCAAATCGACCCGGCCGCCTCTACTCACCACCATTGATTTCAGATTATTACTGTCACAGGGACATGCTATCGATAAGATTCCTGTTCTTTTTTCCATGTAGATGACATAATGGCACCTATATTAAGACTCAGTAACCCTCCTGATGTTCTATTACTAGGGACAAGTAAGACATAACAAGATTAATGTGTTTTGAGTGGGTAGATTGTGAAGCTTGGCAACAAGACCTGACTTCAAATAACGACTAGTTGGCAGTACCTCAAAGACATCAGATTTTCTGCTTCTATTCCAGTTGCCTGGACATAAGAAATCTTCACAACTTCTGCTGGAATAGACAGACAACAACGAATGTTCCACCTAAGCTGGCGATTTGAAATTAGGGAACCTATCCGAATATGCTATTCTATCATTGTAATGTATTCTTTGTAATATTTCAGCAGGAACAAAAATCCTTATTGTGAAAAATATCATATAAAAGATTATCCATTTCACCGTATGATCCATTTTTCCTGAATCAATCAGGAAGAAAATTACTTCCCTGGGCCACTGGATACAAGCTCTAAGTATCCGTGTAGCACGCCGGTAACTTTCTTGGCTGCTAGGGCTCGGCTTGTACACAAATAACCTATGGCTGGTATCTAGTGACCCAGAAAAGTTCTTTTACCTCCTAATTGCAGAAAAACACTTTAAGAGTTCCGGGGATCACCGCTCCAGGGCCCTGGTGGCAATTTCCAAATTTGGAGCAATTAAAGGAAAAAGAACAGCAGTTGGCTGAGCCTTAAAGCCTTTGATCAATTATGTGACAAAACCTTGGACAAGAATAGAAACTTGTCAGAGGCAATTATCAAAAAGGGGTTTCGTATTCACCATTGGCTGATAATGAAAGCATAACCATACCGAGCAATGTACTAACGTACAACTATTTGCATATCAAACAAATTGCATGAATATCTAAACTCTAAAGACATTAAATAATGATATAATATAATAATCTACTAGGAGGTCAAAACTAATTGTTAATATTTCCAAGAACCGTGCCCTGTGTTCTCTCATTTTGATATTAAGGTTCTTGGTTTTTCAAGGAGAGGGAGGGGATCATTCTCATGGCTGCTTGTCTGAACCCACTGAATCTGGCAGCTTGATGGCCCTGTTACAGTATATGGCATGAGCTGCAATAATTATGGCAATGTTGCAGAGAAATCTCACTTATAAGAGACACAATTCTTTCTTAAATATGTGTAAATTACCCCCAAATAGCCAATTTCATGCAATTTTATCACTCCTGTGTGTGAATTTTCTGTAATATGATCATATCGCGCCTATATTGTAGCTGAAAGTTGTGGGGTGTATTTGTAAAAGGCCCTTAAAGGCCATATTCCCCTTTGCGGTAGGTGGCATATGAGGTCGCTATTTTTAGGTGCCACAAGCAATTTGTGATTTTGATACCAACATGTTGGTATCTGGTACTGCTAGAAAACCTATATCAAATAGCAGGGGCCACGAGCAGGGGCTACAAGTACCTATATTCCACATTGAAGGCCAATTCGCTGTGGCCGATGATTGTGTCACTTGCATGACCGATAAAGTTATCGCATGGAGAAAACTTTGATCTAGGGGTACCCTACCGCAAGCAAGTTTGTGACAGTTTGCTTGCACCTTTTCAAGGAACCGCAAGCAAGTACTGTACAGTGGAATATAGCCTTAAGGGTCTGATGACATTGGCCCCCTGTTACAATTACCCGTCTATGACAGAGGACGCCTTTTTCAGGTCATTTGGTGCACTCTGAATGGATGGGATACTTCATCCATGGTTACCCTGATTAGCCCTGAAGGGGTTCCCACTGTGGCCCGTCCCAAAAGGCATATAACAGTGATGAAACAAATCAATGTGTCTTCAACGTGTCACAATAAAGGCGCTGCTTTTATTACCACCCACGCGTGCGGCAGATGAGTGGTACATATTGGCAGCGCTATGAATTGCCAGTCCATACGTTGTACTTGTCATTCTCAGTATTTTTTAACATAATATGTTATTTTTTAACATAATATATTATTTTGAATACTGCTTTGGTTATAAGATATAGAAGGAACTTTGGGGGTCATCTTCAGGTGTCTGTATAACCTGTTGGGTTCATACTAATATCGGGCTTCGCCCTCAGTGCTCCGTCGCATAACCAAACCCTCGCAACAGCGAGACCACAGCGAGGGTTTAGATTTAAGTCTCGCAACAGCGATATCCTTAAGGTTTGCACTGTTACAATCCTCGCAACAGCGATGGTTTTGTACATTTTTTGGATTCATTTATTTGACTGATAAATACATTACCGCCACTTGCCTCCTATACATTTCATAAGCCAATGGACACATCTAACATACAGTGAAAGGAGAATGTAAAAATTCCAACCCCAAAATGCCCCCCCAATACATTGAAAATTGGGGTGTGCCAACCCTCGCAACAGCGAGGAAAGTTGGATACACTCGCTGTTGAACAGGGAGAGGTCTCGCTGTAGTGGACAACCCTCGCAACAGTGAGGGGGGTTATGCGACGGACCACAGTAGAGAGTTTTTGCAAACCACACGGATCACCGTGCCCCGATCCGTATCCCAATCAGTTTGATTGGACCAGCTGGTGTAAGTGGCAGCTACCCTAAACAGTTTAGTGCTATTATCCCAGTGAATGTTATTTTTGCTTTTGCATGAGCAGGGGAATCTAAACGAACCTGCCCCCTCTGAGTATGTTACATAAGCAATTCTTGCTATTTATGGCAAGCAGAAAGGTAGATCAGTAGGGGCACTGTGGTCACCAGGACCAGGTCTGAGGCCTCCCGTATCACATACATGTATTTTCCCAATTAATCTAACAAGTTATTTCTTATCTCATGTGCTTTCTCATATCATGGATATGTGTATATGATCCACAGAAAGGTTTCCTCTTACTTTAGAGACACAATATTTTGTAAAACACCAAACAAGAGATCCGTGTGCCTGTGTGTCCCTGATCAGTGGGCCCAAAGGTAGAGGCAGTGGACCGTGACCTGGGGCCAGTGAGGTCTGTGTTCATAAACACAATGAAATTTATTGTAATATATACATACACAGAATCAACGTGATCTAGCTGCTTAATTTTAAATTCATATAATGATGAACTAGTTATTCTAAAAAGATAAATTTCTGACAAATCTACTCAAGGGAGAATTCAATTTGATATTGTATCCCTTATTTTTAACATTGTCCGTGTGGACCATTCATCGAGAGCCCATCGATCCGTTTGGGGATAGGGGGACTGAGATTGGTGTGCTTTGCAAAAACTCTCTAGTATGTGACAATCCCCTATGGGTTGTACAGCCACCCTCACCCACCCCCGCTGTTCTTCTTATTATATGATGGGTCCTGCTGTTGATTTGTACCTAATCTCAAATCATATTCCTACAAACAGTTGTAGAAAGATGACATTCAGAACCAAACCCTGAAAATTGGTTGATATTGGATGCTCCATTTGCTATAGGACAAGGGTATTGTTGGCTATTATTCAACAGCAATGTACATTGTGCGATAGGCCATTGTATGTGCCCTGTCACACAAAGGAATTGGTGTTGTGATAGCACCCAGCATGACAGCAGCTTCGCTGTTATAATTGGTACTACTGTTTGATTTCCTGTGGCCCGTTGCATAATGAAAATTGGTAAAGTACTTCAATGTCTCGCTGTTGAATAGTAGATGTTCTATTGGGCCAATTCCGATTCTGTAAACAGTTAAAAAAAATCTGCTTGTGACTAGAGGACAAACCAGACCAGAAGCCCAGCAACTAACTGCACTTATTGCAGGCAACTTGGGGGAAATATCAAACATGTCAAAAATGTCACAAGCAAACCCTGGTGATAAATTGTTTAGTCGCCATACATAATGACGCCACTTTCAAGGCGGTTCTCCACTTGGCGACTAAACCACGCCAATTAACGTTGGTCACCCGCTGATTAGGGTGTCAATACATTGTCAGACAACTAAATAATTGCTGGTGGAAAAAAAATTAATCGCCATGATGGGGCACTCTTCCCATCAAACTGTTTGTGATTAGAGGTCTTATTGGTCGTCCTGCCAGGTGATTAACTGCACTAATCGCCGGTGACTAGAGGAATATATAATACATGTCAAATATTTCACCCAGAAACATTAAGCGGTTTAATTGCCAGGCATCAAGGCGCCAGTGCATGGTAAGTCGCTGGCCAACTAAAACACCAATTTTCACGTTGGTCACTGTCATATTTTTGCTAAACTCCTTGTGGGGACCATGCAGGCTTTAGTGTCTGTCTCTGGACTAGTAGACCACGTAAGTCGCCTGGGATTTTTGTAATCTAATCACCCAAGCTGGAACCTGCCTGAAGTTGCATCGCTCAATCAGTACCCCTGCTTTGCGTGTACCTAGCCCGGGGAGGGATTGCATGCAGTGTCAAGCCATCTGGAGATTAGACCTATTGCCTGGCAGCCAGGGAGGACAGCAGTCAGGTCTGAGGGGACCAAATCACCCAAGTAGATATAGAGGGCTCTACACTAGAGGCCTTCTTACACACATGCAATGTTTTAACTGCAACATTTCCATCATATCGCATATAGCAATATGAAAGCATTGCATGTTGAAATGTATACTATAGATCTGGTCAGCAAGAAACAGCTCATTTTGTGTTCTTTTTATTGTGATAAAAGCAATAGCTGAGGTTCTGGCTAGATGGTAGTATTATAAATGTTATTTGTATGAAGTGTTGTACATAAACGGGATACATACTTATTGTCATTATATTGTGAATGTACATGTGCCATTAGATTTGCATTTTGGTAAATTTACAGGAACATAGGAAAGGACAAACTAGCAGGAGGTGACAGAAAATGTTTAGGTTTTTGAGTGGTTTCTTGTGTCCCAGATCTATTATAGACCCCAACAACTCAAGTCACATGCTTATTACAGGCCCCTAGACATTTACACACATTCCATGAAAACAATGATACCTATTATATGACTCCTTGGACAATTGGTTCCCTGCAATTCTTTTTTTGCTCCAGTGTTAGACCGATATCTAGATGACACCTTTTAAATCTCAGAGAGACTCAACACTTACGGTTAATATAGCTTTCAATGGCATGTTTGCACTAGGCTGCAATCGTGGAACATTGGAAGCATTATGATATGGCCGCCCTGATTGAAGAAGTTCCTAAATCATATTAAACAAAATTCCCAGAATGTTTTTCGTTCTCTCTTCCGTAAGATTTCAAGGAGACATTTCTTGCCAAAATAATGAAACGTAGTTGCCTTTGAACCTCAACATCACCAAAAATGCAAATGTGAGTTCATTTTATCAGATAGCAAATATGTGTTGCATGCAGGAGACAGAATTTGTCGCAGCATGAAATGCGTTATTGATGGTGAGGCTGAAACCTCACCAAATCAGAATGTTATTATAGCATCAATTTTTGGTAAGGTTAGGACAAACCCAAAACAGAACATATAAGAACTTTCTGTTTGGGTTGAAGAACATAACCAGAATGTTGTAATTATATCACAGTGAAAAGTCACAGTAGTATGTTACAGCGATATAATTGGGAGTCATCAAAAGAATTTAACAAGAACCAAATACAGAACCAACCAGAACATTGCTGAAATGGTATAATAATGTTGCACCCATGGCAGGGTTGGACATCTTATAGGTAAAGGGGGGTTTACACAGACCGATAAAATCGTCACGATAGGGCACCGACAGTCATTAACGTAGGCCATACGATAATCCCGATAGCCTTACGATAATCCCAATGACATTATCGGTCTGTGTAAACCAAATTATCGTAAGGATTTCATTGTCTTAAGGCTGACTTAAGGCTTACGATGATTTAACGGTAGTACTTTCTTAGGAGAGTGAAAATTTCAGACGTGTTTGAAATTTTTGTGAAAAACCTTAGGATAATGGCCTTACGATAATGAAATTGAGCTCACGATAATGTAATTTATTGTCTTAACAGCCTCTATCGGTCTGTGTAAACCCCCCTGTCTTATGTCAAAGTACATATTCTTATACAAATCTATTAGATACTTTCTTTGTCGTAAGCCTTCTGCCAATTAGCATGGGTTTATTATCTTAAGTATATTGTCGGGCTGTGTAAACCCTTCATCACCATATTCTTTAAGACAATTGTTACCGATAACCCACGATAGTGACCTATTTGAGAGATTTTTGGGCCATTAACGTAAGGTTAACGTAAGGGAATTTTCGTAAGGACCCGTTGACGGCCTGTGTAAACCCGCCTTAACTTAATTGTGAGACGACGGCCAGATTTTATTTCTCTATTTTAAGGCCTCCTTATCTCCAGAGTCATTACTGATACTTCCTGTTTTATGTCTACAATCAATTCTGTAATTTCCTTCTATTTAGGGCGAGGGCTTCCTTCGACCCTCTGCCGTCATTTGCCTATCCGAATTCTACCTGAAACCCGGTTTACACAGTATGATAGGTACCCCTATGATCATTATTATAGTGATATCGGAAGAAACCTGGGCCAGATTTTTTTTCAAATTCTAGTGTAAACCCTACATAGGTCAAAATGTCATTGCAGGCTATCGACCAACTAATTGGTTATAAAATTGGCCGAATTTAAAAGTAGAGTTGATCGACTTTAGTGACGACTCATATCAAACACACACACATCAATATGATATACCTACAGGCAGTGATAGGAATCACCCGATTTTGCTGCCTACTCGTTGGCCAACTGTGCAAAGGTCGCCTAGCGGGTATGGGGATTAAAATTAAACCCATACCTTCCTCTGAACATTAGAACTAAGGTTTATTTAAATTGTCTTGATATTATGCTTTCATTGATATGTATGTCCTATATTCTTTATCAATGAGATCATTCTTTTGTTAGTCATAATATGCGTTTTCCCCGCCCCGCATAACAGTTCAGATTATGGATACATTGCTACCACCTTTTAAGTAGCCTAAACATAAACTGACACCAACTGATCGGTTTGAACAGTGGGTTTAGTTTTTGTTATTTGTGTCTTTTTATGAATAAAATTGTATCTATTTTCCTCCTTTGCAACACATTCACAAATACTAACCCCTATTTGTGAACTATAATCAAGAATATTATTGATTCAATTCTAAAATATTGAAATACAAGAGGAATAATGTCCTTTTTCTACACTCTTTCGGAGACGTGATTGTACTGAGAAGCTTATTCATTAATTTGAGGCCACCCAACCTGTTTCAAATAACAATCCTAAGATAACTTTAACCAGAAAACATATCTGAAATCGTGAACAATCTGTGACAAGAGAAATACTTGACGTTTTGTCCCGTTGGGGATTGAGAGCTTTGGTTTTTCACCATGGAAAGCTGATCTCTGGATACAGTAAACCGACCCATACGTGGGTGGATGTAAATGTATGAGATTGGTTAGACGTGCAGACCTCGTGCCGCGAACATCACGTATGTAGTGAATGCTCCTATACAAGGACCTTTTATAAGTTCATAAAAGGGAATCTTGTTTGGATAAAGGCATTAAGGGGGGTTCGGGAAAATAGCCCCCAATGCAAATCCTGGTTCTAAATCATTTTATGATACAATGAACAATTATTTAAATTATTATAATGTCTGCATTTACAAGAATCAGTGTGTACGCAAAGTTTCTTAGTCTGCGCATACATTGTATTTAACACGTGGACATTGGGTCTGTCCGTACAGAAGCATTAGTTGGCAGTGGTAAGTCCGCGTGTGTAAACTAAGCCTAAATGTATGTGTGTTGGTAGGGAGGTGGTAATGGCGTATAGGGTTACAGGTGAGACAGGAGTGGGTAGGGCAGCATATTACAGGTTCATTTCTAAAATATCTGTTTCTGGATTTATCATACGTATTTAGTTTGTTTAGAGTTATATCATTTGTGCATCAAGTGAGGAGTCAGGCAATGTATTTACTCTACTATTTCTAAAATTATTTCCTTCCACATGTTACAGTCTACACATAGAAGGCAATTGAGGCAGCACCAAGAACCAGTGAAATAGGCTGTTACAAGACAGTCCATTTTGTTGCTGATTTGTTAAACAGCTTTTTAAAGGACCTGTGGGAACCAGTGAATTAGGTCATGACACTATTATTTAGTTCCCCTCTCATCCTCTATGTGGCTTCATAGTGTAAGGGTTAGCAACCCCCTCCAAACACCTATATTTTGGGTTCTAATCCTGGAGGGACTTGCTTGTTTAAAACTGTGTCATTATTGTATTGTGCAAGACTCATTGCTCGCTAATCTCTTGAGACGTCATGAACAGCAATCCTAGTTGGAAATGATGGACTAAATTTGCCAAAGGAGGCGGCAGAGTCGATGGCTGGTGCACTTTTATAAATCAATTTCTAGACTTATAACATGGATAATAATTATATCGCATTTGTCAACAAAGCATTAGATTTCAAGACACTAAAATTGAATCGATATAAATAAGACATTAGATTAATTATTAGTGGTTAAATACTTAAATAAGCGATGATACCAATCAGTTTCTAGATATGTGACAGACAACTTAAAACATATTGAACAAGCACAATGGTGAACAATTCTGCTCCGTTTTAGCCTCTTATCACCTAGAGGTGTGACTCCACTTGTATTGGGATTCATTGATTCTTTAGTTTTGATTACTGGTTCTTTAGTTTTGATCGTTTTGACCACATCTGGTCAAAAACGGGTAGAAACAGCTTTTCCTTCAGCAATTCCACCCCAAAATTAAAGACATCACTTGCCAAATATCTGTCAATGTTAGATATTAGTAGCTGAGAATTTCCTTATCGACCAGAATATTAGTTACATAGCTCAGTAGGTTCCCACACTAGCAATGTTAAATGTTTATGCCAAACAGTTTGACATAATTGTTGGTCTCATGACTCATTTTGGAACATCACACCCGGTTGTGACAGACTTTATAACCGTTTTTGACAATTGTTGACAATTCTTATCACCTCCATTTCGTTTTTTAATAGAAGGGAACCTTGCTGCAAAGTGTGAATTATAATGTTCAACCTTGCATAGGGCTCTGAGCCATTTTTTCTCCCTTGTCTCTTCCTTTTGAACATAATCCTCTTTATCTGAGTTCATTTTGTGTTTGCAAGAAAATATGTCTTGGCAAAAGTGTAATATGCGTTTGGCCGTTTTGGCCTTCTGTGGGCGTGGGTGTTACAGTATCGTGTAGGTGGCCATCATGTGACAAGCGATGTGGCAGATAGTTGACTTTAATATGCCTGTTATACTGTCTTTACAGTAACTTCCAATCAAAGAATGGCCGAACCCACCTGCGTAGGGGCGGATCCAGGGGAGGAGGGGTCCTGGGGGTCCTGACCTCCCCCCCCCCCCTTTTAGTATGGATTTAAACTCCAAAGAGAAAAAAACGTTGCGTCCATGTGGTTATGTATGCCGTTTTAGTGCCTAAACCTGTATGTGGACCCCCAAAAAGTCCGCAAAATTTATTGGACATGTTGGATAATGTCCTTGGGAGAAGATTTTATAATTTTCGGTCTATGTTGTATGTCTCATGTCGCAGAGAATATCACCCAGCTATCTTGCAACTTATCAGAAACGTTCTGCAACCATACTTTTTAGTCAGTTTGTTACCTACTAAGATGGCACATAACAATTATGTTATAGAAGGTGAGGTTAAAACCTCACCAAATCAGAATGGTATTATAACATTATTTCTTTTGCGAGGTAAGGCTCAAACCAAAGCAGATTGTTGTAAGAACGTAACATTCTGTTTGAGTTTAAGAACATAACAAGAACCTCGTAATAACATCACAGTGCAACGTCACAGCAGTATGTTGCAGTATGTTGCAGCAACATAATTGGGAGTCATCAAAAGAATGTAACAAGAACCAAATGCAGAACCAACCAGAACATTGCTGTAACATTATGATAACGTCACATCCTTGGCTGGCTCATATGCAGTTTTGATCATTTAAGGCCCTCTTACACTACACAACTTTGAGCTGTGATGGTGGGGGCAATATGAAGGCACACAAAATGTTTGAAATTTTTTTGAAAATGGCATTTTTGTGCATTTTACACATAAGTAATGAAGAATTCTGTCTGTAATAGGTGCGACTTCTCTCTGACATCATCATAGCGCAGCTCATGTTGTTGTAATAGGGCCTGAAGTATGATAAGGGCTTGGCATGGATGGCCATCGCGTGATGACTAGACTGACAAATCTCCGAAGTCATTTCCCATCGACTCCTCTGCATGACGATCACCTCACATATTCTGAGAAAGTCATTTTGAAAATGCCCATGGCAATTATGAGCTGGCTTTGTATGTATTGATAGTAGTATGCTGTAGTATGACAGCTCGTACTATACGGCATAGGCAGGTTCCGCCACTTTGTTTTGCAATACTTTTTTTAAAAATTGCTTTCATCTTAGCGAATAATAAGTTGCATGGAAGATTGTCCAATGACCTTTACTTGCATTTTCATGTATCTCTTCGTTTAAATACATAACATACCGTAATAATCCATTTCCTTAACCGAAAATAATTATACAAATCTCTTTAGATATGTTATAATAATTTTTCAAAATATAATGAAACCCCATTTTTCTGTAGTGTCTTCCCGTCTAGTTCCGGTCTAGATGACCCATCTGTTTCCGGTCCCGGTGGCCGCGTTCTGTGGGACCCGCCTACGAGGTATGTCTACTGCTACATGTCTGGCAGTTTCCGGGAAGGTGAACTATGGGTAACATAACACGTGACCACTTCCGGTTCTCCTGTTTCCGCCCAACTGACTGCCCGGATGTTTCGCAAGGAATTCTGGGTACTACTGGCCGTAATATCTTAACTGTGTTACAAAAATATAGTATGGCCAAGGAAGGGGTACACAAGTAGCCTGTTGAACCTTCCCCTCTCATCATAATAATTATAACAACCAACTAATACTGATCATAACAACCAACAATTAGTAAGCTACCAAACTTTTCATTGTAGTATAAAGGATATAGCTTTTGGACGATTTTTCACAATATTAAAATCGCTGCTATAGGGCTGATTTTTCCTTTTTTATCAAATGTAGACATGAACTCTCCCATCATATACCACTTTACGGAATTCAATGTGATTTAGCAGAAAAAAATGTGAGAGTTAATATTTTCAACAATCATCTTATTGTTAAACGAACGTGCTTAAAGTGTTCGTAAAGTAATTATTGTTACATTCGGTCAAGGTGCAACTGGTCAAAGTCATTGCAGTGCATCATTGACCACACCTTAGTTTTAATTGTCACCTTTCATTAAAATCGTGCCAGTTCCGAAGTGTTGGGACACAGTGTTTTACATTTTCGGTCAATATTTGATAAATGTAATTTTCTTCCTGGAACACTGGTAAAGGGAATAACTGATTTCCTGGAAAACAGGAAATACTAATTTCAATGTCATTCTTTATTTCAACAAAACAGAGACGCAAAGATTTCGATTCTGGCTAATTCTGAATTGGACCGGACTTCGTGTTTATTAATTGAAAGAGAGAATGTTTGTTCCGTTGTTGTGCATCATTTATCAAGACATTTTCCTGAGGGTAGACACAGTTTAGTTAACTCCCACAGGTCATATGATAATTGGTTTTCCTGAAAACTACTTTATTTTCTGCGGGTTTTTTCAGTTTAAACCATTTAGGTTGCTAGTTTATGACACTTTCGAAATAAGTTTAACATGCATGTTCTTGTTGAAAACCAGCAGTTGTCTTCTGTCTATTCAGTATCACATATATATGGGTTTTGCGTTTACATTAGACTTTGGCAGAACTAATCAATTACTTTCAAATCTGTGATTGAGCAAAGTCAAGATCTAAATACTACTAATTACAACTGACTACACACACAATAAGGAATTACTATTCCACGCAGACGCTGCTCTTTCAGTAGACTCTGACTGTGATCAGACTCCTTATACAGATGCTTAGTTGCCAGCAATCTGATGTCGTTAAAGGTCAACTGCAATAGAGTCACTTATACGCTTCTCCCGGCGTGCCTTGTAAAGGACACACACACTTCCAATTTCAATATGCCTTCCCTGGCAAGAATATGACGTTATTATAATGTTATTATAACATAATGTTTAGTTCTGCTTTGGTTCTTTAATGGCACTCAAAAACATCTTTTGAACCTAACATTGCAATGTTGCACTGTGACATAATTGTGACATAATTGTAATTTTCTTTCACATTATAATAACATCATCATAACTTTCTTTATTAGTAAGATCTCAACCTCACCTAAATTAATGTAACTGTTATGTGAAAATCAGGCAGATAAATCACCAGTGAAATTGTTGGCAAAATATCGAATTTGCTCAATATTATAGCCGCCTCACGACTTTACCAGCAATTCTCTCTATGCCTGCCAGTCGCCTGTCTCCAGTTGCTGGTAAATTTGCCTATGGGTATTGGGCTTAATTCTACTTCTCGACTTTTTTGTGAACTTGCAATAATCCTTTGTCAGCATTATTTTCTACCATGTGAAATGTGATTTATTTCAGATATGATAATGACTGTATCAAATTCAAGTTGCGAGTCTTAACAACTGAATATCTCCCAAAACGATTAACTCTAACAACCAAAACCCTGCTCTCTCATTAATCTAGAAGTGCAAAGGAATGCAGATATACACATAAACCAATATGTCAAATTCAAGATGTGAGTGTTACAACTGAATATAACAGTAACTACAACTGTGCATGGCCCTACTTTCTCATTAAACTAGGAATGCAAATCAATGCAGATATACATATGAAACAATATGTCAAATTCAAGATGTTAGTGTTTACAACTAGATACCTCCCTCAGTATCTATAACTGCGCCTAACCCTAATCTCTCATTAAACAAGGAATGCAAATGAATGCAGATTTACTTATGAACTATATCAAATTCAAGACGCGAGTGTTTACAACTGACTATATCTCTCAACAGTAGCTACAACTGCTGTGTCTAACCCTGCTCTTTTATGAAACTAGGAATGTAGTTGAATGCAGATATATACTTATGAACTAATAAATCAAATTCAAGATTTGAGTATATACAACTAGATACCTTCCTCAACAGTACCTTTAACTGCGTCTCAACCTTCTCTCTCATTAAAGTAGGAGTGTGATCAGTCTCTGTATACAGATACTTCCTGTCCACGGTCTGACACTGTAAAAGGTCAGCGGTAATAGAGGCACTTATACAGGCTTACCCCGACACGCCTCAGGAAGGACGCCTTTTATTTTGTGTCTCAGTTTGTTCGTTCTTCCTTTCTTTCTCTTTCAGCAAAGCTTCTATTCCTTATATGTATCCACGTTGATTCGGTAGATTCACTATAATCAACAAAATTAAGGCTCTCTCGTGCTTCCCTAGTTTTAGTTTTCTAAAGTGTTCCATTGACACTTGAATTGTTAGGTTCTTGATATTTGCAGAATGATGAATAATTGAATACAGTAGATATGTCTGTAAGAAAATTGCTCTGAAAGTCCTCTGTACATTGGCTGCATTGTGACCTGAGCCTATGACACCAGTTTGTTTAGTGGGTACCCTCTGAGTAATTCAACTAAATTTCTGTTCTTTTTTTAAACTTTTCTAGTATCTAGGAGGTTTATTTACAAGATTTGGTAAATACATCCATGTTGGCGTGGTACACCTTTGTAGTTTCATATAGTATGATGCCATACGAACTTTGTAACATGACGCACTAAAAATCTCTGGTGGGGCTTTATCCTGAGATCTTTGATCCGGGAGTTCATCTCCCTAACTATCATGCTAGAGACTAGTGGTGAGCACAGGCCTAGCAAAGTAGTACGCATAGGAAATTACAGTCAAAATGAAAATACAATGAGTCTACAAAGCACATCCCATTTATTACAAAGGATTTCTTTCCTTCCTCCTTTCTCAATTATTCATTATTTCATTTCTCCTTTCCAATTGTTTTTCTTCCATTTCATTCCGACTTTCTTTCTTCCATATTTCCTGTCGTCCTTCTTCTTTTCCTCTTACTATAGTACTTCTTAATCAGCTATTGGTTATTTTCTTCATTGATCACAAATCTAACTCTCAGGATTAACTTTAGATGTAAGTAAATGGTGTTACTAAGACAAAATGTATGTAATGACAAAAATAACTTGCTATGTACACTATACGTAAAAAAAATTTCAAAAATTACCAAAGATGAGATTTGAAATCATTTTCAATTTTTCGTTGACAGCTCCGTGAGTTCTCAACCAATTTTGAATTGGTTTTCATCAACGGATTCCTCATTAAATAACCCTTGTAATGGGACCTCATATGTTATCGTAGCCTTAACCTCATGATGAAAAAAGTATTTGATCATTGATGATATACGAATATTACATTATCTGTCGCAGCTGATTTGGAGGTACTCACACATTTGCATTTTTGCACACAGTGCGCAGAAATTAAATTTCTGTTTGTGTCCTCTTTGTGCAACAAAATACAAAGTATCAAACGTTGTAAGTGTTTGTGGAATGACCCCCCTGTACAAAGTAACACCTACGCAGACCACCAGAACAAAGTTCCCTGAACTCAGTTTCGTTCAACTTCCAAAATTCAAAAAAAGGGAACAGGTAATAGGACCAGAATTTGTGCACAGGGTACATGAGATGAAGCTCCTCAACCGTTTCCCCTGAAGTCAATGAGACCGTCCAGCTCGCCTGGCCGCCCACGCCTTCTGAGAAGGCTTTTATTAAGTTTGAGTAATGTAAGTTACACAGAAAAGGATACAGACATGCCATGGTTAATGATCACGCCTCAGGGACAGAAAGGACTATTTCATTTCAGGTAAAATGTAGACATTTATTAGTTATATTAAGCCCCATATGAATTCGCCCTGGGCACATTTTCATTGCGATCTGAGATATAATTGTAATCTTCCTGCATCTAGAATTATCATTTTTATAACAAGTGTTTGTGGTTAACAAAGGAACTATCAATGTATTAAGTCATTCGATTATTTAGTCAAGATACCATTGTTTAATGCTTAGGATTTTAATATCGCAGTGAAAAATTGCCCAGGGCGATTGGGGCTATATCAAAAAATCTTCATAATGTTAAACCCCATACCCATTAGACACCTGTAACTCTCTAGGGTTGTTCAAATGTAAACATGATATATATGCACACTAATTGTTATCATTTTGATATTTCTAATCTATACGGGCATTTCGATAATGGTACAGAACGTCATAAGAACGTTGGAGAACATCTCCGCGATGCCACTCCTTGGCTGGGTAAGTTCTTATTATGCGAGGACCGCATGCGCATATATATATATTCATGGTGGTTCCTCACAATAAGGTGTAACTGTTTTCGTTAGCACCTATAGGCAAAACCTCGAGATACACCTCATTACTTCAAGTCATGGCAATGTTACCTACCTGCTTGTAGGGTGGAGGTGCCGTTGAAGGCGGTCGTCATGTGGGAGACTAGGACGGGGCTGGCGAGGGCCAGGCCCCCGTTGACGGCGTGGGACAGGGAGGCGGTGACCAGCACGGCCCACCCCCACCCCCCCTCCCTATGGGGCTCCAGGGACCCCGCTGTGGGAGACTTGTTGGGGTCGGACCCCGCAGGGTGCAGGAACCGCGTCTTCTTATTGGGGGTGGCCCGGGGAGGGGAGGGCGTGCCCTGGGGGCTGGGAGGGGTCCCCGGCTGGGTGCCCGTGTTGGTGGAGGCGGTGGTGGTGGTTGGGCCCTTGGAGTTGCTCAGGGGTCTGTTGTCCAGGTCGAGCAGGTCGTCGGGGGTGCAGGTCTGGGAGGGAGTGGAGATTTTGAGGGTCGGGGGCTGGCGGCCAAACGGGCCGGTCGTCACGTATGTGTTGACATTAGGGGTCATGTTGTTCACATGGTTTCCCATCATGCTTTGCCCCATGCCCAGTGACCCTCTCCTCCCCTGGGAATGGCCTTGACCTTGACCGAAGCCCTGCCCGTACCCATGACCTTGGTCGTGACCTTGGGTGAACCCCTGTCCCTGTCCGTATCCATACCCATGACCTTGACCTTGACCTTGTCCGTAGCCGTGACCTTGACCTTGGTCATGACCCATGCTGCAGGCCCCTACCATCCCTGCGTAAAGGTCAAGGTCGTCTTCACAGTCAATGTACCGAATTAGGGGTCTCTCAGAAGGGGCTCTCTCCATAGCCTTGTTGCTTGGGTCCAATGGGTTGGAATTACTCAATTTCCTGAAGTTGGATTCCTTTGCCCTCACACTTTGAGTGGCTTCACTTGGAGTGTCCACTCTACTGATGTCCTTGACTCTACTGTCTGGGCTGTGAGTGGGGCCCTCGGCATCTTTAGCATTGGATGCCAGTGTGTCATTTTGATCCTGTAAATCTGAGTCAGTTAAGCTTTGCACATCCTCCACTTTAATGTCTGGCACAGTGGGCCTTCGTGTATCAAGGGTTTTAGTGTCTAAAGGATCAGACCCAATATCATTGGTTGAGGGCTTTGGGGTCTTTAGGGGTGATGCCCCCTGCACACTGTTTTCTACCACATTACTGTTCTCAATATCCTGCAGGTTTATGTCCTTGGTAGGCCCACTCTCCTGGTCCTGCGTCTCTCCCTCTTGACTCAGAATATCCACGTGGTCGTTTCTGAAAGCAAAAAGAATGATTAAGTTAGATTTTGTGAGTAACTATTTTTCGTATTTTTTGGATAAATTGTTTAGACAATGCATGTAACAATAAACTAAGATGAAATGAAATAGAGTTCCCACAAAATCACTCGAAATTATGTCAATGTATTGAAATTGATTTGATCAAAATTTAAAATTTAAAGATATTAATTCAATAAGGAGGAGGTAGTAACCAGTGTTTTTTTGAAAGACATTATTTTATTCAGTCTTGCTAAAAAAAAAGAAGCTGTCTCAAAAGTTTGGTACAAATAGTAAATGAACTAAAGGTAGTTGTACCAGATTCAGGCACCCCGCGCTGCAATTTGAGCAGCCCTGGCTGATTGCTTTCTAAACAAATCCCATCAGGTAAGATGATAAATATTAAAAAAAACAGGAAAAATGGGAAAAAAACATGTAGGCCTAGCAATAGACCGTCATAGTGATTTACCATAATGGAAACATCCCTACCCTTGGCAAGCAGTGATATAATATTGCCCAGCCAGCTTGTGACATAACAGAAACGTTCTGCAACTATATTTTTTAGTCAGTTTGCTACTTACTAAGATGACATGTGGTAATTACATTATTAATGTTGAGGTTGAAACCTCACCATATCAGAATGTTATTGTAACATTATTTGGTGGTGAGGTTTCGCGACGTGACCAATGATATGGCAGGATTACGTTCTAACATCACAAAACATGATACCGGCCGTCGCATCTTTAGGCTTACGTCGGCAGATGTATCTCTTTGAATTCACGGATGAGAACGTCCCTTTAAGATAATTATACACCAAAGGTGCAGTTCAAGAGGCAAGATCATACTACAACAAAGTAGCAAAAGAAAACGAGACACTCTATCACTAGGTCCCACGAGACACTGTTAAGACGCTATCCTACAACAGACGCTATCCAACAAAATTTTGTCACTTAGCATCTTTTTGTAGGATAGCATCACCACAAGCTGCTAAGCTACAAAAATGCTGCTAAGTTACAAAAGTTTTTTTCACTTAGCATCTGCCAAAGATGCTAAGCTACAAAACAGCTGCTATCTGTCTTTCAGATATTATCTTACAAAATACACTATCCAATCTGATGCTAAGTGACAAAATTTGGTTTCCAAATATCGCCAGGTCCCCGTGAAGCGAATAAATGCCAGCAAACAGTGCAGTTAGTCGTCCGACAAGTCTTAACCCTTTCCGACCAAAGCGATTAGTGCAGCAAACAGTCTCTAATCTCCAAATATGCAACGTGTTAACACTATTCAGCTGGCCAATTCACTATTCACCATCGTTTATACTGGATCTCCATGAGGCGAACAGCTTGCAGCTGTTCGCTGATGACTATGGTGAAGCATACTGGCGCTGTGATGTCTGGTGACTAGCTCCTCTAATCATCGACAAATAAGGTGAAATAATTGGACATTTCCAATATTGAAGTTAAAATGTGCCAAAGTTAATTGTCCAGGCCAACTTAACACCCCTGAAATCAAACATGTCTGATATTTCTTGTGGTTTGTTGGCTGACTAAACCCCTAAAAACGGGTTTGATCATCCAACAGCTTGATGCCAGACCATTTAGTCGCTGGCAGTTTAGTCGGTCAGGGATTGGTTTGCTGAGTGGGGACCTGACTTTGCTTGCCTTGTTGGTACCTGGCTTTAGAGTGTCTCGTGGTCTTTCGCCTCATTGTGACTCGGCCTAACCGAGCCTGCTGATTGGCTGAGAGCTCCACTTTGGGCAAGGTGTCAGTGGGTGGCCTTATAAAGTGCTGAGTCATCAGTCTGCGGCCTACCTGTCCCACCTGTTGGAGGTTGGGCTGTAGTCTGTCGCATTCGACCCACTGTTTCCCAAAGTGAGTCCGTACACCAGCAACCATTTTAGGTGGGAATTCCCACCCAAGTCCCAGCATGCGTTGCAGCCACTGGTTTATGGCAGGTAGGAATATAAACCAGTCAGCAGGCCAGGAACCATCAAAAGGATTCCCCATGCCATTTATAGAGGCCCAATAAAAGGATTCCTTGCAAAATTCAAGTGGCCATTACAAGCCATGGATTGTTGTGGATGTATGAACCCATTATGTAATAGCTAATCTGGGTCAGGACGGACTAGGGGAAGTGGTGGGTCTACCTGACACTGTGATGAACGCCCACCAGGTAGAGACTGCGGCCGACCAGGTAAAGGTGGTGATCCACCGAGTGATTATTACCCAACTGTGAACTAATTTCAGGTGAACGACCTGATCCAAAAGATGATTATTTAAAAATGCTGAACCAATTTCAGCTGAAAGATCGAGATTATTTCAAAATGTTGAACCAATATCAGCTGAAAGATCGAGATTATTTCATAATTTTGAACTGATTTCAGGTGAAAGATCCAATCCACGAGATTATCATTTCAAAATTTCTAACGAGTTTCAGATGAAACATCGGATCAACAAGATGATTATTTCACAATTTTGAACCAATTTCAGCTGAAAGATCTAACAATTGCCCAATTTTGAACTTATTTCAGCTGAAAGACTTAATCCGTGAGATGATTATTTCAAAATTTCTAACCAGTTTTAGCTGAAAGATCTGAACCACAAGATGATTGTTTCACAATTTTGAACTGATTTCAGGTGAGACATCTGAGCCACAAAATGATTATTTCACAATTTTGAATTTATTTCTGGTGATAGATCTGATTATTGCCCAATTTAGAACTGAGTTCCGAAGTCTAATGATAGGAAATTCACGTTCAAATACAATGTGTAATTGATTATCAACTGTTACTCAGTTGTTACTGAAGGACACTATCCTCGATTTGATTATTGTTGTACCTGTAACCAATTTCAGAAATCCTTTTGATAAAAAAAATATCATTCTAGATATATTAATGATATAGTGGTGTTTTCCATGCACGCTGTGATACATTTTCAAATTAATATCCTGATAGTCATATAGAATATCAAGGAGAAATGAGCGTTATGACCAACCTGTCATATTTCCACATAAGGTATCTCTCCTATTCACAGAGTTATATTCTTTTAACGAAATCAACAGTTTTACCTGTTCTACAGCTCCGAATTGACATGTCTTAATGACCAAAGATAGAAAGAGATGGTGTGGATTTGTCATAAAAGTTTCTGCTCAAAGAAGGATGCTAAAAGGGTCATATTCCAATTTCAGGCCTCATACATCAAAGGAATCTACTCTAGATAGGGTTAAATAAATCTGGGGCCCGTTTCATAACAACCTCCATAGTTTTATGACCCCTTTTAGAAAATGTACATGCGATTGAAACTCTCGTATGTGACCGTTTCATAACAAAACTCCCGTAAATCCACTCAAAACCCCCGTACATTCACCCAAAACTGACATAAATCCACCCAAAAATTCTGTAAATCCACACAAACCCAGGTGATGGTATAAGGCAAGAAGGCGTACAGACATTTGTTATGAAACAGGCCACTGGTCTTGCAGTTGTTCACTACCACTGGTGGCTGATAAAGAGACTACCAATTACTTAATTCTGACAGATTTTGTCGTCAGAAACGCAGGAAAAGAAATCGAGAATCATGCAAAGATTTCCCAAACAAATCTATTTGTAATAAAGACATTTTCCAAAACAATTTCCAAAATATTTAATTTAATACATTGAACAATTACCCAAAGGTAGTTTTTCATCGTTTTGAACCAGGAATAGTGCGAGGAATATCGAAAATGTATAGGCCTATATTTAATCGTTGGGGGGAAATTCTGGTTCTAGCAAAGGTACCTGTGGTAAATTAGTAATTATGGCCTGAGACGTCGATGACACCTATAGATGAATCTAGAAAAACACCTATTGTATTATAACTGTGAAAGTAACGTAATACTGTGTACGGTGACAATTATGTAGTGACCTAACCATTGGTACCACAGTTTAGACTATACATGTCTGATATGGTAAGCATTGTGTCTAGTTATCACCTGTTACGTAGTATTCCTAATTCCTCTATTAGTCTACAACCACGCACGCTATCGTGTGAATACTTTATAGTGTTACATATTTATCACTGGACTTTGAGATTGCATTTACTTAAGACCGCACCTTCCGCTGTTAAAAAGTCAGTTACATGTCAACTTCTCATAAAGATACACCTGTCTATCAAACGTTACAAAACCCCGTAGTAGGTAAAATCAGCTATAGACACGCGAATATCTAAAATTAAAAATACTTTATCCTTATTGTTTTACAATATTGGTAGTATACTGAATCTTTAAAAAAGACATCGAGGAAATTGCGATAGGAAATGCTAGGGGCTTTTACTATAGCAATGTATGGGTAAAAACCAATTATTTTGCTGTAGTTTTTTCAATATTGGTCCAATCTTCTTACGGTCAGCGAAACACATTTTGGCATCGATCTCATACATGCCATACAGGGGCTCATATTTAAGGCAAATCCCTGGATTTTCAAGAATCCCTGGGGATTCCCTTTTGCTTCATAGGCGCAAATGCCGAAGGAACCCAACATTTCCAGTGCTATATCTTCACAGCAAGATAGCAGGGATTTCCCCATAAATCCTCAGACTCGCATGCTCCGTATACACCTATTCTTATTAAATTATATTTTCTTAAATTCCTTCCAATTGCTCTCAATATTATCGTTAACATTGTTGGAAGAATAACTATCATTGTTAGTAGACTAGACTTCATTTTGAACAGTACAATTATGTTGATTATTGCTTTCTAGCAGATATTGTCCGGTAGTAGGAACGTGTTAACGTTGTGGTTACGTTAATAACGTTAGAATCATTACACTTTCATTTAGTAACTACGTAGAATTTGGACTACTTACTATGGCTTCCACTGTGTTCATTGGATTATGATAAAATTGAATTAAACATATAATTATTCTGTTACTGGTAAATATGTATCTGTTTAATGTCTCTATTATAATTTTAATGCTTTTCTGATACTATCATTACGAGAATGTAACTGGACCTGTTGCCAACATGATTTATAAAAAATCATCAGTGATATTCTATCGTCTTTGTAGCCGTGGGGATAGTCAGAAACTACATAATGGTTACGCCAAAATCGTGTCAATTACTGTGTGATTGCTGTGCTGACTTACATAAGGTTACATGGAGCTCTGACATAATCCCTTTATGTAAGCCCATAGACAAATTAATGAAGATTAATGTGTATTTCTTCCGGGTCTATATAACATTTGACTTCTATCAACTGTTTGGCATAATATACTTCCTTTTCGTGTTCCAGTAAAAAGACATGATATCCAATGTCACAGCTAAAAGCTGAATTCCCTCAAGACAGTGGTGAAAAAGCCCCTGTCTTATTTCAGGAGCGTGAAAGCGATTCCTCCTATCCCCTTACCTGATTTTACGCCTCGGTGTTATCCCACAGCGGCAAAAGCTGCACTCAGTTAGCGATACGCACCTCCAGGCTGAGACTCTACGCCACGCTCGGCCTCTACTCCGTACTCCATCTGACTATCTCATCTCTACCGGGCCAACAAGTGAGGAACAACGGGACAATCCTACTTACCGCGAGGAGCCGGCTGCCGCTGACGTGTCCCGCCTGGCATTAGGTTCGGGAGGTGAGCAGGTGATGTCAGTGGCGGCGGTGGTGGTAACAGCAGCGGTGGTCATGGTGGCGTGGGTAGGAGCAGGAGGAGGAGGTGCAGGTTCTGATGAGCTGTTTGTTTCCTCCTGTGGGTGGGGAGTAGCTCCTAATGCTTGTCTCTGGACCTGCTCGGCTTACGGCTCATTGCCGCCGCTCGCGACTCAAACTGAGCCTCTCGCGAGCCACTCGGAGCAGCTCAGTAGTAGCAGCAGCGCTATCGCCTCTCACTCTTGCCGCCAGCGCTCCTATCGCTGCTGGTTCAGGCCTGTGTTAAGGAGTGTTCAGGGACTAGGGCCCTTTCTCCTACCTGTTGACGCCCTACCTACTCCAGCCGCGCGCGCTCACGGAGACTGAGCGACTCAGGCCTGTAGTGAATTGTGAATTGCTCGTGACTCGCTCCTCTGCTCCTGGCTAGGGCCTTTTTGCACTGTAAGGCACCAAGTGTTCATACTGTTTTTGAGAAATATATTCAGGTTCCAGGTAAATTGATGTTTGAAAAGAGAGTCAGCTGAGTAGAGCATCACGCAATCAGTGGCTTGTTTCATAATAAACCTCTGTATGTTTTGCATTTCATAAACTTATTACAACCTTTTTGGTAGCTACATGAGTTTGTTTTCGCTTAGGTGAGTTTGAGTGGGTCTACCTGCGTTTTAGAAGATTAAAGGGGTTTTTGGCTGGTTTTACAAGAGTTTTGTTATGAAACGGTCACATACAAGTGTTTCA
Source organism: Lepidonotus clava (assembly GCA_936440205.1). Lineage (NCBI taxonomy): Eukaryota > Metazoa > Annelida > Polychaeta > Phyllodocida > Polynoidae > Lepidonotus > Lepidonotus clava. The sequence continues at coordinate 4,630,821 of OW387136.1, read as the reverse complement.
ATCTTACGTACAGTTTCCTTAAGGGCACATAAAACCTCCATACCTATTCAGGTAAATATGAAATGGGCCAGTGTTTAAGGTAACCTTTAGGATGGCCAAAGCATGTTGAAGTGTTTTCAGATACAGACAAATATATCTCTATGTATTATAACACTGGTTCTCATCTTGTCGTGTATGTTTCCTGGTTGTGAAGGTTAAATGGTACATTTTATGATGTACAAAGTAACTGAAGCTGCACAACAACCCAGCCAACCTGCAAAGTAACAGAAACATTCTGCAACAGTACAGTTTTAGTTGGTCTGTTACTTACTAAGATGGCACGTAACAATTACATTATTGGTGGTGAGGTTGAAACTTCACCAAATCAGGACATAATCCTAAGATTATTTTTTGATGAGGTGAGGACAAAACCAAAACAGAATGTTGTAAGAATATTCTGTTTAGGTTGAAGAATGTATTCAGAATGCTATATTAATGTTGCAGTTCAATGTCACAGCATTATGTTGCAGTAACATTATTTGGAGACATAAAAATAAAATAACAAGAACCAATAAAGAATCAAACAAAATGTTGCTACAATATTATGATAACATCACATGCTTGGCTGGGAAGCATATTGTTAAGGCTGCAGGTCACTGATGACAAAATGCAAGTATTTATCTAGGATAGGTGATATAATGAATGATCATAAAACCTTAAAGGATATATTCTAACGCCAATCTCTATCCTTTACTCATCCATGAAATATTTTTTTACTATGGAAAAGTCCGCTGTGTTGGTATGTTGGAATACATGTTGCAGGACATAGTGCACAGAGTAAACGTTCTTCAAATTAGTTTTTAACGTACACTTTATTGAGCATATATAGAATTATGAGTGTTGGTATAAAAACCCATTAATTCCGGAAAAAACATGTAATTCTGAGGGTGAGGGGGGTGAGAAAATGATGGGCAAAAAGACAGTGGCTAATTCCATCAAGCCATCAAGTGAAAGTGTATAAAGGGTGCTCCAAAGTGTATACTCCAAGTTTACTCCAAATTCCAAAGAATGACCCCTTTGACGAAAATAGTATTGATTCACTCTTCTCAATAACATGAGCTGAATTAGTTCAACATTTTAGCCTCTGACAAGACCAAAATGGCTAACAGGCCACAATAAAATCATTACCTTACATATTCAGATAAACTCTACATGTCATATAAAGTATCCTAGGGCTACTTCAAATTCAGGAAGCCATCCCATTTTACACAACTATTAAGAATCCCTCTCTTCTTAATATTGCACATGCCTAACATTTGGCATACCTTACCTTACCACAACCAACGCTGCCTCCCTCATCCCCGGTCAACCACCACCCGCCACTCGTCACCTGGCATCATCACATGTGAGCTATGATTAGGTGTGGCAGTAATTGTCCCGAGTCGGCCTCTCCCCGCCAGCCACTGGCCCCTACTTTATCTGGTTACTCGGCTTAATTAGTGCCTCCACCACCTCCGCTAACTCTACACCGTGACCCTCCCCTCAGCCAAGGCTCGGGGACGAGCTTTCACGGAGGTAATAATGGATGTTAATCATCCTGGCAACAGTATTGCTTGATATATTGGTTTTAATAAGATGCTCTCCTGTTACTTTGGTTTGCAGCTCCAGCTTGAATGCACATATTGGACTGGTAAATTCAATTTTTGTTGATAAATGATAACAGATTGTATGTATCCAGCAGCCCAAGAAGGTACTTCACTGGGTACCAGCTCATTCAATTCAATTTCCCACTAAAAGTCACCTCATCAGTAAAGATATCAACCTTATTTTTGTGTAACTAGAGAACTGACCAGACATTTTACTAAAAGAATGAACTCATTGTATAAACTTTTATCTTGTATATCATATGGCCACCTAGCATGTTATCATGACATCAATTTACTAAGAAACTTACAATTAAGACTTAATTTATATGATCAATTCGATAGTGCTTTATGTAGCTTTACAAAAACCTGCTTGTTGCGTGACCATCGCGGGCATCAGCAGGCTGTGCAGGGCTATACAGGAGGCCAGTTAGAGCGCTAGACCGGTCACTCACGAACAAGCTGGGGTCGCGTGCTCAATCCAACACCCAATTTGCCGTATCATTTTCGGTTAATTCTCTACCTGTACATGGACCTATCTGTTCCCATGTCTGCCTGCCTGTCTGTCTGCCTGCCTGCCTGTCTGCCTGACTAACTGCCTGCCTGCCTGCCTGTATTCCTGTCTGTCCATATGCCTATCTATCTGTCTATATCAGTCTATCTCTACTTATTTGTCTGTTTGTATGTACATATATGTTGGTCTGTCTATATGTTTGTCTGCTTGTCTTCCTGTCTATCCGTCTAGATCAACCTGTCTGCCTTTCCCCCTGCTTGTTTATCTGTATGCTTGTCTGTCTACCTGCAAGTCTGATTGTCTACCTTTCTGTCCAGACTGTCCACACTGTATGTGTGTAGGTCTGTATACATGTATGTATATGTGGATATGTATGTTTCTATTTCTGCCTCCCTGACTACCTGCCTATCTGCATGAAAAAGAGTGATATCATATATGGACGGCCTACCCCTACTTTCATCCATCGCCCACCTACGTAAATCCGCCATTCTGTTTCTCCATCTCACTAAAACCTTTCCTCTCAACATGTCAATACTCCTGAGCCACCTCTTAATACCTCTTTCCAATCCCCGTTCCTCCTTTCTCATTTCCCCGTGGTCTATACATTGCAAGGCCCCTATTCTCATCACTTCCCAATCCCTCCTACCCTCACACTATCCTGACCTTATAAATCATATAGCTATATCCCTAATGACCTTACTGCTCACAGTTACACCACAAATATACATGCAAAAACGCACAAAATAACTCACTAAATCCCCATACTGCCTGCACTTCAGCAATTCTTGGCTGATTAATTGTCAGTTCGAATTGTGTAACGACATCAACCTGCTCATTATTTCACGACATGTCCGATGATGACTTTTGCACTGATTAGTAAACTGTCTAAATGAAATGAAATTTTATTTCTTGGTAATGCCGTCTACCTTCTGGTACAATACATATACATATATTCAAATACAAACATAAACACACAACCATGCATGGATAGAGAAATGTGTATGTAATATCTAGTTTATACAAACAATTGTATGTGCATACAGAAAAACACAAGCAAATATACAAAAATACATGTATACACACAGAATATGAGTAATACAGACAAATAAGGATACATGCAGACACACAAATCTATCTCTGTCCCTGGGTACCTGCCTTCTCCCTCACCTCAACCCCTTCCCTACCCCATATGTACCTTCCTCTAAATCTTTTCATTCTCCTACACCCCTTTTCTACATCATATGTACCTGCCTCTAAATCGTGTCCTTCCCCTACACCCCTTCCCTACTCCATATTTACCTGCCTCTATATCTTCTCCTTCCCCTTAACCCCTTGCCAACCCCATAATTTATTACCTGCACCGCTGGCAAGCGGTGCTTATTTGGGGCAGGATGTATTGTCAGACTGTATGTACTGCTCTGTATTATACGTTGTTCTAACATATTTTGAATGATGTTTGGGTTATAAAATAAAGAAGCACCATTAGGGTCATCCTCGAGTAGCTGTAGGGTGTAGGAAGAGAAGAAGCTCCCTCAACCCCTTCCCTCCCCCATATGTACCAGCCTCTAAATCTTCTCCTTCCCCTACACCCTTCCCCTACCCTATAATGTACCTGCCTCTAAATCTCCTCCCCCTCAACCCCTTCCCTTCCCTTTAATGTACCTGCCTCTAAATCCTCCCCACCTAAACCCCTTCCCTACCCCATGTACCTACCTCTAAATCTTCTCTCCCCCCCAACCCCTTCCCTACTCCATATGTACCTGCCACTATTATATTCTTTACCCACTTAACCCCTTCCCTATATACCCCATATATACCTACCTCTTAATATCCATCTCTTCCTAAACCCCTTCCCTACCCCATATGTACCTGCCTCTAAATCTTCTCCTCCCCGAAACCCCTTAACTACCTCATAATGTACCTGGCTCTACCTTCACCCTTTCCCTACTCCATATGTACCTACCTCTAAATCTTCTCCTCCTTACCCCTTTCCCTAGGCCTCCCCCTACGAATACGCGGAGAGCTGTCCTTTTCCTAGTACCGTTACCTCTCCCAGCTCAGTAATTACTGCACCAATGATACGGCCCCCATAGGCCCTGGGGCCCACAGCTCTCTGTCGGTGCTCTCTGGGAGGGATTGGCATGCACTGGGAGCAATTAAACATCTGATATAGTCTATTTGATATGGGGAGAAAGTATGTACCGAGACCAGAGGCGGGTTTCCACTTGGCCGACAAATGCTGTCATCAGCCGCCAACATGGTCATGTCAGCGACCAACGATGGCATGTTGGTGGCCAAATTACGAGATCAAAAATGTTTGATTATGCAAACAGCATTGACAAGCTTGTTTATTGGTGGCGATTTGAGTCAGCCGCTGACAGCTCAAAATAATTGCTATGTAGAAACCAGCCTTTAGAAATAATCCCATGGTTTGGGATACACGTCTTACATTACAGGTTGTTAAATCAACAGGACAAATAAAAATGTAGTGATATGCAGCAGTGATATGCAGCAGTGATATTTTGTAAATTTGATATGCTACATTGGATGCCCTTACTTATTCAGTGCCTTCAGATCCTTCCTTGGGATATTCAACCAGCTGTGATTTAAAGTGCATGGCAGTTACCTATCTAGTCTATTTTGTAGGTGTGATATTATGAAGAAGTAAGTTCACATTTTAACATGGCCCCCTTCAGACCCTTTCATTGAGCAACCTTTAAGTCTTTGCCTCACACTGTTAAAGACCTACACTTAAAGGAGCTGAGAACTTATCCAGGCAAAAAGGAATCGGAGACTTTAAAAGGTTCTAAAGGTCACAGGTATATAGGGAGTAGGTGTCTGGTAACCGGGGCAGGAAAGGGGGCAGTGCGCCTGCGCCTGCACAGTGGGTGTCGCGCTACTTCCGGTGGAGTGACTGGCGTGACGTCAGAGATCGGTGACTTCCGGCATAGACTGCAGCACCCCCTGATGCTGTTGGTGGTGCCACCTGGCGTGGTCTGGGGAGACAAATGACCTCTAGTTGTCAGCGCATTGACAGCTTTAGGGGAGCGTGGGCCCAGTCAGCCCGAACCTAGGACCTGATTTAATACCTGCTTCACACTGTACTGATGAGGATGGTCAGTCCATAGTTGGCTTAGCCATTCTTATGTAGAATCTAACATCTGGGGTAAGAGTGTAAACTCTTCTTGAATCAAGGATGAAGTATGTAAGGGGCAGCGTCCCTGTATGTTTGTAAGCACCTGTTAGATGCAGCACCAAGCAGATCACTATTAAATAGCAAAGTTAAACAGCAAAGTTTGCTGTTGTAGACTTATAGACAGGCTAGGAGCGTTGGCTGGTGGGTTTAGCAGACAAACCCCTTGGACTGTTCATTGTCAACGGGAGTTTTTATGACCGGTATAATATATTGAACAAAATAAACTTAATTCTTTCATGTGAGTGTTGTGTCATCCATAATGGGCAACTACATTATGGAATGGACTTGCTGTCTTAGCGGAGTTAGACTGCCATTAGAGCTGGCTAATCTATAGAAACTTAGTCGCAAACTAATTACATTTAGCACCCTATTGATCAATGGATATTAAACCTCAATGGTTCAACACCTTAAGGGAGGTTTCCACATATAATCAACTTGAACTATGGGGGTTTAATTTATTGTTAATGACAGGAGAGTAATTAAGTGTTATTCTTCAACCCTTTTTTCCGTTATGTGAGGTAGTCCAAGTTGCAGTCTTCTCATTATCAGACTGCAAATCATCTTGTGAAAGGATGTTGTTTATTCAAATTCAAGACATATTATATATGTCACTGACTTCCTGTTGACATTCACCTGTCCGGAGGCGAGTTGACTCAGCGCTCATAACCAAACACTCCAATCAGACAGCCAAGCCTGCAGCAAATTCCCTTATTAATCCCAGTATCCTGGCCTATTCCTAAGGGAGTTGTTACTCAACGAACAGCCTTAAAGGGAGCTGAGCACATTGTTGGGTCAAAATTTTGCAAATTCTATTAACCATTAGAATATATTTCTTGACCATAACCTAGGCCTATGGTAAAATATAGACTGTCAATCAAGACTTAAACTACATCAAAATACATTAAAACCTGTCCCTGGTCAATTTTGGTGACCCACCAAAATTGGTTTCTTTACAAACATTACTGTCTTCGGGCACAACTGGCATGGTATTATGGAATTCACATAAAGTTATAGTTAGTTACCATAATTCATACTGTACCCGCTCCCTACTCCATATAATATATGGAGTAGGGGGGATTAGGGGAAGGAATGGGCAGGTATATTATACCTGCCTCTAAATCTTCTCCTCCCCCTACACCCTTTCCCTACCCCATGAGTATGTACCTACTTCTAGTTCTTCTCCTCCTTAACCCCTTCCCTGCCCCATAATGTACCCGCCTCTAAATCTTCTCCTTCCCCTTAACCCCTTCACTACCCCATATGTACCTGCCTCTAAATCGTCTCCTCCCCCTACACCCCTTAACTACTCCATATTTACCTGCCTCTATATCTTCTCCTTCCCCTTAACACCTTGCCAACCCCATAATTTATTACCCGCACAGCCGGCAAGCGGTGCATTTTTGGGGCAGGACGTATTGTCAGACAGTATGTACTGCTCTGTATTATATGTTGTTTAAACATAGTTTGAATAATGTTTGGGTTATAAAATAAAGAAGCACCCTTGGGGTCATCCTCGGGTGGCTGTAAGACCCATGGGAATCATACGAACCTTTGGCTTCACCCTCAGAACGAGACAATCCCCTGAGGGTCATACAGCCACCCTCGGACATCCCCTGCAATGCTTCTTATTATAGTACCTGCCTCTAAATCTTCTCCCCCTCAAGCCCTTCCCTCCCACATATATGTATCTGCCTCTAAATCTTCTCCTCGTCAACCCCTTCCCAACCTCATAATATACCTGCCTCTAAATCTCCTCCCCCTCAACCCCTTCCCTTCCCTATAATGTACCTTCCTCTAAGTCCTCGCCCCCCTCAACCCCTTCCCCACCCCATATGTACCTAAATCTTCTCCACCTCAACCCCTTCCCTCTGGATACACGCAGAGTTGTCCTTTTCCTACTACCTCTCCCAGCTCAGTAATTACTGCACCAATGATACGGCCCCCATAGGCCCTGAGGCCCACAGCTCTCTGTCAGTGCTCTCTGGGAGGGATTGGCATGCACTTGGAGCAATTAAACATCTGATATAGTCTATTTGATATGGGGAGAAAGTATGTACCGAGACCAGAGGCGGGTTTCCACTTGGCCGACAAATGCTGTCATCAGCCGCCAACATGGTCATGTCAGCGACCAACGATGGCAGACATTTTTCGGTGGCCTGCTTAATTATGTCAGTGGATGATTTAAAGAATTGTAGTTATGTTGGGAGCTGGTAGAAAATTAACCCTGACTGACACGAAGATACCCCTACCTTGAGGGCTGGAGACATGTTCTTGGCCAAATTACGAGATCAAAAATGTTTGATTATGCAAACAGCATTGACAAGCTTGTTTATTGGTGGCAATTTGAGTCAGCCGCTGACAGCTCAAAATAATTGCTATGTAGAAACCAGCCTTTAGAAATAATCTCATGGTTTAGGATACACGTCTCACATTACAGGTTGTTAAAGCAAACCACAATGCAAAATTATCAAAATTTAGTAAATTTAGTAAATTTTCAAAATCGATCCTGACATCTTCAACTACACTCATATAAATCATATTGCCAGTTAAAATCAGATATTGGTGGCTAGAAGTCCATAATTATGATCCTTGGAAAGAGGATCTGTTTGTTTTTGTTTTCTGGTCTGCAATCAACTTGTTGGAGAATCCCCCCACGTGACCCAACTGCCCCATAATCAGTGATGTCATCTTCAGGGACAATAGGTCAATTCCTCCCCTTTCCTTTCTGTACTGAGCCAGGCTCATCCATGTTTGCCTCCTCTCAATTCCCACATCATTCTCCACCCAAAATAATACTCATTAGAGACTCTGCTAGCAGAGTGAAAATGCAGGGGGGATTCCGGAAATGACATTTTGATGATGTCATCAGTTTTGGGGTAAACAATCTAGGTATTTGTGTGGACCACACAACAGACCAAAACAAGTCAGAAAATGAGTATTCATGACAGTCTAAATCTGTTTTTGAATAGAATTTTGCATACCATTCTGTTATCAGATGACACATGATCATACATGGTTTGTAAACAAACAAAGTTCACTGAAAATTTTATTTGACAATATATAACTGATTTGCGTTGTGGTTTGCTTTAAATCAACAGGACAAAATAATAAAAATGTAGTGATATGCAGCAGTGATATGCAGCAGTGATATTTTGTAAATTTTATATGTTACATTGGATGCCCTTACTTAATCAGTGCCTTTCAGATCCTTCCTTGTGATATTCAACCAGCTGTGATTTAGAGTGCATGGCAGTTACGTATCTAGTCTATTTTGTAGGTGTGATATTATGAAGAAGTAAGTTCACATCTTAACATGGCCCCCTTCAGACCCTTTCATTGAGCAACCTTTAAGTCTTTGCCTCACACTGTTAGCAGAAAGACCTACACTTAAAGGAGCTGAGTACTTATCCGGGCAAAAAGGAATCGGAGACTTTAAAAGGTTCTAAAGGTCACAGGTATATAGGGAGTAGGTGTCTGGTAACCGGGACAGGAAAGGGGGCAGTGCGCCTGCGCCTGCGCAGTGGGTGTCGCGTCACTTCCGGAGGAGTGACTGGCGTGACGTCAGAGATCGGTGACTTCCGGCGCTGACTGCAGCGCCCCCTGACGCTGTTTGTGGTGCCACCTGGCGTGGTCTGGGGAGACAAATGACCTCTAGTTGTCAGCGCCTTGACAGCTTTAGGGGAGCGTGGGCCCAGGCAGCCCGAACCTAAGACCTGATTTAATACCTGCTTCACACTGTACTGATGAGGATGGTCAGTCCATAGTTGGCTTAGCCATTCTTGTGTAGAATCTAACATCTGGGGTAAGAGTGTAAACTCCTCTTGAATCAAGGATGAAGTATGTAAGGGGCAGCGTCAGTGTATGTTTGTAAGCACCTGTTAGATGCAGCACCAAGCTGATCACTATTAAATAGCAAAGTTCAACAGCAAATTTTGCTGTTGTAGACTTATAGACAGGCTAGGAGCGTTGGCTGGTGGGTTTAGCAGACAAACCCCTTGGACTGTTCATTGTCGACGGGAGTTTTTATGACCGGTATAATATATTGAACAAAATAAACTTAATTCTTTCATGTGAGTGTTGTGTCATCCATAATGGGCAACTACATTATGGAATGGACTTGCAGTCTTAGCGGAGTTAGACTGCCATTGGAGCTGGCTGATCTATAGAAACTTAGTCGCAAACTAATTACATATAACACCCTATTGATCAATGGATATTAAACCTCAATGGTTCAACACCTTAAGAGAGGTTTCCACATATAATCAACTTGAACTATGGGGGTTTACTTTATTGTTAATGACAGGAGAGTAATTAAATGTTATTCTTAAACCATTTTTTCTGTTATGTGAGCTAGTCCAAGTTGCAGTCTTCTCATTATCAGACTGCAAATCATCTTGTGAACGGATGTTGTTTATTCAAATCCAAGACATATGATATGTGTCACTGACTTCCTGTTGACATTCACCTGTCCGGAGGCAAGTCGACTCAGCGCTCACAACCAAACACTCCAATCAGACAGCCAAGCCTGCAGCGAATTCCCTTATTAATTCCAGTATCCTGGCCTGTTCATAAGGGAGTTGTTACTCAATGAACAGCCTTAAAGGGAGCTGTGGCGCATCGCATAACCAAACCATCGCAACAAGGACGTCCTTAAACAAGGACGTCCCTGTAGTGATGGGTCCCGCTGTTGATTTGCGGCTGTTCTGCTATACCGATTTTAATTCTGCAAGAAGTTCTGGAAACTAGACATTTAGATCTAAAATCCCTGAAATTTTCAGCCCAGAAAAATGATTAGAAATGGGTGAAAATTGATGCTGAATTTTGGCACAACAGCAAGAGTTTGACCATGTGCCAAAAATTGTTCCTTATTTCTGTTATGCGACGGGGCACTGAGCGCATTGTTGGGTCAAAATTTTACAAATTCTATTAACCATTAGAATATATTCCTTGACCATAAGCTAGGCATGTGGTAAAATATAGACTGTCAATAAAGACTTAAACTACATCAAAAAACATTGAAAGTTGTCCCTGGTCAATTTTGGTGACCCACCAATATTAGTTTGTTTACAAACATTACTGTCTTCAGGCATAAATGGCATGGTATTATGGAATTCACATAAAGTTATAGTTAGTTATCATAGTTCATATTGTAGCAATGGCTAAAGTTAGACTCTAGGAATGTATTTTCATAGTCATTTGAGTTGTCATTTTGACTCACCAACGCTTTTGGCTCCCTTTAAACACTCTGCCCGCTGCCTGCTGTGTACCCCACCTATCTACTGCTTACTCCGGCCCCGGGTAGCCTTTCACTTCTCACTTTTCACTTCACTTTTCACTTCACTTTTCACTCTTCAAGCACAACAAGAAGAGGTTCACTCTCAGTCCCAACACTGCTTTATGCTTTTCTGGCTCCTTTAACTGGGACTGACACCACATCAGTACAAGCTTCCTTATGGGAACCATTACCATTGCTCCGTCGCATAACCAAACGCTTGCAACAGCGAGACCACAGCGAGGGTTTAGATTTAAGTCTCGCAACAGCGATATCCTTAAGGTTTGCACTGTTACAATCCTCGCAACAGCGATGGTTTTGTACACATTTTGAACACATTTAATTTATTGAAAAATGCATTTCCGCACCTTGCCTCCTGTAGATGTCATAAGCCAATGGACACATCTAACATACACTGAAAACAGAACGTAAGAATTCCAACCCCAAGATGCCCCCCCGATACATTGAAAATTCGGGTGTGCCAACCCTCGCAACAGCGATGAAAGTTGGGTTCTCTCCCTGTTCAATAAGGATGGGTCTCGCTGTTGTGGACAACCTTCACAACAGCGAGGGGGCTTATGCGATGGACCACATGGGCCTTATGACAGTCCAAACAGTTAATAATAACAGGGCATACCCACGCGACTGAATTGGCCTATCATAACCAAAATAGGGGGTTTACAAGGTGGGGGTTCCTGTGTCACCCTGTCCAATTTAGGATATCCTAATGTTGCATTGTAGAATTTAAGAAATGATGATGTTGCACTGAAGAATTTAAGAAATTCTGATGTTGCCCAGTCATATTTAAGAAATTGTTTTCTTAAAGTCAGTAAGCAAAAAAAAAGGGGGGGGCTATATTGCTGTATTGATTTTAGTCTACACACATAAAAGAACTTAGATATGGGTCTCCCAACAGCAAAATCCTTAAGGTTTTCAAAATGCAAGTCATTGCAACGGCAATTAAAGCTGTTGCATAATGAAAAATAATTGATTGAATAATTAATATTTTCCCACCATTTACCGCCTGTATATCTTATAACACAGCTAACATTTTCCTGAAAATAGCATATTAAAATAATGTTCCCAAAATACCCACCTCACCCATTTTCTTAACTGGTGTGCAAACCATTGCTGTTATCAACAGAGTTGCATACACTCGCTGTTGAACAGCGAGAGGTCTCACTTTTGGTGCAAGCCCTCACAACACCGAGACCCATAATGTGATAGACCACTGATCCAAATAAAAAGTAAGCAAGGGATATAACCTGACATGGATAGAATAAAAGATTTTTTTTTTGAAAATCTATCACATCATTTAATAAAGATGTATATGAATTACATCTTTCCCAGTTCAAAGGTGGCTCTTTTTAACTGCTGAAAGAAAAGACACCTTCTTATTAAACAATAACAGGGAAGGAAATGTATCTAAGCACAGACAAAGAATGCTTTTAAAACCTTTTTATCAGACAGTTTCAGTTATTCCCAGAAGACCCTATACCAATCAGGGTAATCATTCTGCCATTGCTTCTGGTGGCAGGTCATAACCTCCCATTAACAAAGGCGGAAATGTCCACTTAACTGAGCTAAAACCATGTGTTGGTTTTAATTGGGGTTGGTGGGAGAGGTAAGGGGAGACAGTGAATGTAAAACAAATATGATACTTTTGGGGTATGATAACAAAAAAAAGAGGAAGCTAAAGACAGATCGTGTGTTACACTCCCACTTGTCTAGTGACAATTGTGCCATTTGTCCATGTGCATCTAGGCTGCGCAGCCTTCAATGCATTGAGTTATTGAAAGCCCTACAGTAGGAAAATATACTTGCAGCTCTAAGTCACCTAAAGAATTAATTAAGTGTGTACTTCATTTTGATTAAGAACTTATCTTTGTGAGCTTCAGTTATGTTCGAGGATCAGGCTATACAAACTTGGGCTGAAATCGAAATCAAAAATATAAAACCGTAAGAGAGATATCTAAAAGGTTTCTTGATTATGGCAGTTTGGGATGTGCTATGTACCTATGGTGTCAAGGATTGAGTGGTTCTTTTTAAAGATTATTTTAAGTCTAAGCAAAGTTACTGCAAATCTCTCCCTGACAACCATCTGATTAGTGCTGCTACAGTCAGTCCAACCAAAAAATAAGCCCCTTCAAGAAAAAAACAAAGAAAAATTTACAAAAAGAAATTATTAGAGTACATCAAACATTTTGTTCAGAGGCTTCTTGGTTTCCACTTTCATTATATCATAGCAAAAACCTTCAAATGTTTCTTTTCATATAAGAAATCCCCAGGATCAGTCCAAAGTCTCATTAAATTGAAACGGTCATGCATGAGAAATGAGGCGTCAAAGAAAACAAAGCCGCTGTCACAGCCTTGGCTCGGATTAATCAGAATTAACTGGGAATTAGAAATTAAATCTATAAAAAAGCGACCAAGAATTAGTTGCCTCACACATCTGGCTAGTGACCTTTCACTCGGCCGCGCTTTGTTTTCATTAATATTTCAATTTAGGACATCATTTCAGATTTTTTTGCTGCCCTTTTTTTATATTTTCTTCTTAGTATCGATTTTTTTTCCGACTCGGTCGCATAATCCAGACGGTCAGAAGCCTGGTCAGTCTTTTGTTCCTGAGCTATTTTTGGCTTCCGAATGTGGTGAAATTAATTTTGCTGATGGTTTCTTCCTATACCATTCAAAAAATATAGACTTTCTTTCTTTCTCAAAAGGGATTATACTTGCATATTAAACCATGTTTACACATGTAAATATACTGCTATAAGTCCCTTATGATAATGCTTTTGCTGCTTTCATGAACAGAGTTTTGCCCCCAAAATGTAAACCATTATAAAAGGACAGTGTTAAAGAAATCAGACAGTGTTAAAAACATGTGGTAGCAGAACTATGAAGCCAATTTCCCCTCATTCTAATACTACTTCTTTGTCAGAAGACCTGTCATGTTTTAAGTTAATGGACTGTAAAAACAGGTCTTGGATTCATAGTGTCCAACCCTGGCATGTCCCCACAGCTTTGAAGCATTTCTTTTATGGCAATTATTTCAAAAGTACATGACTTTGCAGCTGAAAGATAACTCCTATAGAATGCTCTACATTTTCACTATACATTAGATACTTTGAGAATACAACTCAATCTTTTATATGGCATATGCTCACATGGGAAATGTTATAATGCAGTACATTTATGTTGTTGTATGTGCGTAAAAACGTTTCCAAAGGGGTGTTCAAAAACATTGATCAAAAAGGGTGTTAAAGAAAAATCTATAACAAAATATCTAATACCAAGCATCCTTTAAATCTTTTATCTTTAGTATTATTCCCAATATAAAAAAGTAGGATCGTAGGTGTTATAGAAGTATCATTTACAGAGCTACTGAATCATGGAATAGATTACCTGAAGGGCACTCATATAAATCCTTACCTAGCAAGTAATGAAGTAAACTAAGGATAGAATACCATGTTGAAAACGAAGAGCTCCTACATCCTCCAAACGGCTATCAAAGGATAGAATACCAGAATGGATGTGTATAAACCCATGCATATTCTTAACCCTTGCTTTGTTATTGCATTGAGCTTAAGCTTGCTCTTATTCTTTGGTATTTCCTGTTTAATAAGTAGGAGATTTGTGCATTATTACTAGATATGTGTGTGAAAATGTGACTATTAGTTGTTGTATATTAAATTTCAGGTTTTGAAAATGTGTTATCATACATCACCATCTCATTAGCCATAAAATGATGATTTCAGAAATGAGTTTTCACCAGTAAATTGTCAAGAGGACCAAAACCAGATATGTAACCCTGTAAATACATTAATCTAGATGTACTACCTTTAAGGGGAGGGGTAGGAAGATCACCATTGGTGAATCCCCAAACCCAAATAAAAACAACTCAAAAAAAAAAAAATCTCGTTTATGCTCCTAAACCCCATGTATTTGATAAGGTTGGATTTGTCATTGATTTTATCAAAAGTACTATTTTACTCACATACCACATAAGGATACGTGCAATAGTAAGAAGGTTAGAGCAGCAAAAGTAGTTTCTAACTGTATGTGGGCGATAATGGCCTACAATAAATCGATGTATTGGAAGGATGCGCGGCCTAGATGTGTGTGGACAAATGGTGTAATTGCTCTTATAGCACCTTTAGCCTCTATGTAAATAGACAAAAGGGAGTGTTATAATGAGAAGGCCCGAGGAGGCCGTCCAAGGGGGGCTGTACAGCCTGGTGACCAGCTGAAGGGCCGTACAGCCCCGCAAGGATGTCCTCCAAGGGCCTTTTATCTTTATTACCTGATACTAGTGTAAAATATTGTGAAATATTGTGAATTTTTGTAAAAAGAATGAGTCAAAACAAACCGGAAATTGTGCAGGGCGTATGGCCAGGCAATACGCCCTCCCTACAATACACCCCGCTTGTCTGTCCAGAGGGTAATAAAACACATGATCAGTTTGCCCTGAATAGTTCCTTGGATATAAGCCCTCTTACTGCTTGGCACCAACATGTGTTGTTTATTTTCCTGTTCATAAGAACCAAGTCTGTGGCAGAGACTGATGTCAAGGTGCCCTAATTCAATGCTTGATGTATGTTCTATCTCCGATACTTGAAATTATCCCTTACTTTTGACCTATTACAATAGAAAAAAGAATTATACAGATCAGCCTATAAGGTCCTGACAAATAACTATTTTTTTGTATTGAGGATTGTTTCTTACATTTGTTAAGAACATGTATCATTTTGTTACAGTAATTTGATCTACACTATGCTCTCTTTGGATGAAAATTTGTACTAACTGCATGCAAAACTAACAATATGCCTAAATGAGCTGCAACTATTTCTGTCATCTTATAATGCACCCTTGTCCTGATTAGACCGAATTCCAAAATCAGGACTGCCCTTACCAAAATTAAGAATAGCTGGTTGAAATATATGTTGTGTATGTTCTACATTTTCCTGGAAGTGAGCTATATTACACAGATTTTTAATTTTTAAGCAAGTTTCATGTATAAGGTTTCAGGCAGAGAGTAGGGGAGGCAGCAGACAGTTCTTGGGACTCCTGGTTCGCCAATTTGTCTTGTCTATTTCTAGCTTAAGAACTCAAACAAAACTTGTTTAATCAGTATATTTTATTGACACCACCAATATGGCATGACAGACTGTGTGTATTTTTACATGGAATTCTGAATCAGAACTATATAATTGACATTTGATATCATAATACTGCCTTTTCCTGAATGGATTGGAGTAGATTTATCCCTGGGAGTAACCTTTTTGTCTGCATAGTATCAGATGATATGTTAACAAGGAATGGGGTTTAATTATCAAGAAATGAAAATGCTTGAAGCAAAGCAAGATATTTCAAGATTTCAAGTAAATCATCGGGCAGATCAATTAAGGAAGACTGTGAATTCATTTGAATTTTAACCCATTTCTGTTTCAGAGAGTCTTTTGTCAGAGGCTTACAATGATGAATTTTTGTTATAACTCTTTAACCATATCTGTTAACTATTTATCAGTTTGCTCCTAAGTTCAATTTCTTGCCCCATAGCAGAATTTTAGCGTCCTACTCTGTTGAAGCAATGTATCTGTAGAATCAAATATTAGCAAATCACCTGCTTACGATCCAATCCCTCAAATAAGCACCATAAACATTGGGATGGTATCCTAGAATTATACAAGAAACTAGATGTACCTATATAGATGTAAAAATTCAAAGGATCATTAAAAGAAACAGTGGTTTAAGCTAAAAACAGGACTGTCTGATATATGTTGTGTATATACCCCATTCAGGAGAGGCCTAGTGGGTGCCGCCATGTTGAACAATAGAGAGTCCTGATTGGATGAAAATTCATGCTTGTCCACCCACAGGATGTGGCACCAAAAGTGCACGCATGCTCTGACCCGGACTCCAGAATGCGGTATAGACAGTGATGTTTGGTGAATATCAATCCCTTCAATAGGCCCCTTTGACAAGAGTAGAGCCCCCCTTTAGGAAAAGCGGGATGTTGTCTTTGACGTTTATAACCGCTGTCAGGCTGTGGATTGGGGCATTCACGAACTGGTCTGACTCCATGTAGGACTTTATGGCTGGCAGGGCCTGTAATACAAAGGGTAGAATTAAAGAATGACACCAGTTGCCTATCGCATAACAGGGGGTTGCAACAACAGTGAGATCCATTGCCGTGAACAGCAAGGATATCCTATGTTCCCTATACCAGTGAGGGTTTGAACATGAGTTTGCACCTGGAATCTTATAGGGCATAAATCTGGGTACAATCCATCAGTGTACATGGTAGCAGGATAGGGTTTATCACCATCAACCTCGTTCATTAAGTGGGAACTTATGAAGACCCTTTGACAAGAGTGGAGCCCCCCTTTAAGAAAAGAGGGTTGTTGTCGCGGACGTTTATAGCCGCTGCCAGGCTGTGGATCGGGGACTTCACGAACTGGTCTGACTCCATATAAGACTTGATGGCTGGCAGGGCCTGTAATACAAAGGGTAGAATTAAGGAATGACACCAGTGGCCAATTGCCTGTTGCATAATCAAACCATTGCAATAAGGACATCTTTGCAGGAGGACTTTGCTGTTGTGATGGGTCCTGCTATTGAATTGCGGCTGTTCTGCCAGGCTAGTTTTAATTCTTTAAAAGATCTCAAGTAATGAAATTTTCAGTTCAGAAAAATTATTATTTTGGCCGAAAATCAATGCTGGATTTTGGCACAACAATGATAGTTTGACATTTCTGCACCAAACCCTTGCTGTTTCCATAATGCGATGGGCCAAAGTGCCATAATGAAATGGTGTTAGCATACAATGTCTTGCAACAAGGACATTGCTGTTACAACAGGTCCACTGTTGAATTGTAGCTGTTTCTAAGAAAATCGTCAGAAGAGGGTGAAATCTGATGTTGAAATTGTGCACAACAGTGTGTGATTTTACGAAACCATTGTGTGGTGTTCTATGCCCCATTATGTGACAGGGCACAGGGATTAACTGTCTGTTTAGGGAATATCAGCAAATAGTGAAAGATTGAATCAAAGCTTGGTTATATGAGGGATTCTAATGATATAATGATGGGGACCAGTGGAACATTTTTTTATTTTTTTATCAACCAAACACAGAGGTATTGGCACCCACATATACAAACCCACACATCCACAAAGGTACGTACACACGCACATCCACACACGGATACACAAACACACTGGACTCCCCCCCACCCACAAATACACACACAAATAAAACACACACACACACATCCAAACAAATATACATTTTCCCCATCCCCTTACACCACCACACTCATACACAACCACCCATACACTATCCCACATCCACAAACACAAACTCACATGCATGAAGATATACACATAAACACATAATCACATAATTATCACACAATCACACATTCGCATACACAAACTAAACACATACGAACATACAAACATTTGTTTTTCTTTTTTTTTGTCAGTTTAAATGTGATTGCTGTACTGAGCACATCTAGCCACGTCCACCATCATAAACATACAAACACAAATACTGAAACACAAACACAAATTCACAAAAATAATATTTCCAATCAGCAATCAAAGTTTCAAGGACGTATTAGCTTATGGCTTGGCAGCATGATTGAAATAGAAATCTTTGAACAGGTCATAGAACAATACCTCAATCCTTGCCATAAAGGCGTGAAGCTTGCCAAAGCCGCTGAGCGACTCGGGGATCAGGGTTTCGCTTTGGTCCAAAAACTCATACACCAAAAAGTCAGCAAAGGTTACCTGTAAAGAAAAACACTACTGACTAAACAGGGTTTATACAAGTATGATATTCTAATCTTTGAGCTACGCAATGAGGGGAGTTTTCAGGTCTTTCTCGGTCTCGGGCCGATTAAGAGTTATTATTCTAATAACTTCTACTCGTATGGATCTCAAACTTAGGTTGACTGGTGGGCAGGACATCTCAAAGAAGAGGCGTGTGAACAAAATGGGTACCAAGGAAGAACTTAGTCTACAGGTCTACTCTGATTGGTCACTTTGATCACGTGACTTTCGTAACGTCATTTTTGGTCACTACCATATTTCATGCTTTTCATACTCAATTACAGATTTCGTACCATTCCCATACTCATTTCATTCTATTACATAATTCATTATTAGCCAGCAATTACCACATTATTCGATCATTTCACATTGCTTATTGATTATACCCGATTTCTATGCTTCATATTTCATACCACAAAAGATGAATGGACAATTCATCACACAAGTAATCAATCTTGTATAGTTAAAAAGGGATTCCCCCATTCTATGAAATGTATAGATGGGAAAATAACCTTCAGTATAAAATATTTATATTAGGCACCATGAAGGCTACTTATAACTGTATTCTCTTCTCACATACATTTATTGATTAGGGAATCCCTACTTATTTTGAGAGGGAATCCCCATTACTATGACGTATCAAGGGGAGTCTAGAAAATTCCAGAATGTAGGAGATTCCAAAATCTAATTTGTTCTTTCCTGAATGATGGAATTTATCTTGACATTTTGCCTATTTTTCTTTTGAAGCATTTTCAGAATACATAAGTGAGGTGAGATACACAAAAATAATCATTTTGGAAATGTATGTGCAAGGAACTCTTTTTAGAAAAAAGGGTACGTGAAGTCCGTCACTATAATTGTGAGTCACAAACAATTCTAGCTCATCTTATGAAACCAGCTAATGCTGGAGATCAGACAGGGAATTCAGAGAAGTGAGAAAAAGCGTGGGATTTTATTTAGAGATTGTGTAAGGTATTAGCTATGGTACATCTGCACCTGTCTTATCGGTCATTGACACCAGAAGCTAAGCTGAGAGAGTGAATGAAGAACCATTTCTAGGTACTATTGCCTTATAAATAGCCTTCCAAGTTAATTCTTAAAGAGATCATTTACAGTAGAAATGTAAAAAGGTTTAAACTTCACATGGGGGGCAATGCACTAAGATGCCACACACAGATATGTCAGTGAACTTATATTTAATGATTACCGGGGGAGGTTGGAGACGATAATTATTTATGATTTGGTATGCATTTCATGATATTTTTACAATCATTTTAGAATTAACTGTAAATGAGACATTAAGTAACCATATATTTTTTAAGACACACACTATGTATTTCACAGTCAGAACTGAAAGTCCTTTTGCTAAAGGTTTCTGGGTCGGCTATATAAAAGTATTTTGGATGGCAATTGAGTTGACCCAAAGTAAGTACAATAAATCCCATGGTGTGACACATAGAAGTAATCTAAAGCTTGAGTCCATTTTGAAACTCTCTCAAAGTCAGGACCAGAAAGTTAGTGGCCTGTTGCACCGATAATAACAATGCAAATCGATTAAACAACAAAACCTTTCGTTGTTACTTTTATTGTAACAACAATCGTTTTGACACTAAAAAAACTTATTTAAAATAATCTCAAAGATCTGTATTTTTACTGATCTTTTAAATATTTTTCCCTTCATATATCAATTTACAGAATTTAATTTCATCCATTAGAATAAGGGTTTTTAGGACTTTCGTAACAACGAAACATTGCGCTGTTAAGCAAACAAATTTGAAGTTATCTTAAAGTGATCGTAACAACAAAAATAAAGATTGTGCAATGGGCCATAGGTGACAGGCAACAGTAGAAGTACAACATTGTTAACTTTTGATTCCAAGAATTTTATTACAAATTCACGTTTTACACATGTTCTTCCAGTCCGTAGATAATATGAAGAGGTATTATTCTTATTTAAAGCGAGCCAAAAGCAATATAGGGTCAGAATTTTGAAAATTATGTTATCTATTGAAATCATATTCTATTGCTATAACCTAGGCCTGTGGTAGAATAAAGAATGTGAATACAGACTTAAAATACATTAAAATACACAAAAATTCATCCATGGTCAATTCTAGTGACCCATCAAAATTGATTTGTTTGCAAACATTGCTGTCTTCAGACATAAATGACTTGAGTTTTATGGAATTCAAGTAAAGTTATGTTAAGTTACCATGATTTATACTGTACCAATGGCTGAAGCTAGACTCTTAGAATCTATTTTCATAGTTATTTGAGTTTGCAAAATTTTGTCATATATTGTCACAACATTGCATTTGACATTTGACAGATGCTTTTAATAGTGAGATATATAAATAGTTATTAAGTGTAAGTATGAGATGAGCAAAGTTCATTGATACATTCTAATACCATGGTCATATCCAAAACATCAACAGTTATCTGTCCAATAAGGGTTTGATTAATTTCTTAAACTTCACTTTTGTTGTCACCTTTTGGATGCTAGGTGACAACATTTCCCATACCTTTGAGCTTCTTACCAGTGGGCTTTTCAGATATATTACATAATTTCTCTTTAACTTTTTCGTAAATTTGACTTTGGAATTTCTTCTTAAAACTGTTCTAGGCCTCATCACATTAGGCTTATCCTTTAGATTGCTCTGTCTGAGCATTATACAACAAATATGTTCTTTCCTTCATGGATGTGAACACAGTCTGTCACGTTTTAATTCTTTATGAAGTCCATTATCAATATATTTGAGTTTATCAAGATAATTAACATTGACTTTGAACACACTTTCAAACATAGATGAATTAATTGCACAGAAAAGGGTTACATAACTAGGAATAAAAGAAATTAAATAGATTGGGGAACAAAGATTATCTTACCGATTCGCCTGTGAAGAATGGACCGTTCCCCAGGAAATCTTGAATCGCACTCAACTTAGGTTGCACTTGTTTGACATATTCATCCTTCTGTAATGCACAATGTAAATTTTAAATCTTAATAAGCCCATCCGAGTTTGCACCAAAGTTAAACTTTACCAAAAAATATTTTCAAAATTACCTCTGTGTTTTTTCAATGAAGACAGTTGCATAATACAAAATTACCCAAAGCAATTTCGTTGACAATTATATCTATATTAGTACAATGCAGCTATATGTTATTGGCTTTTTTCCCAAAGGAACCAATGTTAAAACCTGTCAGCCCGACCTACAATGTCCGACCCTATTTTGCCCTGAAATAGAGCATTTTGATTGGCTGGTAAACCTGCAAACCTAGCAATTGGAAAAATATTTGAAATCATAAAGTTTTATCAATACTTGGGGATATAGGAAAACACAACTCTTGGTTATTCCAGTAACCCTAACTCTAGGAGACAAAGATGATTTATACATGAATTTTGTCTGACCCTTGTCCAACCCTGGAAATACCCTATGTGGGATGGGCCTATTGTTTGCAATTCAAGAATGTTCAACTACCATTTTTATGTTTGTATTTACATTAGAACCAAGAGTATGAACGTTTAAAGCCCCCATATGTATCGAACCCCTCATCTAAATTTTTTTAAATCAACTTTTATCACTGGCTTTAGTTTTTTGGGTTTTTTTTAAACAGTTTTATTTAGCTGGACAGATTTCAGTTTACATAACTGGTTTCCGGCACCGCCCAGCAATGGTGCTAGTTACAAAGAAATGGGCGGTGGAACGCATAATGCTTGTAAATATATAGATACAATTCTGTAGTCATGCATATCAGTACATATGATGAGAATAATGAAATGAAGTGAATGGTATCAGGTCAATTTATACAGGTTGATTTGTCAGCATATATTCCCAGATTTTGGGGTTGCATTGGGGAAAACAAACAAATAAGTTTTAAACAGTCTTGTTTGTGTACACGGCAGGGTTACCTAACCATAATCGGTCCGCAGGGTTCCATCAATTAACTTCTCGGTTATTTTCTGCTTAAAGATGTTTTTAGAGTCTATTTGTCGGATGTTCAGTGGGAGGCTATTCCACATCTGACTACCAAGGAAAAAAGGTGAGTGTTGGATGGTTCGTGTTTTGGGTACAGGTAATGAGATCCTGAGACCGTCTGGTTACCCTGCCATGGTCTATTAGATCAGCTTTATGGTTGTACACACTTTTCCAAACTTGAACCATCAGCATAATATCCCGTTTCAGTTTTAGTTTTTTGATATTTATTGTTTTATGTAAATCATCTACATGCTCATCCCTCGGGTCTTTAATATTCAAACACATCCTAATCACATTATTCTGTAGGGTTTGGAGTTGTTCTAGACAGGCCACCGGTACTGGACTTAGAAAAACAGAGCCATAATCTATCACTCCTACAAACATGGTTTTTAAAAAACTAACTGCAGCTTTGGTAGTTATTTGCGGCCTTAACAATTTCAGTAACGAAAACTTATGGTTCCCAAGTTTCCATATATTATTAAAGTGTGCCTTCATGGATAAACAATTATCTAACTCTACGCCCAAATATTTGAAAGTATTCTCCACAGAGAGGGGTGAGTCCTTAATATACAACGTCATCTCATCTGTCCAAGGGAGCAGTCTATTAATATTAATTTTGTTGGCCTAAAAATCTGTACTTTAGTTTTCTGAGTATTAATGGTTAGCTTGTTCATATCACTCCATTTGGATATCGAGTTAAGATCGTTCTGCAAACAGTCACGCGATTCGACAAGACGGTTTTCAGGTATTCCTCTAAAGACCACTAGGTCGTCAGCATACATATAAACATTCGAGTATTTTATGGACTGCGTAATATAGTTAACAAATACTAAGAAATATAGTGGCCCGAGGACACTTCCTTGAGGAACGCCGCAGGGCACAGGTAATAGGTCTGACACAGTATTATTCACATATGTTTGTTGCTTTTGTTCACTTAAATAACTGGAGGCCCATCTCACCGCCCTATCACCAAATTTAGCCCTTTTCAATTTATCTAATAGAATTCCATGGTTAACAGTATCGAAGGCTTTTTTAAAATCGATGCAAACGGACTGTATGTGTTGGCCCTCGTTGAGTATTTTGTACATATCAGTTGTGTAATAATATACTGCGTCTGTAGTTGAAAGTCCCTTCCGGAAGCCAAACTGTTTCGGGTTGAAAAAATGTATATCTTCAAAAAAGGTCATTATTTGGGCATGGATGAGGTGTTCAAGTATTTTTCCTGGTAGGGGAAGCAGTGAGATAGGCCTAAAGTCACCCGGTTCAGTTGATTATTATAAATTATAGGAGACAAATAACACCAAACCTGGAGCCTCACACAGCTCCTTAAACAAGGTGGGTGTCCATCAGGGCCTATCCTGTCTATAGGGCGGAGGGGAGCTCTTCTCTCACACCACTTTCAGGAGCCAGGGATACCCATCCCAGGACACAAATTAAACCCCAAAAAAATCGAAAAACGGCAAACCTCACCCTCTCTGGATGGAAGTAGCAGACATCAATGAACTCGTCCCTGATGGGGCAGACCACCTCCGCAATGAGGTCTGCACGGGTCTTCTCAGCCTCACTAGTACCATCTGAATAGGACAAAGTGTATTAAATATTAATATAATACTTCTGGGTGGTAGTTGCAGACCTCTCCACCTCACTAGGACCATCTAAACTGGAGAAAGTTTTATTATACCTTAGGGTGATACATACAGGTTTAGTAGTTAAGAGTTTAATGCATGCCGTATCAAACCTGGGTGATAACCAGCCTTGTATTGCCCTCCAGGGCGATACAGAAACTTTTATGTTTCAATAATTCATTAAAAAAAAATGAAATCATTGAAAAATGAAAAATCTAACATATGAATTATCTGCAAAACGTTCCTAGCTACTTTTACTTGTTTATTGTTTGTGGATTTGATGAATATCAAAAAAGCTATATAAAGAAATTTTAAAAAAAACATGTGCAGCACCACAGCCCCTAACTCACTGATTGCTGTGTGTCCTTCCGTGGGAGCTCAGATCAATCTTGACACAACATCGAGAGTTTGACATTTCTGTTCCAATCTCTTGTTCCCATAACAGGTTAATGTGCATAAGGGCATGTATAACCTCAAACAGTGCAAATCCTGCACTGTATCAAATGTTACACGCTTCTAATGATTTCTCCAGGTTAAAAGTCTCAAAATCTGTAGATTATGATATCTATTTTTAGAACTATTTACAGAATAATGATCGACCCAGTAGATAATGGTTGTTTTTGCCCTACTTTAACAGACATGGCGATATCGAAATCTATGAGATTAATTACAGGGTCAAAATAATTGTTTTGTTGAACATGTAAAGCGAACTTTATGTGTCAGATACCAACGGCGGCCTGAAACTGAATGGCGCATGGAAGGCTACCTCCCTGGTAAGCACCGATATAACAAGCACGTTTTGCGACCATTCTCTTTTGGTTAGTCTGTAACCTGCCTAATTTTTAAGTAACAGTAACGTCATTTTTGATAAAGCTGAGACTAAAAAGGAATGTTATAGTAACATTATATTTTATTGAAGTAGAGACCTTACTAATAAGGAATCTCATGATAGATTTTAATGTAAAAGAATGTTACAAGAATGTCACAATATTGTAACAGTATGATGTGGCAATGTTAGGTCCTAAAGATGTTTTTGGGTGCCATCAAAATAACATAACAAGAACCAAGGCAGAACTAAACCAAACGTTACTGCAACATTATAACAACGTCATATTCTTGCTAGGGCTGCCTCTCCAGCTGTGGTCAGAGGCATCCTCTTATCTTTGGTTTACTCATAGAAAACATTCTTTCTATTAGATTTCATTCCATAATTTGATCAGAACATAAGAGATAAATGTCCACTTACACAGGTTATGTTTCCGGGCGAGGTGTCGTAAGATGGCGCTACTCTGACTCAACTTGACCTCATCGTCCATGTAATAGGGAAGCTGGAAGGAAATCCAACATCTTTTTTCAGATACTTTCGTTTAACATATCTGCACTACTAAATCAAAGATGTTATAGCTAGACAAAGATGTGTAAGTCCAACCGATTTTCATGATGTTATCACTAGTGGTGCCCCCTGTGAGACTCCATGCAAACTGGTACAACGCGTCATCTGTTTTGCTATTTTTGTGATGTTATATGGCACTACTCCTGGCCTGTTCAGGTATAGATAAGCTTGGATTTCCCATTTTTGTTTTTTTTAAGTTCTATAGACAAAGAACAATGCAAGGGATATCATTGTTTGTAACCTAGTATAAGAACAATTATACTGTACGAGTTAATGGCCCTGTTTTTGTTACACTTGGTATCAACTCACTTTTAAGGGCCATACCTACTAATTATATAAGCCACTTTAGCAGCGACGGCAACAGGTGACTGTGATATTAAGCAAGTTTGATATTTTCCTGGCAATTTTGTTGACCATCGCCCGTCACCCAGAACCTGCATCATACCCGTGGGGAATTGCCTGGTAAAATATCCCGATTTGCCCGGCGACTTAACTGGTGATTCTCCCAGTCACCTGTCGCCGCTAAAATCGCCTAAAAAGTATGGGGCTTTACACGCAATGCTTTTCACATACAATAATGATTTTTGTTTTCCTCAATACTAACCCTATGCTTACGGTTTATGGCTGCCTGACGTCAGGGAAAGTACATTCCACGCAAAGTTCCCCACATTCATAGAGGACAGTTTCTGTCTGAGATTATGACCTTTGATTAAGGTTTTAGTTCATTAACGTCAGAGAATGCTATGCCCAGTATGTGGTACTGCTATAAGAATTTCTTAAGGTAATATTCCATGTTGCACCATTTGACTGGATTTGGGTATTTAACTTGTGTATATTGTCGCACACACAAGCATAAACAAGGAATGCATAGAGGAATAAAGGATTTGCTTATGGGGTTGCTTGCAAACAACCAAAGCACATTTTATTTGGAACATGTTGGTGTCAAAATGCAATCCGCTTGAGTTGGCAACGCAAGGTGGAATATTGCCTTCTTGGAACACTTAATTCCAAGGAAGGCTTCTCTGAATATATGCCTAGATCTTATCAGAGGTTTTAATCATATAATTATGTCTAATTATACATGTTCTATTTCTATTGGTATGAGTTACTTGATGGAAGGGTGCTGGCACCTAGGTGTTGCAGTGTGTAACTATATCTAGTGTTTCTTAGCAGCCACCGCCACCATTTTTGTTTATTACATGGGAGCACCCTGGACACATAACCCATACCATTATACTGCACCCTGGACACATAATCCATAATCCATTGTATTGCACCCTGGACACATAATCCATAATCCATTGTATTGCACCCTGGGCCCATATCTTCGTAACTAATTTGGCTGATCAGGGAAAATTTGATCAGGGTCCCATGATCAGTGATTTTGTCTTGTACCAACATTTATTGTGTTATTGCAAAATAGTGTCAAAGAGGAATTATTATTTGTAAAATTTATTGATGACGGACAGAACTTCTGATCATGGGACCCTGATCAAATTTTCCCTGATCAGCCAAATTAGTTACGAAGATATGACCCCAGGACACATAATCCATAATCCATTGTATTGCACCCTGGACACATAATCCATAATCCATTGTATTGCACCCTGGACACATAATCCATAATCCATTGTATTGCACCCTGGACACATAATCCATAATCCATTGTATTGCACCCTGGACACATAATCCATAATCCATTGTATTGCACCCTGGACACATAATCCATAATCCATTGTATTGCACCCTGGACACATAATCCATAATCCATTGTATATATGATATAAAAGATTTTGATTAACTTACATCAGGGAAGTCGACCCCTAGAGTGTGTTTGATGTCCCTGAACGACTTCTTGTGGTACTCAGGACCTGGAAATACACCAAAACCGGGGGCTTCAGGCTTTTAGTACATGAGTTTACTTTGCAAAGGGGCCTTCCATAAAGCATGTACGCACCAAAGGGGGGAGGGGGGGTCTGGGATTTTTGAAAATTTGTGTATGTTCCTGTATGAATCCAATGCGTACTTTGGCCAAAGGGGGGTGGGGGGTCTAATATATTTTCTAAATGTGCGTACGTACTTAATCGAAGGCCCCAAAGGAATGGGTTAATAATCCACAAACCTAACTTAGTTTCTCTTTGATATTTGCCTTTAATTTGTTTGTATACTTGATCTCCACACCCAATACCTATCATTCTCTTTTGCCCATGCCAGAATCAGGAAACAGCTGTGAAAGCAGCTAATCACATATCTATGATTATTTTCAAGCCACGATACACAAAGTACGCAAATTCTAACCAGGTCCCAATTGGTTGCGCCCAAATGTTTTTCATTTAACATCATACATATGTATAATATATTCTTCCATTTGATTATATTTTCTATTAATCAAGTGTTAATTTTAATTATTTCTTTATGACTTTCAATATGTGCTGTCACATGTTCAAATCTATTACCCATTATCATTATCATACGTTTAAAGGGATCCTTGCACATAAATTTTCAAAAGCCTATTCCTTGTCTATTTAAGTACTAGTGGGTATTCTAAAAGTATTTTAAAGGGAGAAAATGGAAAATGTAGAAGTTTTAGTGAATTTGGGAATTCCTTAGTTTCTGGTCCTTTATTTCTGTCAAACATGGGAATCTACGTCATAAAGGGGAATCCCTTTAAAAACAAGTTGGAAATTGCATATAATTGAAAGAATTTAGGTGAGTAAAGGATACAAATATTTATAGCCTGTATGTGGCCTAATATAAATATTTATTGCTAAAGCTAAAATTTCTTTCTGTACACTTTTGAGGGTTGGGAATTCCCTGCTTTTAAAGCTGGGAAATCCCAATTAGTGTCCTTGTGACGTCACAAATTTGGGAATTTCCCCCAAAGATCATAAAAATAGACTAATATTATGGAGTTTTAGCACCTCCAGCATATCCCATGAACGTAAACGTAACGTATCCCTTATCTCAGCAATATGAATTCCTTTAAGAAATATTCCATTCAAATTGAATACTTTGTGACATGCTGTGAACATGAACGTATGTCGGTATTGTACTTTTTGTGTTATTTGTCAAACATACATCTTACCTCGGACATTATTAGCTCTTGGTGCAAAGAGAATGTTCAAATGAATTCATTAGTATATATCCATCCAGTAATTATGTGCAAGGTATCCTTTAATGTATAAAAGAAGTAAAAACAATGTGAATGTAACATACTTCTAAAATATAGTACATTAGTTTTAAGATAGTAATGAAAATGTTGACTTCTCATTCATTGTTATCAATACCAATACTATTAGTACCTATGTATGCGCAAATGCAAACAGTTTGAGTGCTTAGCCTTTATCCTGACACCCCCTCCCCTTTTGAAAAATCCTGTATCCGCCCCTGTATTAGAACATTGAAAACTACTCAATTTCATGTGAGAATAAAGACATTTGAACCATAGAATGCTTACCCGGTCCCCGTGAGTAGTACTTGTCTTCAAACTCCACCCCGGCATAGCGCAGCAACAGGCGGATGGGTTGACTCAACTGAAAAGGGGGAAAAAATGTAGTCTCATGCATGAGTATAATTTATATGACAATTTCCATTAAGAAAACTGTTTAGTAAATGGATTTCAAATGTAGACTTTCTCTGTGATCCTTACTTCCCTAGAAATCAGCTAAGAGTTTACGCAGTGGACTGACATCTGCGTCAGTACAATATTTTAGTTAGTGAAAGGTCACCTCATATGTCAAAACGCCTGTAACGCCCAGCCAAACTAAGAGTTTACATCTATATCAGGCGCGGATTTAGGGGGGCGTGCTAGGCACATTCCGCCCCCCCCCCCGCCCCTTTATTTTGACCCAAGTATCAATAATTTTAATGTAAAATTCCCTCAAAAATTCGGCAATCCCCCCCCCCCCCCAATTTTTCAAATTCCTTGATCCATCCCTGCATCAGAGACCTTGTATGTATATAGGATATAATTATCGAGACTGGAAAACCAGGGGTAAACCTGTTATGCACTACTGGCCTGCCACCTAGGTGCTGGTTGGACTAGATTTGGATTGACCATTATGTCCATGGTAAAAATAGCCAGTGTGGTGCCACTTGCTATTCCACCATTACATTGGTTGGTTGGTTGGTTATTGGGGTTTTACGCCATATCAACATCTAAGGTTATATCACGGCGAGAACATGATTTTGACAATCCTGTCCTTGATGATCGTATCTATGGAATGATCGAATCTATGAGAAGATAGAGACCATACCCCTACACTTTTACCAAGGCAGGTGTTCTTTAATGTGCAGGGTCCCATAGGCAGGGCCCTACACACAACAGCCGGTGGTCTACTAGAGACCTTTGTTAACCCAGTTGTTGCCACTGGGAGACATGTAGAGGGGGGTAACAGCCAGCTCACCCCAGCCCAGGATTGAAGCCGGGCCGCCCGCGCAACAGACAGACACTCTAACCACTACTCCACCCCACACGCCTGTCATTACATTGGTAATGACCACACCTTGGTCATAGTTGATCCAACCAGCCACCAGGGGAATGGTCACATAGGGCCACAGAGAAGCTTTCCAGTCTCAATATATCCTATATATATATATATTATATATATGTATACAAGGTCTCTGCCTGCATATGCTGGTGTTTGTAAATGAGAGACAGGATGCAGGCAGGCCAAGGAAGGGCCCAGAGAAAGCCTCAACCAGTAGGTCCCCCTTGTGGTGCATCGAAGAACTAATGTACAAACTGCAGCACCGCCACCTACACACACTTGGTTGAACCCATCTAGGTATCTCTCTTGCCAATTGTGCATGTATAAGGCCTAAGAGAAATCGCTGTATTCAGGTAACCTGGCCTACCCCACATGTTTGGCCCTACATTAACTTTTTTTAGGATATATTTTTTAAAAAAGGCCTAAAAAGCATGGAACACCATGGAACAGCATATAGATGCTCAGGACATGTATTTATATACTAAAGATTGTTTAAGAGGATGTGTAGAGATTGTTTCATTTTCAACACTGCCCAAATCACTTTGGCAGATAACAAAAAAGTGACAAAAAAGATCGACCTACCTACCCTAATTTCTTCAACCTATGTTAGCTTAAAGGTACTTGTACCTATCAGTAGGATTTTAACTTGTAGTGATATTTTCTCCATACCTCCTTAGAATTTTCTTTAGTACATCAGGAATACATAGCCAGAGGGAAAACAAGTTTTACCGTTTCGTTTTTCAGTTAGGGGATTGTAAACATTTGAGGTATTTACTATAGGTTTCTATGGGAAATACCTGAGTTTCTAAATTTCAAAAATTCAGAAAAAAATGTTGTAGTGTTTTTTTCTTGAAACTCCTACTGATTTTAAGTCTGGATCTTATTGATATCCTGTACAAAAATCAAAGGGTTTTACCGTTTTGATCATAGACTTCTCTATCATCCCTATAGTAATAACTGACACACTGTTTGTGTGTAGCAGCAGTATTACAATAGCACATAGAGGGTTCAACAGGTATGCACCAGGTGGCAGTGCTGGGATAGGTTGGAAGTATTTTTAAAACAACCTTTTTTTGTTTTCTCTTTGCCTAAGACCCTCACTTCACAGTTTTTTGATGTTACATAATTACCCTACAAAGTCTTTACCCTTCATATTCATCTGATTAAGGTCATAGTTTTGCGTTTTTATAACAAAATAATAATTCATTTTGTCAATTTCTTTATTTTCTCTATTTCATGAATTAAAGAGATCCGTCAATTACCTCGAACAGCTCCCTCATTTTGAACTGCAATAAAAACTACAGACCTTCTTAGATTGACCCTGAGAATTCTGAAGAGTGGATTGAAATTCACTAGGGACTCTGGGCCAGACCTACGATGTTTAGCATGTACGTTTTGAATGCAGCATTTCTTCCGTAACAATATTGCAATTTCCTAAGGCCCCCAAAGAAAATAGTTGTGTTCAGGTAACATAGATCGAAAAAAATAGGATAGGTAGGTCAAAATATTTTCTATTTTTTTGCATTTTTCTTTCCTTCCAAAAGAGACCCGGCTAGTTTTGAAAATAAAAAGGTATTCCAAATATCCCCTTAACACATTTTTATCATCTAAAATACATGCTCTGAGCGTCTATATGTTGTTTGACAGTTTTCCATGCGTTTTTAGGTCAATTCTTTTGAATTTTGAAAAAAAATGATTACAAATTTCCTTCAAAAAAAGTTAGGGTAGGGCCAAAAAATTAGGGTAGGTAGGGTTACCTGAACACAATAATTTTTTATTCTTGGTCTGATGACATCTACAGACGATAGGGATATTTGATTCCTTAAAGTGTAAAAGAGCGACATGGCAGTTTCTTCAACTTGATCATCATGGGGGACGTTTCATAGACAATAACAGGGAACAACGCCATAACTTGAATTTGACATGAAAAAGTTGGGCTACACCCCCTCCCCCCCTCCTCCCTCTCCGAAATGGACAGCCCCATCTTGTAGGTCACCCGAGGACAGTGTATACTTCTTAAAATAGAGCAACGGTTGCTCTACTTTAAGAAACTAGCCAACCCAAAACTCAAATCGACATGGCGGGTAGTCAAAGCTATTTTTTGCTTTTACTCATTGCAACCTATCTTTCTCCATACATAATTAAAGGGAAATGCTCCTCTGAAAGCGCATTATGCATTATGTAATAATGGCTATAACGATACATAATTATCAATAGATCATAAGAACACCACATTGAGTTACATGCCATGAATATTATATATAAAAATATCTTTGCTCCGTCATAGATTATAGTGAGTTCATGCAAAGTGACCTTTCGTGGTATATCTGATTCAAATCTATCCCACCATCTTCATCCTATACGATAAGGACTAGTCCGTGCTCTATCCATATCAGTAAAAGGTTTTTTAAAACCTAATCTTATCTTTACCTCTCATATGTATATCTGGTATAATTATTCTCCTCTATAGGCCCTATTATCTCGATTTAGTTATCAATGTCATCAACATTTGCAATTTCTCTGTCTGACTTCTCTATCTGCGTCTACTATCCGAGTCTTTTCTCAGGAAAACATACCTTATTCTCCTATGATGTATCCACCTTATTTCAGTCATTAAGCATGTCTACAGGCTGGTTTGGCGAATGTAAGAGGTGATGTTCCCATTTGACGTCCCATGATAACTTATTTCACTTACAAACATTTATATCATATATTATCATGTAGGCATATGTATACATATATGAATATAAATACTCACTAATAAACAACCAGTCCAAAAAAACAACTGGAGTCGGATTTGGTGTTATTAGACTTTATTTTAATATAAATAATATGTATGTATACATACCATTATCAATATAACTATATATATATATATATATATATATATATATATATATATTACTCTACCAGGGACATTTCATTTATAAGACAGAGGGAAAGGCGCCAAATCATATAAAGCCATCGTAATTTTAAACTGCAATGTACCGTTCTCCGCCGCGCCCCCTACTTCCTGTCACTGTTGAATACTAGGCTATAGCGCGGCGCGTGGCAGAATTCAACTATTTATATTGTAGGGTCTACTACAAACAGTATTACCAGAACGTACTGTACAAGTCGTATATCTCTTTAACCCTGGAGGAGTGGTCATCTTACCGTTCTTGTCCTCCAGTAGGCTAGGACGGGCGTCGTCGTCATGGTGACGGAGGGGGTGGACAGGAGGGGTGTCGGGGATGTACCTCTGTGTACGACCACAGTTCACAGTCTAGTGGATATCACAAGGATGAAGGTAGACGGGGATGGGACCAGACAGGAGGCGACATCTCACGAGAGGCAGTGTAACTAAATAAGGCCTCGGGGAGAAAAAAAGTTGCATTTTCAGTGGCGGATCCAGAGTTGGTGCCCCCCTAGACCCCGGGGACAAAATGTTGCATCTTAAAATTGGTAGATCTGTGTGTAAATCTGGTGTTTTTATTTTGTATTTGTATGAGGGGGGTTAGGTCTAGAACGTGAATTATTCATTTCAGATTGACAACGAGAAAGTATTGGAAAATCAATTGTAATATCTGGAAGAACAAGTGCATCTGTAGATATTCAATAGAAATATCGAAATAGTAATTTATATCATAGGGAGAAAAAGTGCTACATAACTGTTTTTATTTTTTTATTTTCTGGAATGCTTATTCATGATATAGACCGGAATTTACAAAAACAATGCTGGATTTTACAGTTGAATAAATATTTACCCTTAATTTGTTTATGTAAATCTATAATGATAGGGAATTTATAAGCAATTTATAGGGAAAATGTAGCCTTGATTGAAAATTGTTTCTCAAGAAGTTCCAAAATGACATTGTATGTAGACAATAGCAACACATTGAAAAAGAGAAAATCAACATGGATTTTACAATATCTACTATTCATTTGTAAATGGTCTTTCAATGTTTATTTGCTGAAGTCAAAGTTTACACTTTCTATGGTGAATATAAATCATGTCCACACCCATTTCTTATTGTTTGACTAGTATATAATAGGCAATTTGGCACAGCCTCGTCAATTATGACTAAAATGTAAAAACCCTAGGCCTAGGCAATGAAACACAGTTGAAAGACAGGTGCACTTTATATAAAACTACCTTTGAAAAGAATGCATTATGTAATATCGTTCCCAAGCCGTACCTATCACGTCGTAAACCACTTTTTTTTTTTTAAAAAGGCGTGCATGCCCTCACCTTTCCATTTTCGTTCTGGTAAATTAAAGTTGTTTAAATATTTTTTTTGCCCAAAGCCAGTGAATAAATGACATTCCATGGGGCAGAATTTTCTAAATGAAAGGGAGGGGGTAAGCATCAAGTACAAAAACCACATGCATTCAGGCAAATGCACGCGACATTTCCCCCTCTTTTTGTAATGTATAGGGGTCCACCAAAGAAAGGGGGAGGGGTCAGCACCCCCTGCAACCCCCTCCCCCCCACGGATTATTATTTTCCAAGAGTACCATCCCGTCCCCATTCAGAACCTTATATTCATTTTAAAATGTTGCTACGCCCTGGTGGCAGCGACAACTGTAGAGATGAGACAACATCAATCAGAAAGGTGCCACCGTCCATGGGGGTTAGTTTACCTGTATTAATCATTGACAGGAAAACATTGGGAAAGTTCAATCATTCAATCTAAACATTTTTTTATCAGCTACTATTTTCTATTATTTATTTTTCATACAATATGTTGTTCTTGTTTTTACATTGACATAAACTCATGGGATGTGCGTTAATAAGATGTGAAACAGGACGCCCTAAAATACTATAATATTAAATGTCCCAGCCTCGTTGTATGAAGTACACTTAAAGAGTAGTCCCACATTTGGAAAAGTGTGCTTAATGAAGAACTCTTAAACGTAGGCTTACATTTGGAATATGTCGACCGAACCTCCAAAAGAGAAGTGTTAATATAAATACTTGGTGGTCTTTTTTTTCTGAAATCAGTACTTGTCCCAGCTGACATGAAGCCCGGTTAGCTCAGTCGGTAGAGCATCAGACTTTTAATCTGAG
This sequence comes from Lepidonotus clava, assembly GCA_936440205.1. Classification (NCBI taxonomy): domain Eukaryota; kingdom Metazoa; phylum Annelida; class Polychaeta; order Phyllodocida; family Polynoidae; genus Lepidonotus; species Lepidonotus clava. The sequence continues at coordinate 4,595,848 of OW387136.1, read as the reverse complement.
GGTCGAGGGTTCGAGTCCCTCATTGGGCGACTGCAGTTTTGTTAGTGTGGGTCTACTATACAAATAATGTGCCCTGAGTTCTTTGCTTTCTAGATATAAAGGACAGATGCTACAATTGCCCATTTGCCCATACTCAGTGAATGGAAAGCTCATGATTATTATTCCATAGTTTCATCAATCAGGCTTTGAGATTCACAAAACTAAGCAACAGGATTTTCAGCCAACAACAGCTAGTCTCTTCACCTCATTCTAGATTTGTATATATGACATTACAGATGGCGCCACGTTCAGTTCCCTGGGACCTGAAGTGCAGGTCCAATACACATTTTTCAATAGTGTGGCGCCCTGCTAGTGGATAGACCTGAACAATGCAGTTGGGGTATGGTTTCCTATGGAACCAGGCTCAAACCGTTGGGTACAAGGCGTCTATGGGAGGGCTCACTGCACAGTTTCATGGGAAAGGGCACTTATATAGGTAATGTGACTACTTAAAGGCCTATGTTAAAATCTAATAATATCATACTAGAATTGGGTATATTACACATGCACACTAAAACTAAGAATAAGTAAATGTATATATATTTATATCAAGTTTTATTGCATGTTTATAGCAGTTTTTGCGGTCTGGGAATAATTAGCTATAGTTGCACTTAGCCCTATAATGGCGATTTTGCTACCGAATTAAGAATTGGCAGGAAAATATAGGTTAAATATATACATATAACCAACCAAGAAGGGAGTACGAGGGAGGTTATCACCCCGAGCCGGGACCCCGATATCAGCCCGAGGCCAGGGCCCGAAGGGCCGGCCGAGGGCTGATATCGGGGTCCCAGCGAGGGGTGATAACTGCCCGAGTACTCCCTTCGAGGTTGGTTATGGATTTATTATACCTTTTCTGTTAGATCTGAGCTCCCAAGGAAGGATGCACAGCAATCAGTGATGGTGGGACTGTGATGCTGCACATTTTTTTATGTTTTTTCATATAACTCTTTTGATATCTATCAAATCCAAAAATAGAAAGCAGTAAAACGAAGCTAGGAACGTTGTACAGATAATGCATATGTTAGATATTGAATTTCTTAATTATTTCATTTTTTCATGAATTTAAAAAAATAAAAAGTTTCTGTATCACACTGCAGTGTGATACAAGGCTGGTTATCACCCATGTTTGTATCACCCTGTGTTAAACTCTTAACTACTAAACTTGTATCACACTAAGGTATAATAAAGAAATGATATTATATATATATCACTAGAAATGTTTTACATCCCTTTCGTATTGGACATAGAATGAATAGTCTCATGTCATATACATATAGCCTATAATACATACTCTCAGAGGGGCAAAACAAAAAAACATATTGCCAGCATATCGAAATCTGCGTGTGGGGTACAGGCACATAAATTATGGATATTACAAAATTGATATTGTAAACTGGAAAAAAGCCTGTTACTTTCAAGTTTTACATTAACATTTCTATTTCCAAAAATAAAAAAAACTTACAGATCACCGTTCCATTTCCTCCATCTTTATTACACATTTTAACTAAGACAGCCCATTTGCCCTACACACATAATCACCTTTTTACCACCCAAAGTGGGAAACAAAGGTAATAGCTCCTATTTAGTTGTGAAATGAGCATTCAGTTAATGGCTGACTAAGAGGGGTGTGTGTGTGTGGAGTGGGGTGTGTGTGAGAGAGGGTGTGTGGGGGTGTGTGGGGGGAGGAGGGGGGAGAGAGGGGGTAACGTCCTTTTAACGGCCTCCAGGTGGCGGTGCGGTGTGGCAGGGGACTTGACATTAAGTGATCTATTGTCTGAAGGGGGGGGGTGATCTATTTTATTATGAGGGGGTGGGGGTGGGGGTGGGGCGGGTAACGGGTGATTTGAATATTCATGAAGGACCCTCGAGATCAATGACAAAACTAAAAATTTTGGAGGTAGGTTTACAACAAAAGATATTGTGTATATTTTTTTCAATGAGCAGAGCTTTATTTACTTATCAACTTTCCAGAGATTTGATATATACTATACGTTTTAACTTTTTCAATAGAGAAGGCCAGTGCCGTCTGATCGGCAATAAACCATTATCATATAAAACATATACATGCATTGATATACATGATTATGGGTGTATGCGTGTAGAGGACCAGAATGAATTCCCAGCAATTTTGATTGTGGAAATTTAGGAGGCAAAAGTTCTGTAACCATGGGGCTGGCGGAGTGGCCCGCCACCCCCGCCACCCCCGCAACCTCAACAGAAATTTCCAGAAGTTCCACCTTCCCTCCATAAAATGTTATGTAAAACACTCTAAAATTAGTAGGACATTTATTGAAAAGTTTCACTTTTTCTGCTCGCCACGCCGTCTACAATTTCAAATTATTGAAAATATAGGCAAAAGTTCCACTTGTGGAACCTCGCCACCCCCTATCCCATAGCATAACCTGAGCAATCAAGGTCTAATGTCAATGTCCGGGCTTCTCGGTATCCGGGCACCTCGACCATCTCCTATTAATGTTTATTCCCGCCGGAACTCATCACGTGACCCTCCATTTCCGGTCCGACTCTCCTAGGTCCACAAATAGGTGACAATCGAATGCCATGAAGCGACGAATCGAACTCACAAACCGACCAATGGGAGGCCTCCATGATGTCACATGGCCGGCGAGCCACGCATGCTCGGTGCGTCGTCTCGCGCTGGGGGATAATCTCGCGGTAATGCGCGTGATTATGCAAATGAGGTGTGGGTGTTATGGGTGTGAATCACTAGTGTTAATAGGTCGGGGAATAGCGCACATAACTTACTGAGGGGGCGAAGAGAATAACAGAGTGATAAAGTTGGTTATAGCGGAGATAAAGGTTTGCTGCCCGAGCAAGAATATGACGTCGTTATAACATTATTATAAAATTCTGTTTAGTTCTGCTTTGGTTCTTGTTATTTCATTTTGATGGCACCCAAAAACGTCTTTAGAACTTACCATTGCGACGTCGCACTGTGACGTTATTGTGACATTCTTGTAATGTTTGTTATTATAATGTTCTTTATTAGTCAGGTCTCAACTTCACTAAAATATAATGTTATTATAACATTCTATTTAAGTAAGTCTCAACTTTACCTAAAATAATGTTCCATGAAAAATGGGCAGTTTACAGACTAACCAGAAAAGTATGGTCGCAGAATGTGTTTGTTATGTCGTTGCTTGCCTGGGTGGTTATAGGTTTCTTATTTCCCTCTCAGATGGACTGATGAGGTCAGTGAACTTATCATATAATATTATACGGTGAACTTATCAAATTTCGCACTATACTTGGTTTCACGCTTTGCCTTAAATGCACCAAAATATGATATGAGTGAAAAAATAAAACATTATGGATCAGATAAAAAATATCCACAAAATGCGCAAAATTATGATCACGGGAAAAAGTCACATAGCACTGAATGTGCAAAAATTTAGCAGCGCAAAAAATATACGCGTTTAAAATATTGTTGTAGCTGCCATGCTGCAATGACATAATTACTTGTACACTCAATATCAAATGGTTACAAAATATATAATTTAACAAGAGAAAATGTGCAACTGCGCACGCTAAAATCATTGTAAAATATGCAATAAGTGACCTAAGTGAATATACTCAGTTTTGGGACGACCTACATCCATGTTATAGATATGGGCAAAAGCACATATTATGCATGTATCGAATGAATGCTTATGATATGCAACTGAACCAATGAGATTATAACCAGAAATAAGTTACAGAGGATAATGCATGGGTTACATCCATATATTATTTTATTAAATAAATCACATTATTTATAACTCTCACCAAATTGAATAAATCACATTATTTATAACTCTAACCAATAGAGCAATGATGTCTTCGCATTCGATCATGATATTTTTCGCATTAGGTAAACACACAAAATCTCCCTGATCAAAAACCCTTTTGTCTTTTCCAATATTTATAAGACTCACATTCCTATCTCCTCTACAACCATCACTACGACAGGACAGGGTGCTCCCTGAAAAATGTCCCCTCCTGAAATATCACCGTTGGAAGGGTGGGGCAGAGGGGGGGGGGTGACAAGAGAAAGGATACAGGAGCTGGGGATGGGGAGCGGGGGTCATCATGCATAGGGGATGAGAGGTCTGCAATATTTATAAGAGGGTGACATGGGATCAGGAGAGGGGCTATCTATCACAGTAAGGGGCGCTGACAGGGGACGGGCAGCGGGTAGGGGGGAAGATGGGGTGGGCGGCAGGGAGAGGGGAGGGGGAGGGGGTTATTCTCTAACCAGGGACACAGTCTGGATAAATGCCTATATTAAGAACAATGAACAATTCCTTTTCTGCATGCATGGTTTAGTTTGAGTTTTCAGGTGTTTACACTGTCATACCACAAATTGACTTCCTCACTAACTCACACCCTCCCTCCCTCCCTCCCTTTACCTCCCTCTCTCCTCCCTCCCTCCTTCCCTTCCCCTTCCTCCCTCCACTCACTCCCTCCCCTTTCTTTCCCTTCCTTCCCTTCTTCCCTCCTCCCTCCTCCATCCTCTGTCTCCCCTCCCTCACCCCTCCTCCCTCATTTCCTGTCCCTCCTTTCCTCCTTCCCTCTTTCTCTCCCCTGCCTCCCTCCCATCCTCCCTATCTCCTTCCCCCCTTCCTTCCCTCCGCCTTCACTCCCTCCCTCCTTCCCTCCCCCTTCTTCGTTCCCTCCCTGCCTCCCTTCCTCCCTCCCGGCTTCCCTCCCTCCCTCTCTGCCTCCCCGCCTGCCTGTCTGCCTCCCTTCCTCGTTCCCCCTTCCTTTCTTCCCTCCTCCCCCCTTCCCTCTTCCTTCCACCTTCCTTTCCTTCCTTCCTTCCTTTCCTCCCTCCCCCTCCGACACTCCTTCTGTCCCTTACTTACTTACTCACTCCCTCACTCCCTCACTTCCCTCTCACGTGCTTTGGTTGAATAGGCAGTGATATACCCAGCAGTATAAATCCCATTTTGGGGAGTAGTTGCAGCGGTAATAGAAGTGGTAGTGGAAGTAGTAGTGGTAGTAGTATAGTCAGATGGTGCTCAGGTCCAGGTTTGTTGGTTTGTTGGTTTGAACCACCAGACTCAGTAGATCTGGGGCACTGGGTTATTTCACCCTCGAATCTTTGAGGAGGTAGAAACCATACCCCTATGTTTTTACCAAGGCAGTTGTTCTTAAATGTCCATGGTCCCATGGACAGGGCCACATACACAACAGCCGGTGGTCCTCTAGGGACCTTTGATAACTCTGTGGTTGATCACAGGGAGAATGCCCGATACCACAGCAGTAGGACAGAGACTTGAACCACCAACCTTTGGATAATGAAGCCAACACCCTATCACTATACCACTAGGATGCCCTAGGTCCAGGCATCACTCCTACCACGTTTATACCCCTACCTTCAGCTCAAACTAGGATTCAAATCACATCAGGGCCTCTCTCCTCACTGTGAAATATGAGCACATTGCAAGTGAACTTATATATTTTGACAGACGTGGGAAATGTAAAAGACCTCCTACAGAAAAAACTGCAACCCAATCATAAGAAAATTCCTACAGTAACAACTGGGCTTCTGCTAACAACACCTCCAACTCAATCATGTATAGCTATGTGGAAATAATAGCACCTCAAAGGGAACCAAAAGCAATTTGCAGTCAAAGACCTTTCAATTTAAAAGAGCTATGCTAGTACATTCCATGAGCCTATCTCATACCTTTGGTAAGATTTACACTGTGAAAACTTACATAATATCTTTAAAGAAATTAATGTTTGTCTTGATCAATTAAATTAATGCGAATCTGCAAAAATTGCCTTTGTTTATAAACAAAAGGAAATATTACCACCTCTTATGGAATTTTACTGAGATTTATGCTAGTATTCATGGCTTTATTTTAGCAGTGACCATAGTTAGATATATTTCTATACTCTGTATGCAGGTTTGGGTCATTTCTTGATCAGGCAAGCAGAATTCTGTTCTGCTCACTCACCTAAAAGCGCACAAAAGGAGCATGCAGACGAGAATGTTGATGTATTCACCACCCCCACCCCCCGGCTTCAAGTCTTTTTGATGTAGGAGGAGATTTCCACTCGCTTGCTCCATGTAGTAAGGGATGCTTAGGTGTTCACAGGAAAATAGTATCAAAATATAGCTGGATCATAAGACAATCAAGGCAAAAACGATACAATAAGAACTGGTCTTCAGTTAGCAACACCTCCCACTATGGAGTGTGAAAAAGGTCTCTTTAAAGGGAGCCAAAACCAATAGATTCAACGAAATCTTCCAATCTCAAATAATCATGAAAATCTATTCATTGAGCCTATTTCTGGCCCATGTCAAAATCTAAACCATGAAATATGGTAGAAAATTATTAAACACATTTCCCTTGGTCAACTCAATTAATGTGGATCTGCAAAAATTTAGTTTACAAACAAATGGAAAAATTAACATCTCTCATGGAATTCTACTTTGGTTTGAGCTACTTTTCACAGCTAACACTTTACCACTGACCTTAACTATAGACCCATTAAACATATTTCTATACTTATCTAAGTTTTGAATATTTTGTCAATTATATTGGTTTTGGCTCTCTTTAAAGATTTCTCGGAGGCGAAAAGACCAAATTTTGCTGGCAGCAGATGGCAATCTCACTGCAGGCGTTTCGGCTTGACGTCCCAATAGACAAGGAAATTCAGTATAGCGGAGTGGGAGATATAAGCCGGAGAGAATCAATAGCACCTTAAGGCAGCAGCAGGTGCTTCGTAATGTGGTACGCTGGCAGTCTTATCGCCCTAATGAAATTCACCGTCTCGCTGTCTGGAAACACTAATATGGCCCCGAGAGATTCGGGCCACTAGGAGTGTGGCATAATGGTTTTGGCTGGGATGGTGGATTTGTACAGTAAGAGTGACAGTAAGGGATGCTAAGGTGTTTATCTGATTCTGGTCCTGTGGCAAATGAATAGCTGTTCAATCTTCTTGTCTGCTAACAAGAGAGTAGGGAGTGAAAAATAGAATGATGAGACTGATTTGAAGGAATTTACACTTTTTAGTCCTGAATTGTTGAGGGTTTTTTCATGATGGGTGTGATAAATTGAGATTACTCTGAAAGCAAAAACTAATAGAAACATTATAGATAAGGGTCAGTCAGTTTGGGCTAATCATTTAGCTTAAGCTTGTGAGTATTGAAAAAATCAGTCAATTTGGGCAAATTATCTAGCTTGCGTGTGTAAACAATGTTGATAATCAGACAGCTTTGCAAAATATAAGTATGGGTGTTCCAATATTGGAAATTGTTGTGAAACATAATCCATTTTTTCCTCTCATTTAACATTCACAGTTTATTTGATGTAATGTAATTAAATGTGAACATCCATATACAAATGTCAAACACCTAATTATCTCTTTTAAATATTATTATGTATACTGAAAACATCTCAAACTTATAGATATCCCTCGGACTGGAGCATTCAGTAGAGATAACAAAGTCAATGTTTCACATTGAAATTTAGACAGCATTTAGATAAAGGAATTAACAGAGTCAGTACATTGTTTCCAGTGGAAGATTCTATTAATCATGTACCCAAATACGTAACACTTTTTTTTTACCATGCTGGTAAATCTAACATGTTTTTCCCTATTCAGCCTAGCCATAATAACTGAAGGGGCAAGATGTTTTAGCACTATGTGTACGAAGAGCTCGGATGGTGGTACACTTTACTGAAACAGGCGAGGTGTGCAGAGGGAGCCTTTGATGTTGAGTAGACTCTATAAGAGACTCTCCGTGTTCGGATAAAAGGGGGAGCGCCAAGCCAATCGGTTCCGGGTCATGCGCTCTATACCCCATTATTCTAGTCCAAGGCTGCTTGTTTGCTTGATTGATACCCTTTTAGAAGACAAGGTCATATCAAGGACATCGTTAGCATCCATGAATATAAGACAGAGTTTGAATTTTAAAAGTGCAATTGGTTGGAGGCAATGCACTGTATACCACATTATTCTGGTCCAAGGTAATTGTTTGGTTTAATACTCTTTAGAAGACAAGTTCATATCAATGACACTGCAAGATAATATATTTCTAAGACTAAACTCATTTTATTGGTGTGCCCAGCAGGTGTTTGGACTCTTTCAAAGTATTTGCACCCAGTGGGTGCAGGAAATGTAACCCTCTTTTCAAAACCCACACATATAGGTTCAGAAATTAATCATTTCTGTACATGTAAATTCAGTTCAGGCAGACGCATTTCCCATTTTTCCTGTATTTCATGCACCTGCAGGCTAAATTCAGAAAAATGAATAAAAATTTCATAGCACTTTTTTTTGGCTAAAGAAAAATGTCTAATTATCAAAACTAACATAAGAAATAGTAAGAACATACAGGTGCAAAATGCTACTTAGATATACATCATGCTTGATATATCATGCTAAAGGCTTGTGAGAGGATATGGATTTGTCGACATATTACCCACAATGCACTTTGATTTGGCCTGCACGTAGCCCACAATACAACAAACCTGAAGATCGCGTCTGGGAGAATTCTTACCTCTTTGTCTAGCTTAGACTTCCATCCAAGAAAATATCGAAGGAGGTCCCCTAGGAACGACTCCCCCCCCTCCCACAAGGAGTGGACCTCCCCCCCCCCCGCCTCCTTTCCACAATGCTGTAAGTGAGGAAAGTGAAATGCCCCCGCTGGGATTCAGATCCATCCCACCCCAATCTGAAGGGATCTGTTCCACACCCTAGACCACCCAGCCCCAACTCCCTCTCAGGCTGCAGGTTCGAACCAATTCCAGAATCTTCTAGATGCAATTTTGTAACAGAGGGCCTGGGACAACCACTCATACCGTGGATATCTGTATTTCTTCTGTATTCGTACCATGGATTAGTTAGGGTTTTATGGCCTTCCATTAAGTATGTTTGCACATTTTCAAAAATGTCAGCGCCCCCAACACTCCTTGGGCATTAGATTTATACAGGAACGTAGGTATATTATCACAAGATTTCAGACCACCTCCCCTTTTGATGTGTACGTACTTATTAAATGGAAGGCCCTATAACCAGAATTAAAGGTCTAGTTTGCAACACATATACAAAGGAGATTCCTACATTATCACTGCATACATCTGAACGACTATGGTCATCTCAAGTCTCCATCACACTTCTTATTTGTATCCTACTCCTCTTCCAAAAATGCACACGCAGACACCCATACAGCCAATGATTGGTACATACAAGGGCCAGTGCATATAGACAGGCCGTATGTACCACTCCTTGTAATCATAGATTTAAACAATATTTTGTATTTTGCTTGGGTGTAAAAGTGGGGTTGTCCTCGGGTGGCCGCACAACCCATGGGGATCTTACAACCCGCGGGCTTTGCCCTCAGGTCATGACAAACTCCCCTGGGTCGTACGCCCACCTTGGGACAGCCCCCTGGGGTCTCCTTATATTAATACCTTACTTTCTGCCACTACAGCTCAATGCAGGGCTCTTAGTCGAAATGGAAAAAAAAACAATATAATGTATTTAATTGTTTCACAGTAATGGTATTGATTAAGGCAATGATCCGTGATGCGACAAAACATTTTTTCATGCATTTTTCGCGTATTTGGAATGTTTCCCCCCTGTGTAAATACCAAAACTCTTTGGAAAATTTTACATAAGAAAAATTATGATTTAACAAACTGATTTTCAAAATTGGTAGAAAATCGGCCCGAAATTGCATCATGGATCGTCCCCTCAAATCACTTGGATTCGCATTGACTGATATCTTACTTACAGAAGCGGTCTTGTCATACAGAGCCTCCACCCACAAGACTTTACTTTGCTCAGCAGTTTATTGAACCTCAACCCATGATACATTGAATATGAAAAAAATTGCCAAATTAAAGGGAAAATGCTGATTCTTCACTACAACTATATGTGTACTGAACTACAAAGAAATAAATGTAGGCTGACACAGTAAAAACAAGTAATCTGAGCCAATTTCTATCAGTTTACAGCTCAAAGCTTGGATTCACCTCTGACTATAACACCACAGTGATAACTATCACCCAGCTGTAGGGTTTCTCCCAACCAGAGGTGTGACGTTATAATGACATTGCAGAAATGTTCTGTATTGGTTCTTGTTATATTATTTTGATGGCTCCCAATTAATTGCTGCAATGTACTGCTGTGACACTGTGCTGCAATGTTATTTTAACATTCTGGTAATGTTCTTCAACCTAAACAGAATATTCTTATAATGTTCTGTTTTGGTTTCGTCCTAACCTCACCAAAAAATAATGTTATAATAAAGTTTTAATTTGGTGAGGTTTCAACTTCACCATCAATTATATAATTTTTACGTGCCATCTTAGTAAGTAACAAACTGACTAAAAAAGTATGGTTGCAGAACGTTTCTGTTACATCGCAAGCTGGCTGGGCTCTGTGTCTGTATATCTGTCTCTTCCTTATCACTGTTTCATACTCCCACTCTCACCTCTCGTGTCAAATCTTGTGGGCGTATTGTTATCACCGAAGATAGACTTGCTACATACCCTAACACAGAATATTGTCGTTTTAACTATAGGTTTACTCAGGCCCTTATATACAGATTCTCCTATGGGGGGGGTGAGTTAGTGAAAGATGGATGTTTTATGCCATACCAACTACCAGGGTCATTTACATGGCAAAAACAAGTTAGGACAACGTCAGACTTTTCAGACACATGTTTTGACTTGGTCAGTCTTAGGTGATTCTATCTATGAGATGAGGATGACAGGACGGGCAAACAGCAGGGGATCAAAACCTAGAAATCATTTTTGCTGTACCTCATCCCTTAGTGAACCCAGAAACCAATCAGGAATCAAACCCAAAGAACCACTTGGTCAGTGCTGGGTCCCCCCTACCATCACCTTTTATGATCAGCAGGGCTTACTGGGGGTCTATATTCTTCCCAGGAGCAGAAGCCCCACCCTGGTACCCAACACCTATTTCAGCCCCGCATACCCCCAAGGATATTCTTGAAAAAAGTTCTGCCTTCCTTTAAAATATGATTTTAAAAACCATAAAAAATTGTAAGAAAATGTTGAAAGGTTCCACTTAGGGAGCCTCACCACCCCCCTTTCTATGTTGAAATCATTGAAATTATATGCAAAATTTCCACTTTAACTAACCTCGCCACCCCCACCCCCCCCCCCCCTCCAACAGCAGAACCTGTATATGGGCCTATATATATACCCAGCCAGAGATGTGACATTATAATGATATTACAGTGTTGTTCTCGGTTGGTTCTCATTACATTCTTTTGATGACTCCCAATAAAGTTGCTGCGACCTACTGCTGTGACATTGTATGGTGATGTTATCATAACATTCTGGTTACGTTCTTTAACCTAAACAGAATGTTCTTATAACATTATATTTGCCCTAACCTCACCCAAACCTCACCCAAAAATAATGTTATAATAAAGTTCTAATTTGATAATTTTTCAACCTCACCGTCAATAATGCAATTGGTACATGCCATTTTTGTAAGTAACAAACTAACCAAAAAGTGTGGTTACAGAACGTTTCTGTTATGTCACAAGCTGGCTGGGTATACATTAATACCCATGTGTTTATGATGACTGGATGGAGATCATCAGGGGTCTGAGCAGGATCTATGTAATATGTCTGTGTGTAAAGCCTCAAACAAGATTACGTCATGATGTGGCTTTGATTTGATTAGCCTTGCTTGGAGGGGGGTTCAGTCATGGGCCAATACTGGAAAGCCGGCCACTGCTATGGAAACTTTCTAATTAACGATTGATTAACAGAGAAACAGCATATAGACACCCTACATTCTCACGTTTGATGAATAGTGTATTTTTTTAGATTATATTTTTATGTTATGCTTAGGAGTTGGAATACATGATATTATTTTCATTTATATGGCGTCCACTTGTAAAGTATTCTCGTATGCTGTATCTGTTTCAATACTATAGAACATTGCAGTAAATGGTGATCAATGGACATGTCAAGATTTTCTAATGTTTGGACCTATAATAGAAACAATTGTATACAATATGGGACAGAACTATACTTAGGAACTTTCCCATAGGTTTCAGATATTTTGAAGTATTTTCTGCCTTTAAATTGACATATTATCCTTGAAATATGTAGTACTGAATTTGGCTGGTCAGACCCCTCACAAATTTGACATATTTTAATCCCAAAGCCTGATTAATGGAACTAAAGAATAATAATATCATTTCTATGTTTTCCATAGAATATAAGCAACTTTAGCATCTGACCTTTATATCTAACTTAATAGTAAGCTCTTGACTTGAAACATGAAATGATGCTAAATATAACTGTAATAAGCCTCTAAGAGCAAACCAGACAGCACAATTATTCTGTCTTCAGTAAGATAGAAACATTACATTATTGTCAATAAATGAAGTATTAATATAAGAAGACCTGTCAAGGTCATCCTCGGGTGTCTGTATGACTCAAAGGGGATTGTCACATACCGAGGGCGAAGCCCGAGGTATGTACGATCCCCATTGGTCATACAAACACCCTAGGATGACCCCAAAGGGTCTTCTATATTTCATCATCCAAACAACTTTTTAAAGTTGTTGAAAAAAGTAAAAAAGGATCAGCGGTACATGCAGCCTGTCCGTATGTACTACCCCCTGTACGTATACATACTGCTCGTCAACAGTGCGGGTGATAATAGTTATCAGTTGTGTTATAGTTATCAGTGTACATGACTGTAGCGATAGCCCCGGCCTTAGGGGGTGATTATGGTGTATCCCCTGACCCCTCACTGGATTACAGACCGATTAGTCAACACCCTGCCAGACTTACATCCAGTTACTTAACACGCCACCAGATCTACACCAGATTTACACGGGTAACAGTCTGGCCGAGCATTAAGGCCGGTTTACACCACCTTCCCAGACTTACTCCCTGTTACATTGCACTATAGACTTACAGCCAACAAACACAAATGTCATCTACATTGACAAAATTTTACAAGGTGAAGGAACACACGATTTACTTCTGATTGGCTTGTGATCACCTCCTAATGAATATTTTAATTGAATATCCCACATGTCAAATAATTAGCTCGTGAATTGTTGATATATTCAGGTGTGGATTCTAGAAACAGTTTTGATGAGATATTGTTCATATGATAGTTGGTTGATTTCTACCAAAGGGGAATGGGGGTCTGACTTTTGTTTTTAAATGTGCGTGCAAGTCCTTTATCAACCACAAGTTACATACAAGTAAGGCTGTATGTACCACTCATTATTTTCACTATTTTAAATATATTTAGATCATTGTTTGGGTGATAAAATATTGGGGTCATCCTCGGGTGTCTGTACAACCCATGGGTGTCTGTACAACCCATGGGGATTGTATGTACCTCGGGCTTCACCCTCGGTACATGACAAACCCCTTAGGGTCGTACAGACAACTTCTGACAACCCCCATGGGTCTTCTTATATTAGTAGGCCTACAATCCCATGCACGCTTTAGCCCGACGGGTGATTTAAGGGCCTGACATTTTTGAAAATGTACGAATCTTGTTATTCAAAGGATTTGGAAGGATTTGAAAGAGTTTGAATGTGTGAGTGGTCATGTACACATACTTTCTGATCCATTCCCTAGCAGCTTGTCAGCCCGGGGACTGGTGGTATGTCTACCCTGCCACCCGGAGGGGGGGGGGGGGAGGAGGAGGAGGGGGGGGGGGTAAGGGGGGAGGCGATCGATAGTAGTACGCATGCGCCGTGCCTGCTGCGTTCGGGCCGCCGGGGGACACGCCCACCTCTCTACTGTACCGGCTTGGGGGGAGGGGGGTCTACAGGCGAGGGTTGGGGGGCTCACTGGAGGAGTTTTATAAATCAGGAGAATGGTGGTTAATAGATACTTCTTCTAAAATTATGTCCTTTTGCGTGTTACAGTCTACACACCGAACTTTCTTCAGGCCATACCAAGTACCAGCGAAATAGGCTCTTACATTTGTTGATTACACTGAGATATTTCAATATAGCATCCTGCCTCTGCAGTGGGGTACCCGAGGGGGGGGGGGAGGGTTCCTAGGATGTCCGGGACCCCCTCAGATTTCTCAAAGTGTATGTGATTTAACTACAAATATTATTATAGGAAAATAACTGGTCAGAACCCCCTTACCTTTGCATGAAACCCCCTTGATTTACTTGGAACCCCCTCAGGTTTTAGTGCTGGGTACGCCCCTGCTCTAGCTCACTGATTATATTCAATGATGACTAGAATTATTAAACAGTTGTGCCTAGAGCATTGGAAATATGTCGTTTTACACAAGCTGGGCAATTATCAAATTCCCCATCCAGCATTTACCCCTTCCTCCACGGCCTCCCCCTAGACTTCCTCCAGTGTGTCGGGATGGAGAGACGGGAGAAGTGGGGCGGCGGACGACTAAACCACCGCCAGCAACCAGCAGCAACAGGCCTCACGTGACCGGAAGTGGCCGCCTGACACGCTGTGCGCGTGCGCAGGTCACCCAGAGACGCCCGCCTTAGCTCCCTTAGCGACGTACGCGACGCTATATACGCGACCAGCATGTCGCGCCGCTAGCATGGCGACGGTCGCACCTTTAGGAGGGAGGGGCGAGGCGACTACAGAGCGGCGACCTGCTGTCAAGGCAACGCTAACGGCGGGAGAGACGCTGGAAGGGACGCTGGGGATCAGCTGTTGGCGCCTCCTCCTCCAGGGGAACGCTAGGAGGACGCAGCTGGAGGACAGCGTGGACGCTGCTCTACTACTCTGCCTACTGGAGTAGTCCCAGTGACACCCACCCCCTGTGAACACCCTACCCCGCCCCGGCGCCACCCCAGGCGCCGCTTTACCCTGCCGCCGCCCGCACCAGGAGCGACTGTGCAGTGACAGCAGTAGACCGCCTGGAGGAGCGGCAGGAGGCCACTGGAGGAACAGTAACAGTGTGGTGGTTGTTATTGTTGTTGTCATTGACAGGAGGCCCACACTACTACTAGCCTACAGCAGCCGGCCCTGGATTAAGGCTACACTCACACACCTGCTCGCTCACCCACACAGACATATACATCATTCCTGACCAGCAAACCTGTCCAAAACCTCAACCGTCATACAACATTCATACTATGTACACCCTCCAGTACCCTCCATCTCCACAGCAGCAGCAGCCCGCCAGTCACAACCAGCAGTGACAGTGGACCGCTCCACGGTGTGCCGGGAGGAGGGAGGCAGTGGGAGGAGGGAGGAGGGAGGCAGGAGGAGAGAGGAGGCAGTGGGAGGGAGCAGGAGAAGTAGAGCAGTGGTGGTAGCGGGGAGCAGTCAGTGGTCGTTGGAGGCCCGAGCTGCTCACGTGAGGCGGGCACTCAGTCAATACGACGGCTCCTCCACGGCCTGACCGACCTGCTCACGGACCTGCTCACGGCTGCTCGGAGCTGCTCAGAATTGCTCGCGTGAGGAGCTGAAGCTGGAGTAGAGCTGGCCCTCACGTGGTTGGCAAGGAGTACATGTGTATCATTGCTGTTACAGCAGACCTGGAGGATCTGACTTAGGATCTGGTCAGAGCTGCTCATACTTGCTCAGAGCTGCTCGCGTGAGGAGCTGGAGCACGAGCTGGAGTAGGGCTGAGCCACACGTGGAGGTTGGTGAGGAGGAGTACATGAAGCTGACCTGAAGGATCTAACTCACTGGAGCAGTGAGAGAGTCTGTGTCACTGACGGATAGTAGTGATATCTATACCTTCATAACTATCTTACCTGCCTAAATACTTACCTAAATACCGACCTAGACGCCAACATAATATTTTATATAATATAGACTTGCCTATATCCATCCATCTACCTATCTAACCTACCTGCACCTATATACCTACAATCCCTGCGTGGTGGTCACTAACGAGGCCGTGAGATCTTCACACAGGATTAAAGACACCTCCAGCCCCCTCCGTACCCACAGGAGGCGGGGAGGGAAGGCAGTAGTAGGAGTAGTAGTACAGACAGTGGGGCTTTGACGCTGGGAAACCCTGGAGTAAGGCTAAGGCCGGGAGAGACAGGAGTCAGAACGGTGGGAGACGCCGGGAGGGACGCAGGAGGGACGCTACTCACAAACCCTGGAGGAAGTCAGTGTGTTACGAGAAGCTGCCCTGGAGATGTGGCAGGCAGGAGCAAGTAGGGAGGTCTAAAACACTGCTACTTCCATTCATTCAAGCCTGCGTGCCAGCCCTGGAGGTAGGAGAGGGCCACTGGCACCCTGGAGCGGCAATACATCGACAGGTGCATAGTATACAGTTTCCGCCCCACAGGTGCATATTTATTATACAAGTTACACCCCTCCTGGAACAGAGGTAGTAGTATGACACATAGGAGTTATTCACAGGAGGAGCCTAGGGCCCTGGAGGAAAAATGATAAAACCTAGGGAAGGTTTAATAGGTGCTGTGTTTACTATTTATGGCCCATAGAACCAACCCGCGACCCATTTTACAAGAAGGGTATGTTAAAACCGGCCAAAATACCGTCTCTGAGATTAAACAGAACCGGGAGAGGAGCGTCCACTTTACTGCTACAACTCGCCGCCTTTGACCCTTCTGACCGAGTCTTCATCACGTGACAACCCCCCCCCCCCCCCCAGCCGCTGATCCCCGGTGTGCACTGTGTGTCCAGTGGTACTGGTGACCCGCCTGTAGTCAACATTCACTGACCTCCTCGGACACACTACCCCTCATCGGCCTACACCTCTGTCGGGGCTCCTATACTGAAGTGCAGAAAGGTGAGGTCGGCCGCACAAACACAGGCATTCTTCTAAAACCACATCTAGTTTGGTGAAACACACCGCCAGGGACATACAAGGGATATTTACTGACCCGCTCACGTTCATACGTCCCGCTTACAATACGTTGATTACAATACGTTGATAACTGAGGATATTGGGTGAGGTTTATTAGTAGTTGTTTATTGGGTCGGGTGAGGTAAATCTCTTACATAACCCTGAACTCTGTGACCTCATGTGTAATGATCTCACCTGCCTAATGACCTACCTGTGATAATGTTACCTGTCTAATGACCCTACCTGTCTTGGATTACCTGGCCGGAGCACCTGACAGTTCTAGTTGTGAGGGGATTTACAGGTAGACGGTCGGAGAGGTCATTCACCCCTTGACCACTCACTGACCAATTAGGCAATCTATCACCCGCCCCGCCCCTTTCCACATGTGGCCCGTGGAATACGGGCATCGGGAGTTATTCTGCGCCCCCCCCCCCTGGTGGCGTTTATAGGAATTAAACTGTCCACCCAATAACACCACTTGTGTGAGGGGACATTTTTCTGGGACGCGTGTTAGTGTTTATATCTCATATGCAACATGTCGACTTCAAGCTTGTAACGCTATAGTGTGAAATATGCAGCCCATCCAGTGGGAAAATGATGAAATGTGGATCATAATCTAAATCCTCATTCACATTTTGGAATAAAGAACGGCATTAAAAATACACCCAAAACTTAAAGTGGGTGTCACCAAGTATTAATGCATTCACCAACGAACCATGAGATGACCGGATCACAAAAAGTACAACCAAACAAAAACCACCAGGGTTATTGTATATATTCCACCCCCAGCCAAGGGACATAACACCCCACCAATACGCCCCCTGCGGGTGATACAAACCGCCAATATGCACGTGCACTTCGAGGAGTACGGTACGACCCGCAGTGACTGCTCCCTCCAGGCCCTATCCTGGATGGGGAAGGTGCCGGACACAGTCCCTGACGAGGACGGCTGGAAGCTGAACCGGCTCCACTACTACCAGGAGGGGTGGCTGGCCTCGGGCAACCAACACGGGATTATAGGAGTTACCTTCACAGCGTGTCACTGCAAGAAGAACTTCGAGCAGCCGTCACGGACCAACTTTAACCTCCGGGGGCACCGAAATGAGGTAGGTTGGGGATTAGTGGAACTAATTAAACAAACCCGTTGGGTACTGGGGTGGAGCTTCTGCTCCTGGGAAGAATATAGGCCCCCAGTAGCCCTTGTTAAGAAGTTTAAAAGGTGACAATAGGGGAGACCCAATACTAACCAAACTGGTTCTTTGGGTTTGGTTCCTGGTTGGTGTTTGGGTTCACTAAGGGATGAGGTACAGGAAAAATGATATCTAGGTTTTGATCCCCTGCTGTTTGCCCGCCCTGTCACCATCATCTCACAGATACAATCACCAAAGACAGAATTCATCTCAACCTGTTTTCACTGTGAAAATGACCCTGGCTGTTGGCACGGGGTAAAACCTCCATCACTCACCCACTCACTCACTAAACAATACATTTATTAGGCATATTTGTATTATCTTCATGAAGTACCAATATACCACAATTGGTCCAACAGGGTCATCATAGGCTGGGTGTGTGGTGTCCTTTCTATGGGACATTGCACATAAAATACACCATGCAACTCTTTGCAATGAGTAGGGTATCGCACCCAGTGGCGGGTTTCTCCTCAATTATGTATCATTGATACGATCAGCCGAAGCTATTTAACCTCTCTGACTAGATCCATTTATTAGATATGGTTGAATACTTGCCTTGGTAAAAGTGTAGGGGTACGGCATCTAGCTTGTCATAGATATGATCATTTCATAGATATGATCATCAAAAAGCCGGAATTGTCATTCTTACCTTGATAAAACCATAGATGTTGATACGGCATTTAACACCAATAACCAACTAACCAACCCCTAATGGCATGCCTGGTTGACCTCTATCTATGCAGAGGCAGAACCAGGGGGAGATGGGTGGCATCTAAGTGGTCCTGATTTCTAACCCCTCTCTTGGTTGACAGCTATGCTGGTCAGAGAGGGAAAACGCCGCATCCATATGAGTGAATGCACGATATTCTAATATAGAGACTATTTGCAAAACGGTTCCCCTTTGTAACTCTGGATCCCTTCCTGGTATGATAAGTCTGGAATGATTCAGACTATATTATTTGGTTAATTAGGTCAGACGTTCAGGTCTCACAGTGATAAATCTAGGCGGTTAGCGGCGGTCTGGCCCATTGAGGCATCAATAATTCAGGAGTAGGCCGCCCTGAGCCTGAATAGGTGATCGGGGGGGGGGGGGGGGGGGGGGGCATTAAATATGGGGCGGGGGGATTCAAAATCGGGAAGTGGGTTGGTGATAATTGGAGGTGATGATACCATTCCAATGATATTCCAATATCTGGCGTCTAG